>ML058591.1:0-511860 GCA_003013855.2 Liriodendron chinense | reverse complement strand
TCCTCCCCCCCCCTACTCCAACTACAAACGCAAATCAGGAAGGAGTAGGAGAGAATGAGGTACAGAATGTTCCTCCAATGAGATCACTACGAGACTACCTACAACCTGCCCGAGCAATTACACCTTCTTGCGTGGTTCTACCAGCAAACGGTGGAAAATTTGACATAAAACCGGGTGTAATTCAACTCTTACCAAAGTTCCATGGGCTAGACTCTGACCGCCCATACTTACACTTGCAAGAATTCGAAGAAGTGTTGGACACCTTGCATTACCCAAATGTTTCCGAGGATACTATCAAACTTAAACTTTTTCCCTTCACTTTGAAAGAAAGAGCCAAAGATTGGCTTCACTCTCTTAGACCACACTCGATTAGGTCATGGGTTGAGATGAACCGGGAATTCTTGAAAAAGTTCTTCCCGGCTCATAAAACGAACACCCTGCGGAGGGCCATAATGAATTTCTCGGCTAAAGAAGGTGAATCTTTTTTTCAATGTTGGGAAAGATTTAAGGAACTCCTGCTTGCTTGCTGTTAACGTCAGATTTTGTAACTGGATCCTCCGCACGTTCACCTTCTTTCCAACAGATACTCCCTCCGCCGGACCTGAAAGAAGACAGAAAACACCTAAGGGTGGCTGGTGTCCAGCCGTTAGCCCTCCGATGCTTAAGTCAGGCCGAAGCAAGAAGAAGAAAAAACCAGGCAAAAACAGGCCAGAGGTTGAATATTGTGTACCTTTCTCTCAATAGAGTCATCCCTTTATATAGATCAGAAGCGATCCAATCTGTTACGTAAGATATCGAAATCCCGCTGATTTCGTGTACGATACGAGATCCTGCTGATTTCGAGGGATAAGATCCTTATCCTTAGAGGAGAGATCTAACTCATTTACTTATTTCGGCAATCACGTTCCTTGATAGCAATCCCTTGAGATTCGGAACTATGCCCAAAATCAACCTATACAGGCTGCTGGTTGGCGTAGTAGTAGCGCTGATCGCTCATGTTGTGCTGGAAGCCGTAGTTGGAGTCATAGTCGGCGAAAGGGAAGGAGACGCCGAAAGGACGGAGACCACCGCACTGGATGTAGCCCTGCTTGGAGTCGTAGAGAGATTTGGACAAGCTGCTCGACGGGAATCGGATGCTGAAACTACGAAGACCGTCCAAACCAACAACAAAGACTCATGATTGCTCTGATTCGGGAGCTGCTCGTGTCAGGAATGCTCGCATTCAGGAGATGCGACCCCTTCTGACGAGCACGAGCAGAGCTGCTCGCACCCGGGAGATGCGACCCCTTCTGACGAGCACGAGCCGAGCTGCTCGCACCCGGGAGATGCGACCCCTTCTGACGAGCACGAGCCGAGCTGCTCGCACCCGGGAGATGCGACCCCTTCTAACGAGCACGAGCCGAACTGCTCGCACTCCAGATGCGCGACCCCTTATCGCGATCACGAGCTTGGCTGCTCGCATTCATTATGTGCCGCGATCCTTCACTTCTCGCTAGACTATATTTGCCTACAACAGATGCCCCCCAAACCCTTGGTATTGAGGAACTATGCCAAGGGTTTACTAGTGCTGAGAACTGGGTGCTGGGAGACAATCGCGTATGATTCACCTAACGTGCTTCCGCATTTATGATGGCCAGCTTTCGCGCAGCTTTTTCTGCAGCCAGAAATGAGGCGTCGGGCGCCACGTGTTTCCGTATTTAATGCCAGCGCCCGTTCGTCTGGCGTGCCGGATAAGAAGCTGCCGCGTGTCCATCAAATCAACCCGGATGATTGCGTATAAATATCGGACTTAGCCGAAAATCCTCCATTTCGAATTCCTTTGCTGCGAGGTTTCTTTCTTCTTCTTCCTTCTCTATTCCGGAGTAAAAAACCTCTTTACAGAGGTATCCTTCTTTTCTTTTTTCTTATTCATTTCTTTCTCCCATCTCTCTTTTATAATGGCGGAAATCTCTGACGAAGAGATTGTTCCCTTGGGAGATGAAACCCCTGATTCCTCCGAATCCAATAACGCCAGAGTACCGGCGGGGAGATATTCCGCCTCCGGTTACTCTTCCATCTTGACGGAGGAAAGACTCTCTAACCTTAGAGAAGTATATAGGGTCCCAGACTCTGTTTCATTCAGATTGCCTGGGAGAGGGGAGACAGCCGATGCACCACCACCTGGGTGTGTGGCTGTTTACGAATATTTTTTCAAAGTGGGCGTACGTCTTCCCCTCCACCCCTTCATACGAAACTTCCTCCGTCTCTACAAGATTGCCCCGGGCCAGCTCATAGTTAACGGCTGGCGGGTTCTTCTCAGTGCTTTCGTCCTTTGGAAACAGGCGGGTAACGAGGAGTTAACCGCTGAGGAATTTTTGAGGTTATTCCAGCTGAAGAAGGCGCCAGCTAGCGAGGGTTGGTACTACCTCTGCTTCTGGCACTGGAATAACTTCATTTTGGGGAACCCTTCTTCCAACTGCCCGGGATGGAGAAAGAAGTGGTTCTACGTTTCTGGCAACTGGGAGTCCGAATTGGGCTCCGACCCCAAAAGCCATAACGTTAATCGCCATTTTGGCGAAGGTGGGTTAAGTATTCGTTTTATCTGTCCGAAAGAAAGAAAACCTTTGCTCCATTGAAGTCTTAATGTGCGTTCTTTTGTGTTCGCAGGAATCCCAACTGGTGTGAAGCCGAACCTGCGGGGAGGACTCAACGAGAAATTAGTTAGAGTCTACAAGCTTCCTGCGGCTACACGCCACGTCAACGTCGCATTAGAGTCTCTTCATCTCTGTGCAGCGGGTCTCATCTCCAGAGAAGAAATGACGAACGTTGGCGACAAAGGAGGTGCATTAGGGGTACTTCCCCGTCTGAAGGGCACGGCCTCAAAGAGGCAAAAAAAAAAAAAATGGGGGTCCCTCAAATGCACCTGTTCCCGCTGATGGGTCTGCTCACGGTCCTCAATCGCGAGGGGTCGGCTCGGGAGGGGTCCTACGACTTCTCGTACGACCACGACCCCTCCGGTTATCGCGACCCCTCTATCCGCCGTGCCCGGATTCCCGCCTGTCCACGCGGGTGACCCGGGTTCGATCCCCGGCAACGGCCGCCAAAAACTTGTTCGCTCGCCTCAAGTGTAAGGCTGCGATGTAGTAATAAAACTCGGTAAGACCAAGGTCGATCCACAGGGAAATAGAAACAACTTCCAAAGCACTCCAGCAACTCAGTTTTTGGAAGAAAATCAGATTCAATTGAGTGTTTAACTAAAACAGCAACTTAATGAAAAATCAGGGATATAAAGTACTAAGGCATTCAAGGATCCACTTGTAGCAATCCTATGTCAATTCAGTTAATCCAAGTAGAGAGCACAACTAGATTTGAAATCCTATCTCTCATCTAGTTGGGAAATAAAGCATTCACACACATTCAATCCAAATCAAGTTGAACTTCCAAGTTCTAGCCCCATACAATCAATGTAGAATTCAAATCCATAGCCTGCGGAAGTAACAACCATGCCTATGGACTATGGCCTGCTCAAGGATTACTATAATTCAAATCTAAACAAGCAACCTGTGATAATCTCAGAGAATTGCAAGGAATTCATGTCCTGGGCACATGAACTCTCATAAAACATCTCAAACTACCACTTAAAGAACTGGAACATGAGAAAATTCAAACTTGAATTTAAATTACTTGAATTAAACTGAATCCAACATCGAATTGGCTACAAGCTTCACCTCTCAGCCTTAGCTGAGAGGTTCTAGCCGAGCATATTCATGCTACAACTAAAATCTCTAAATAAAAGCATAAAACTAGCAAAACCGGAAATAGAAGAGTTGCAGATGCTCCACGACAGCTTTCCCTCCTTAGAACCACGTTCCTTAGCTTCCCTGATACCCTAGGAAGAGCCCCTAGGTGTCCTTTTATAGTAAGAAACCTCCCTTGCGTCAGAATCTGCGAAAGGTTACGCAGTGCGCAGCAGTTTTCAGAGTCCAGATTTAAAAAGGACTCTGCTTACGCAACCACCGACCGGTCATGACCGGTCGGACTGGGCTTTTACACATTCGAAGGAGCACAACCGACCGGTCAAGACCGGTCGTACAGACCTCCTAGCAATCCAGCAAGTGTAGCCGACCGATCATGACTGGTTGGACCAAATTTCTAACCATCCAGTGTGCATGGCCGACCGGTCAAGACCGGTCAGCCTGTCTTCAATGTAAACAGCCTTCATGGCCGACCGGTCAAGACCAGTCGGCCTTCTTCAACTTGATTCTTCTTCTCTTCTTTTTCTCCTTTTTCTTCTTCTCTCTCTTCTCCTTGCTTTCTTCTTTCTTTGGTCTTCTTTCATGCTTCATCCGAAAGCTATAAAAGAGTTCTTTTGGTCCCCAATTGGATGAAGTCCGCTCTCATTCCTATAATCACAAAACATGTGTTAGGTGGGCCTTTAAATCATGAAAATCATGCGAACCATGTCATGTAATAGGCAATGCAATGTATAAATTGGAGGTTCAACAAATACTCATCAAGAGATCTATTTAGCCTTCAATTTGTGCAATCTCCCTCTTGTTCCTACAATCACAATTTATGCATTAGATTAGTCCTCTAAACATGTAAACCGTGCATAATGAGTGATGAATTGGGGTTAGAATATGCACAATTAAGAGCTCAACACACCCCCCAACAAGCATTTTGCTAGTCCCGAGCAAAACATGCGTGAAACAAGTTTCATTTTCCAAAACTCAACTTTCCTCTAGAAACTATTCTTCTATACATTTCAAGACACATAAGCGTAAAATCAGAGAAATTAGGTGATAAAGGTTGAAACCTTAAACTCTCAGGATATAATAAGTGTTTATATGCAATTCCCGCTGATTGATTGACAAATAGAAGAGTTTGAACAAATTCAACCTAGTGTGCATAGTGAAGGTTCATCTCATGAGTTTCCGGGATTATCTTCTTCATAGATCAACTAAACTATAGATCTCAAGGTGTATAGAGCAACAACAAGCCTATGACAGGAATTTGCCTTACCGTCCTTCCGACGACTTTCACACTACGTCCCATTTCCGGCTTTGGTTATGGGTAGACCATCCCCCGGTTGGTAGTAGGTAGCCCTAATCGGAATTTCCATCATTCCCAATTTCATCCTTCCTTTTCCTTTTTTCTTTTTATTAGATAGGGTTTTTAGAAATCCATATCTTCCGTTATTTTCCCATGGACAAGGATGGACAAAGTACCCCGGTTTGGTTTCTCAATACCTCAAATCAAAGTCTAGCTAATCCATAAATCACATAATCCTTTCAAATCATGAAAATCGTGTAATGTGAACTAGGTGCAAAATGTGTTCAAATTTTCTATTAATCATAAAAATAGGTGAATTCACATATAAAACCATTATATTAAGAGAAGTTCAAAGCTTGCAACATCCCTCACTTCGTATCTCATCTTCTTATACCCATGCTATCTCGAATGTATAGAATCAAAGTTTTCCAAAAGAGTTTTGAATTTTAGAAAAATCGAAAAATTTCTACATCTTTGCCTGACATGTCACAAAAGCTAGCAGATTCATCATCTAAGGAATCTCTCACCCCCCAACCAAAACTTTACATTGTCCTCAATGTAATAAGATATGCAATATGCATGACATGAGAGTAATGACATAAAACAACGGAGAGTGAGAAAGAGAGATATCACCTGAAGCATATATTTCATGGCAAGATTAGCTTTTGGAGATGGATTACTTCACAACTAAATCAACTATCAAAGCAAATCCTAATGGGAAAGCATTCTAGCAAATTATCCTCCGTCAGACTAGGAGGTTAATCCCAACAACTCATCCAAAAGCATAAAGTCAAGCAGAATCATTAGATGGATCAAAAGGTTTCGCAGTAACGTCATCCAATATCCTGCTTTACAATGTACATGTGTGTGAATGATCGAATGAGCCACTCAAAATCCCAAAAAGGAATTCCAGCGGGTTCCTTAGTGTTTTCACCACATGTATAGGAGGAGACATCATCATATTTATCAGAAAAAATATGTCTCCATTCAGATTTTCCTGGGCATTGATATTGCAAGTAAGGATCATCCCAGGGTTGGTGGATTTCAGTATGCATGATCCACAAAGGTGTGGAAATATGAATTGATTTCTCAGCCCAACAAGGTGTTGTTTCCACATCCTGCTCTCGGCTAGTGTCATATGCCGATACCAACTCAAAAAGTGTGACCATATCCCTTATCATATTATCGTTCTCATCAAGGGAGTGAGTCACTTCTTCGTCTAAAGGATTGGAGTAAAAAGGTGAGAGGGACTCATCTTCCACGATAGAATTGATCATGTTTATTTCATGGACCTCCTCATCCTCATCCTCTTGTTGGTTGTCAATATTAAAAGCATTCAACTCAATCGTCATATTGCCAAAAGACATTTGGATGACCCCACTCCTACAATTAATGATAGCATTTGACGTAGCTAGGAATGGACGGCCAAGTATGACAGGAATTTGAGGGCCAATATTAACCGTGGGTCGCGTGTCCAAGACAATAAAGTCGACCGGGTAGTAAACTTTGTCAACTTGGACAAGAACGTCCTCAATCACCCCTCTCGGAATACGAATCGATCGGTCAGTAAGTTGTAATGTGGTTTTGGTGGGTTTTAATTCACCTAAACCCAATTGTTCATAGACCGAAAAGGGAATTAAGTTCACACTTGCCCCTAGATCAAGTAAAGCATGTTTCACCCGGTATTCTCCAATCACACATGATATTGTCGGACAACCGGGATCTTTGTATTTCTTGGGCATCCCGTGGTCGATAATGGCACTCACATTCTCTGTCAAAAATACCTTCTTTTGCACATGTATTTTTCTTTTAACCGTGCAAAGGTCTTTTAAAAATTTTGCATATGACGGTATTTGTTTAATGGCATCCAACAATGGAATGTTGATTTTGACTTGCTTGAAAACCTCCAAAAATTCCTGATATTTATCTTGAGGTTTGGCTGGAATCAAGCGTTGGGGGAATGGAGCAACGGGCCTATATTCTTTCAATGGCTCTTTTTCATTCATGGTGATGCTAGGTCCATCATCCTCTTTTGAAGATACAGGATCATTAGGTGTTGAAACCTTCACCAGATCAGGTTTTTCAATGTTTTTACCACTTCTAAGAATGGTGATGGCCTTAGCATGTTCAATATGTTGGTTAGAAGAACTAGGCATGCTTATTTCGCATTGTGATTTTGGATTTGGTAT
This sequence comes from Liriodendron chinense, assembly GCA_003013855.2. Lineage (NCBI taxonomy): Eukaryota > Viridiplantae > Streptophyta > Magnoliopsida > Magnoliales > Magnoliaceae > Liriodendron > Liriodendron chinense. Next base: position 504,640 of record ML058591.1, on the reverse strand, counting down.
GGGTTGGGCTGGAAGCATCCCTTCCCTTGCGTTTAAGCGAGCCTTGATTTCCTCCACCGAATTTTTAAGCTCAAGCATTATCGTATGGTTGAATTGATTTATTTGAGCTTGTCCTTCCATGAATGCTTTCCAAGTATCCTCTATAGGCATTTGAGGTGGGGCCATTTGCATTGGGGCCCCCCTTTGAGGATTACTTTGATTAGCCGTGTTTCCATTCGCCCAATTGAAGTTTGGGTTGTTTCTCCAACTAGAATTGTTCGTGTTTGAATTTGGAGTACTAAAAGGTCGTTGATAACTATTTAAGGCATTCAATTGTTCAAACAAAAGTTCTCGAAATGCATAGATTGTTGGGCAATCCGGCGTTTGATGCACATTGGAAGCACAAATACCACAAATAGTTTCAACAGCCCCCTTTTGTTGGGTTGTGTCCATTTTCTTTAGTTCCATCTCCTCGACCTTTCGTGTGAGTTTAGCCACTCTAGAACCTAGATCATCTTGCCCATCTAAAACATAAATTTCTCCCTTTTCCTTGGTTTAGGGTTGTTTTGAACTTGTTGGCTTAGATGTATCCCATGATTGTGTATTTTCAACCAACATGTCAAAATAATCCCAAGCTTCCTCCGTTTCCTTGTTCATGAACTCCCCATTGCACATCATCTCAACAAATTGGCGCATGGTTGAGTTTAATCCATCATAGAAGAAACTAATCAACCTCCACCGTTCATAGCCATGATGTGGGCATGCGTTTAAAAGCTCATTATACCTTTCCCAACATTGGAAAAAGGTTTCTTCTTCTTTTTGGGCGAAGTTCATTATGGCCCTTCTTAGTGCATTGGTTCGATGAGTAGGGAAGAATTTTTTAAGAAACTCTCTAGTCATCTCAGCCCATGTCCCAATAGACCTTGGCCTTAAGGAATGTAGCCATGATTTGGCCTTCTCTTTCAAGGAAAAAGGGAATAATTTAAGTTTTATAGTATCCTTGGTCACATTGTCATAATTTATTGTGGTAATAACCTCTTCAAATTCCTTAATATGTAGATACGCGCTCTCAGAGTCGAGTCCATGGAATCTAGGAAGAAGTTGGATCAACCCCGGTTTAAAATCAATATTTCCCACATTGTGAGGGAAAATTATGCAAGAGGGAGTACTCATCCTAGCTGGTTGTAAATAGTCACGTAAAGTTCTAGGTTGAGGTACATCCCCCACTTCATTCTCATCCAATTCAGTAAGGTTTGGGGCTGGATTTTGATTAACCCCTTGATTTGGTTGATTTTCAGCCATCTCTCTAGTGATTTCAGGAAAATTTTGACGTTTCCTAGCACGAGGCTCTCTATCAATCCCTTCAACAATTACTCCGTCCCTTATAAGTCGGTTATTATAAGTCCGAGCCCAATGTGGCATGCAAAACCGAAAAGAATGAGCAAAAAGGGAAAAGAATTCTTCCTTCCTTCCTTTACCCCTCTCTAAGACTTAAGCACAAGGTGTCTTGCAATGGCGGAGCCAGAAGCAAGGATAGAGACCGATTTCTCCTGGTCAATAGGGGTTCAAAGAACTCCCCACCACTCTTTGAGTCTTTTGAGAAAAGTGCAGAAAAAGAAGAAAGAGGAATAGGTTGAGAAGAGAAATCTCTGAGCACAAGGTGATCCAAGGCGGCAGAGCCGACCAATAGGAATCCAGGTGGCACAAGGCCTACCTTTCAGAGATCTAAAAGGAGTCTCCACCCACTCTACAAGAGATGAATATGATAGGAATGAGTAGGAGAAGAAGAAGAGTAAGGTTAGAATGATAAAACCTGATTTGTGACTTAAGATGCCTTCTTCTTCTTCAACTTCTTAAAAATCCCTGGATTAAACCTATGTTAGAATCCTGCAAAAATCAAAACAAAGCAAGTTAGTATTTAGAAGCAAAACCTATCCTAGAAAATAAAACAAATCCTAAACCTATCTTAACACAATCTCAACTAAAAATTATTTCAGAAAATTCTAAGAATACCGCATAGAGATCCCCGACAACGGCGTCAAAAACTTGTTCACTCCCCAAGTGTAGGGTTGCGAAGTAGTAATAATTCGGAAAGACCGAGTATCGTTCCCACAGAGATTTATGTATGGGTATTCTCAGAATTTAACTAAAACAACTAATAATTAAGATCCTATTAAGCACTAAAACTAAAAAAATAGTAATTTGGGTTTAAACAGTGAATGGGTAAGGTAATTTCAATCTAAAAAGGCACTAGAGCGCCGAGGATCCACTTTTGATAGGTTTCAATGCATCAACACAACTAGGTCTCTCATAACTCAATCGGAATCGAATTCCTTTCTCTATCCGATTGGAATATAGAGCGGTTAAATCAACAATTATCCAAAATAAGTGCTTATTCATTGATTTGATTCCCACAACCATGCTCAGGCCTTGGGCACACTCAATTGTGTAGGCCAAGCCTCTTTCCAATCTAGTTGAGATTCATAACCATAGCTTTCACCAAATCCTGTCACTAGACTTGATTACAACTCATGATTAGAACTCTAATTAAATCAAAATCAATCAATAAACAACTATTCCAGATTATACAACAAAAGATAAGAACTTTAGTTGAATGAGTTCCCACATGAAAATCAGGCCATTGCATACAAGGCAATCAAAGCGTCTACCATGCCTGGAGTCGATGGTAGATCAATGCACTACACAAGCATAAACAATGCTCAAAAGCTAAGATACTAAGCTTAGAATCACTAAGAATCACATGAGCCCGGAGTCATCAAGAGATCAAAGTAAAACTAACTTAATACTTGATTCAAACTCATATTGAACTAAAATTCTTCAATTAAAACATAAAAGGAAACCTAGGTAGCATCAATCCATCAAAAAACGAATCAAAAGCTTCCCCTCTTAGCCCTAGCTAAGTGGTTTTAGTTCATCTCTAACATCCTTGAACTAGAAGCCTCTAAAAACATAGAAAATAACTAAAACAGGAAGAAAACTAGAAATCCAAAGTAGAATCCGTCTCCTGAGCAATCCCCACGTCCTAGCCTCTTTTGGTACGAAGGGAAGACGTCCTTTTATAGCTTGGAGGAGTCCAATACGCAAGAGAACTCCAAATTTCGCGTAAGGTTACGCAGTTTGCATAGAGAAATCCGGAGCCTGATTTAGAAATAGCCTGTTTACGCGTGGCCGACCGGTCATGACCGGTCGGACTGTGATTCTCTTTAGTCCAGCAGCTATATCCGACCGGTCATGACCGGTCGGACTGGACAGTCCATGCATTCTTTCGTCAGGTAGTTGGGTGGCCGACCGGTCTTGACCGGTCGGGCTTCCTTGGCCGACCGGTCTTGACCGGTCTAGCCCTGTTTCTTCTTCCCTTTTCTTCTTTATTTCTTCTTTTTTCTTTCTTTTCTTTTCTTTCCTTGCTTTCTTCTCTCTTTATGCTTGATCCAATGGTCTTCAATACTCATCAAGAGATCTATTTAGCCTTCAATTTGTGCAATCTCCCTCTTGTTCCTACAATCACAATTTATGCATTAGATTAGTCCTCTAAACATGTAAACCGTGCATAATGAGTGATGAATTGGGGTTAGGATATGCACAATTAAGAGCTCAACAATCGGCTGAAGAAAGCCCTCTATGGGTTGAAGCAAGCTCCACGTCCTTGGAATGCACGTATTGACAACTATCTTCAAGAGAACGGCTTCGCCCATTGTCCATATGAGCATGCAGTCTACATCAATGGCCGAGGCGATATGCTCATAGCATGCCTGTATGTTGATGATTTGCTGTTTATAGGGAACAGCCAATCGATGTTTGATGAATTAAAAAAGGCCATGTTTAAGGAGTTCGAGATGACTGATGGAGGTCTGATGCCTTTCTTTCTAGGCATTGAAGTGAAACAACAAGATTGTGGCATCTATATATCTCAAAAAAAGTATGCCAAGGAATTGCTTGAAAAGTTCAAGATGACCGATTGCAATGCCGTGAACACACCTGCAGCAACGGGCCTGAAGTTGATAAAAGAAGGAGAAGGAAGAAGCGTGGACTCGACTCTGCTCAAGAGTCTGATTGGAAGCCTAAGGTACCTCACAATCATAAGGCCGGATATCGTCTACAGTGTTGGGCTTCTAAGTAGATACATGGAAGCACCAAAAGAATCACATTGGCTAGCTGCAAAAAGAATCCTCAGGTACGTCAAAGGAACAATGGAATTCGGTATTTTCTATCCATACGATGATGAAGCGATGCTGTATGGATACTCAGACAGTGATTGGGGATGTGACCAAGATGAAAGAAAGAGTATCACTGGGTATGTATTCTATCTCGGAATGATTGCTTTCACATGGAATTCGAAGAAGCAGAGTATGGTCGCCCTGTCCACATGTGAAGCAGAGTATGTAACAGCATCGTCTACAGTCTGTGAAGCGATTTGGTTGAGAAATATGCTAAAGGAACTGAAGCATCCGCAAGAAGGATCCACAGTCATATATGTGGATAACAAGTCAGCAATCGAGCTCTCCAAAAGTCCAGTACAGCATGGAAGGAGCAAGCACATCGATACTCGATACCATTTTCTTAGAGATCAAGTGAAGCAGAAAGTGGTAAAATTGGAATACTGTCACACTACTGAACGGGTCGCGGACATATTCACCAAGGCATTGCCAACTGATGCATTCAGACAACTAAGATCAACGCTTGGAATGAAGTCAGTTTTGGTTTGAAGGGGAGTGTTGGAAGTAGCAAACCAAAATGCAGCTGTTACAGCAGCAACCTTTGGTTTCTCAATAGTTGCATAATCAATTTCTCATCAGTTTCAGCAAATTACAGCAAGAAATGACCCAGCAGTTTTCAGCAACCTTTGATATTCTCAAGGGTCTCATTGAAAGAGTTGTTACATGTGACCTTTAGGAGAATGAAGAGTCTTGTAACAGCCCATGAGTTATGTCTATCTAAGAGTCTATAAATAGGTGAAATGTGTAGTTATTTGAATAACTTAATAAAAAAATTCAGCAATAGAGCAATAGAGTACTTTGTTTTTTTTCTTCCTACTTGTTTTAGAATTTTTCCCAAGGCTTTGTAAAGCCAACAGGAATGCCGTGTCATTATGCTTCTTCCAAATAGACTACACAACTGCCACCAAGTTTAGATTCCGGAAAATGCAGCCCCATCTCCATCTGGAAACTGTACCTCCAAGCTACTGTAAATCCCATTGGTTTCTTTGACGTCCACAGCAGCTCAAACAAAAACACCAAATCCAAAATTCCAAAGCAAAAGGGAAATATAAAGGAAGATGATCCACCATTCCCCAGCTCATATGCCTTTATATGAAATTAGCTATAGTTATTCCTCTTGTTTGAAAATGGTTGTCAACACCTTTCCTAGACCCATCAACCAGCACCCTACTTGCGGTAGTGTTGCTTTCTTAGCTGTCCCCTTTAAGATGCCTGTACAAGGATTTGACAGAAAATGACCTAAAAGCATATTCATGTGGGTGAGGAAGTCAGTTTTTATTTTATTTATTTATTTTTATTTCCTCCCAAACTCATATTTACTCAGTTTTATTGTTTTTTATGCTATGGTTGTTACTATTACCAGGCATGGATGCTTCCTAGCATTCCTGTTTCCTCCCCTTTTCGGAGCATGATATACAATTAGGATCCAATTATCAATCTTATTAAATTATAATTGGTCCATACACTTCCATTCTTACAAACTACATATGAGTGTTTGTGTTGGCCTTGTTTTGGAAAAGAAAGTAGAAGAAGAAGAAAAAAAAACAGAGAAATTGCAAAACTGGAATTCGTTCTTATACTTGGTTCAACATGGTACTTGTTTCTTTCTGCGTAGGTGAGTTGCTTTGGAGGGGAAGACCAATCCGATACTGGAGACTATTGGAGGTGAGGGACCCAAATTTGTATCTAAGGGCCCGTTTGGTAGCTGCACATGTGGTGCATTTGCAAGTTAAAAACTTGGCACATATGGTGCATGTATGGTGGTTGAAAATATATGGTGGCTTATGCAAGATATGCAAGGTGCTTGAAGATGGACTGTGGCACATGTGATGCATGTGGGGTGCTTCACAATGTGTTGTCATACATGTAGAATATGTGACATATGTACAACTTGGCACATGTGGCAAATGTGGCACATAAAGGGCACTGGAAGGTTGAATGTGGCAAAGTTGTGGCGCTTGAAGCTCGATGGTGGTACTTGTTGCACATGTGTCACATTTATACCGCAACCATGAGAATAATCGTGTACCATGAAGGGGACAAGTTAGTCTCAAGTTTTTTTACTTTAGGGACAACAAAGGCCTTATAACAGTTAAAACTTTGGACAACTTGGCCCCCTTTCTTTGGTTTTGTGAAAAAAAAGTCATTGACAAACCATAGACTAGAGCCGTGTCCCATGTGCTGTTACCAAACAGCCCTATAAAGAATCTCTTGTCCAATTCATACATTTGGTGGCTAATGCTTTATGCTGTGACCGTTCTTCTGCAGGATTGAGATTGAGGGGAGTGGAAAGACATGGAAGCAAGACCAAAGGGTGAGGCTGTAACATGTTGACACTGGGGGCTACCTACATAGCCATGACAAGAAGTACACTCAGATAGCTGGAGGCCAGCAAGAGGTAATGTACTGTGCACACTTTCAGGAATAATCTGGCCATGACATAGTAGTATACTCGCACGCACCCTTCTGTGGCACTAGGGCCCACACGTGCAAATGTGGCACACACATGAGGTTGGCCCCTTGGTGAATGGAGTGATTAGATTGGTGTACCCTTCAGGTGGGCCATGTGTAAAATGCTTTTGGTTAAAAAGATGACATGTGGTCGACATTCAATGTGCGAATGCAGTGAACCTGATGATTGGACTGTCTGAATTTCGCACTTGTGAAGGATGTGGTTTCGAGTAGCATACCTCTTTCTCGGCTTACGCTGTGTGTTTTTACAGGTATGCGGTGTTAAGCGTCCCAACAACATTTGGTCGGCAGCAGAGGGGGTGTACCTTCCGGTAACCGGGAGCCAGTAGTTCACCCCAATTTCATGCAGGTAATAGATGTGTATTTACTAAATTCTAGTTCTTGTGGTGAGTGGCAGAAGAGCATCTCTCGGTCATAGTTTTGGTCTGAGCAAAGTTAAGAGCTGACATCGCTGACCCATGGTTTCTATGCATCGGACACCACATTGCAGCTTCTTCTTCCTCTTCTTCTTCATTTCTGGCATTAGAGAGTAGTTTATTTGCCGACTTTGTCTTTAGGGCTCCGACTGAGACCAACTTCCCTTCCTATGCGGAGTTGATGTGTTCTCTCCCAACTCATCAGATGCAATATAGTATAAAAAGGACACTTACAATGCACACGGGTTCACCGGGATGATTGGTGGGAATCTAGCAGCACTTCAAAATTTGAATATTCCAAAGTTCATTTTGAAATGCATGTTGAGATTCCAATCCGCCATGTCTCTACATGTATTGTGATGCAGTTGGAAGTGTGTTTTTTGTGTGATTGGATTTGTTTGGAGAGAAATTTATGATCCGTAACCTTAAGATGCGCATTCTATACTTGGATTTTTGGCTTAAATTAATGGGGCCATGGTTAGGTGATCCGGACTGTTGATATGATGGACCCCACTGCGGATGGACGATCATGCAAAACATGAATAGGACAATCCCAACCCTTTGGTTGGTGGCCTACAAATTGACAATTAAGACACGGCAACGCTCTGCATTCAACTGCCAAAAGGCTGGACTAGTGGATGTCAAAGCATCGTTCTGGAGCACTGAATCATGGGCCCACTGTTACCTGCCGAAAGCACCGCATATTCTGGGGGTGGATCATAAAATTCCTCTATGGTTTTCAACTGTGAATCTGGCTAGCCAATGCTTTGCACAAAGGTGTATTTTGGTTCTGCAAGTGGAGTCTGTGACCTGGCAATCCAAACCAGTTATCTGTTGCAGCCCACTATGGAAGTGGCGTGTCCCAAAACTTTCCCAGATTAAAAGATCCTGGCAACCATTTTTATGCTTCGAATGTCTGTCGTTGCTGTTATCTTTTGGCCGTCTAATTGTAACTGACTGAAAGATTGGGATTGTCCTGCTATATTGTCCATATGCAAAAGGGCCCAGCAGATCAATGGATCAACGAACCATGTGGGCTCAGAACTGAAGAGTATATGGTGAAAAGGGATTAGAAAACGGTCTCATGACCCATAACAACCAGTGGGTTTTACCTTCTCATAACAGTAAAAGCTGTTGTAGCTGTTGTGATGAATGGAAAACACTCTGGCCATGGGAAACAACGATCGCTTTTGGTGGAAAAGGCCTTAACAGAGGCTGGGTGGGTTCTCTGTTAGTAACCGTATGATGGGGCATGGTTTGTTTTATCCAAGCCATTGATCGTATGGCTCCCATCATGGATGTACCATGCCTCCCCAAATTGCCCAAATTGGAAGATCTTAACCATTGAATTTTTTGTCTTTCCTTCGTTTTTCTTAAGTATGTATTTGCAATCCAACAATCTAAAGGTTAGAGTTGACTAATCGAGTTATTGTTGTGCAAGGAAAGGTCAATCCATGATGGGGCCCATGAAATAAACAAACCATAGCCCAACATAGGGCTGTAAATGGTTGGGTTTGGGCTAGGTTTAGCAAAAAACAGACCTGCCCATTTACTAAATGGGTCTAGGTCCAAATTTTAAACCCAAACGCTTTTACTAAATGGGTGGGTCTGGGTCAGGTCTTAAGTCGCCCCATCAGACCCATTTATAAATGGGTCGGGCCTACTGCGTCTGGGTCTAAATCTGGTATGCAAGCATTTTTAACAGGTTTAAAACTGGGTCTGGACGAGTCCGGGCCTAGATGGGTCTATTGCAACATTGACCAAACTCGCCGATTTACTAAATGGGTTCGGGTCTGGTTGGATCGGGCTAATATGAAGGATACCAGATTCAGACCCATTTAGCATCTGGGTCTGTTCTTGGACCCAGACCCATACCATTTAACAAACGGGTCGGGTCAGGTCAGGTCGGGTCAGGTGGGGTTTAAATGGTTCGGGTCTGGGTACACCATCGGTCCCGCTGACCCATTTACAGCCCTACCCCCACATATACTAGATTGGGGAGGCTAGGGGAAGTTCTATGGTCATTAGACTCATTACCAACAGAGAGAACTCAGCCTCTCCCTGACATTGTGTCATTGTTGCAGACGGCCCGGATCGATTATCTTTTTTCACGGATGGGGTGGATAGGAGTTGTGACCCTTGGTTTGATCTATGGTCCGAAACTACTGGTGGTAAAATGGTCCACCAATCATGAGGTTCAATAGGATTCATCCAACAATAAAAGCATCAGGCAAAAAGATGGAAACAGGAACTGAAGAGGAGGGAAGATTGAAATGCATTATTTTGTTTCATACATCTCAGCCATATATCGAAGAATTGGTCCGGCTTCGTGTCCATCACTTCGGTTTTGCCTTGTACTTTGTACATCATATACTAAATGCTGTCAGTTGTATATCGTATTGTCAACGGCTAGGATGGCTTGGAGGGCCTGGGCCTGATATATAAATAGGGTGTGATCTGGCTTCAGTTTTGAACTTTCCATAGCTTTTTCTACACGGACGGCAACTGCAGAAGTTTTGAATCTAGGCACTTTTATTACTATCATGGTATGGGTCTGGCCCTGAGTTTTGGGCCTTGAAAACATATAGGCTCGGACACAACCTATGGAGCGTTGGACCACCCTAGAGAAAGCCACGCTATAGATAGTTGATTTCAAGCTGAGTAATTGTGAATCTCGACTGTAAGGCTGACTCAGCTTGATTCATCAATTCAGACTCGAAACTCAGCCGAGTCAACTCAATTTGGCAAGATTTCGAGCCATGTCACCGTGAAACTTGTAAGCCTAACTTGGCCTAATTTGCCAAGTCAGCAGTGGAAGCCTGACTTGGGCCTGATTGATCGAGTCAATTGGCTGACTCAGTCACCCGACTCAAAGTGAGTCACTTGCTAGATCAGCAATTTTTTTTTTTTAATAACGAAAGGGCGTTAGAACTAGAGTAGCAAGAGCAGCATCTCTAACAAAAAAGACAAGCATCATAAGTTTGAATGGTTCCCATTATTTTATATTTTATCTATACATAAGTAAGAAATATTTATAAAGTATATTATTTAATTATGAAATATTGAGTCTGAGAAAAGACTTGTCCGAATCTTGAGTTAAACCGACCCAGCTAGACATCGAGTTATTGAGTTTTTAAACTATGATGGGTCCGATCGTGGACGGGGATGCTTCGAAAATATCGTAAGTTGGAAGGCAGTAAACTCCTTAGATCAGAGGTCTAGAAACAAATGTACAAGAAATAAACGGTTAGGATCGTTTGATCTTCTTCTCCTTTTTTTTTTCCTGGGTCCACTTTGTTTGGCATACAGCAAAAATACGGTAGGGCAATAGTTCCAAGCACATTCATTGCAGACGGTGAAAAAGACAGTCCAAAATTCAGCTATCAAGAGTAAAAGGCCAAAAAATTGAAGAAAGACGTTCAGTCATAATATGATTTCACTTGAAAAGATCCGGACTAAAACTTCTACTATGTATTATTTTTAGGAATGTTTTAGTAGTGAGATTTGGAGATTATTAAGGGCTTTGTATCTAAGTTGAAGAAGCAATTCAAAAAAAATGCAACCTTAAAATAGAGGATTTGAGGCAATAGGGTGGGTCAGCCCAACCAACTTTGGATGTGGGTTTGAGCTAAAGCTCAATGGGTAGTGGGTTAGACTTGGGTTAGAAATGTAGGCCGTTGCAGTAAATGGGTTAGGTTTGGATTGAGCCTTACCCAACTTGACCCAGCTATATAACTTATTAATAAGATAGTAGGCTAGATAACTTGACCCAGTTGGGCTCAAAACTCCAAACAAATTAATGGATGAAATAGATATAGATACATCCAATATGTGTTTTTGTATATATTTACTAATTGGACTAGGCTGGGCATACCATTAGCCCCATATTCCATTCATAAACCCAAGTGTGGTCATGCTGCTGGGTTAGGCCAGTCAACCCCGAACCAATTACAATCAAAGCTCCTGAATTTAGATCCGTTTCTACTGATTTGCACATTAAGAAAGAAAGCAAAAGAAAATAAATAGAGAGAGAGAGAGAGAGAGAGAGAGAGAGTAATTTGGTTTTGGATAAAACCAAATATATAAATAAAAACAATTATGAGAATCTATCTTGCTAAGTCAGCCAGCCTAGAAACTTGTCCCTCACTAGTTGGCCACTAGTGAGGTGTACCATCTAGGACTCCATATCCCGTCACATCAGAATTTCGAATAAACTCTAGTCCAATATTTATTACTCTACGCATAAATATCCATTCACTTTACTCGATGCAACCATCAGATGATTTAAAACATTTGAACGCCTCGTGAGCGTCCCAGAGAGGGAGAAACCCACCCTTGAACTTTCACACATATAAATGCAAAATCAAAAGTTTTAGCTCTTAGTTTTATTTTCTTAGGCAATAGTAGTCCTACTTTAGTTAAACACCTTCATACATTAAGGTAATTCACATTTGATGTTCTACTTTTTATAATTTATAACGAGTCTTCTTGGAGTGTTTAATTTATGTAATACACGGTTTAAGATGTGACATATAGTTAAAATGGTTTCTCCACATAAGTTAAAAGGTAAACTGGAGCATGTTAGCATAATATTGATTATATCAATTAATGTTTTATGCTTCCTTTTGGTTATACCAATGTGTCGAGGTGAATAAAGAGTAATTAATGTTTTGTGTATAATTTCTTCTAATTCATAAAATGATATAAAATCATTTGAGGTGTAGTTTCCACCTTTGAAAGATTTGAAAATTTTAACCTTGTCGTTTAGTTGATTTTCCACTTTATTCACATATGACTCAGATTTTCCTTTTACTTCATCTTTAAGTAGATATATTTTAGCACATTTAGAATAATCACTATGAAGGTCATAAAGTAGTTCTTTCCTCCATGAAGTTTATATATTTTTCAAGTCACAAATATCACTATGGATTAAATTAAATATTTATGAGTTCATTTCTACTTATTTGAAGGGTTAAAAAAAATTAGATTGTACATAGATTTTACATTTATATTTGTTATCTTTTTCAACTCTTGAAATTAATCTCATGTTAATCATAGTTTCAAGAAAAATGATGATTTGCATGTCCTAATCTAGCATGCTATACATTTACAGACTCAGTCAAATACACAAAAGAATTTGTATCATTTTCATTCATAATACTAAATGTGAACAACCCATCATATACATATACTTTACCAAAAAAATTATCATTCTTTGAAATCACACATTTTCTAAATTCAAAAACCATTTCAAAATCATTATTGTCAAGTATCAATTCAAAAATAAGATTTTTTAGAATGTTTGGCCAATGAAACAGTTTTAATAGAGTAAATAACTTACCATATCTGAGCTTCAAACTCGCTTTCCCTTTGCCCAGACCTTATTCTTAAATAAATTTTTTTATGAAGATATCCATCACATCCCTACCTTCTCATGGGTGGAAAAGGCACTTCAGTCGAAGTAAAGAAGTTTAGTAGCTCCTGATTTAATCTACCACTCTTTTACATTGCAGGCAATGAGTGCGTTAGATATAGTCCCCACGAAGTCTTCAATTATATGAGCATGATACTTCTCCTTTTTGTACTTTTGTATAGTGACATTTTTTGACAAAATAACTAGCTTTTCTACAACCAAAGCAATTGAAACTCTTCTTATTATTTTTGTTTATTTTCTTGTTCATGTAGAAATGAGTGTATTTCTTCTTTAGAGTTTTCATTTTTTTTTTTAATTTTTAAACCATTTCGATTATTTTTTAACAAAGTGGGGCTTTCGCTACAGATTTTATTTTCATAAGAAGTTTACCCTAGTTCTTTACTTCTTCTATTCAAAGATGGAAAATTAAGTCATCTAAGCTCATTTTCTTTTTCTTATATTTAAAGATACTTTTATATTCCTTTCAAGAATGTAGAAATTTTTTAATAATAACAATAGCTTGGAAGACATCATCAATAAACATACCTTTAAATAGAATCTCATACACAACTTTTTATAGATCATGTACTTGATTCACAGATTTATTATCTGTCATCTTGAAATCAATGTAACAACCCATAATGTATTTCTCGTTTTCAGCATATTTTGTTTTAAATTTTTCTCAAGATATTTTCATAGTTTTGGCCGAAGGGTGATAATAGTAGATATTGTAGTTATTATTTGTTATAACATATAAAATATGATTTCAGTATAAGTACCATCTTCTTGCCATTTAGGATCATTAAAAAAATGTTGTGGGTTTCATTTATCTCAAGAGACGGAAGCGGACTCTTGATGATTTATCTAAAAGTTGTCAAGTAAAACTCCATTTTCTATTGCCATATCTTGAAATTCTTTTGGTAAAAAATCTCAATTATAAGATTCTTTAAGGTAATTTTTAAATCTAAATTTTTAAGGAAAAAATTGTCTTTAAATTATTGTTTTAGTATATACTTAAATTAGAGACAAAAATAACATATCTAGCTAAAAAGAAATGAAAGAAGGATAGTCGATGCACATTACAATTGTTGCTTTAAAAACAAATCTCCTTCCATAAGGATGTGAACTTAGATGCATTAGGTCATTGCTCCTCTGTCCTCAAGATACAACATCTCAACATCTCCCCTTGTTAATGGATGACTCGGATCAGGTACACACTTAGATCAAAGCCTGTGAAATTAGATATATTTTTACATTTTGCCCACTAAAAAAGAGAGGAGAAGAAAGAGAACAGAAAGAGGAAGTTTAATTTTGAACAAAACCAAACATATAAATGAAGAAAGTTATGGAGAAGCTGACTTACTAGAAAGCCATCCTAGATATATGAAGCTCACTAGATGGTCACCAATGAGGTGCACCAACCATCGAAGAGCAATAAATTACAAATTTATTCCATCATGAAAACAAAACAAGAGAGTAAAAAAAATATTTTCATAACAGGAGCTCAAGTGACACAAAAGAAGAGAGAATAAAATATTTTTAGAACAGGAACTTAAGTGACGTACCACAGTACACCATGGCTCAGTCCAGGCATACGCATGTGCGAGTCGCACAAATCACTCACTCTAGTCTACACCATAAACTTATAGCAAAAGATTTAAATATAAAGGTTGTTCAGGCTTTCTATCTATCCGATGTAGGACAAGTACATGTAAGAAAAAAAGGCAAAAATGCATTGACCTTTTCTATATTCTAAATTAGCCAACCTTGCAACTTGCTTGGGAGGAAAATACAAGTACAACTTTCTCATCTCATTTTCTTGAGATTCTACGAATTAATGCTAAACATGTTGCTGTTGAAATGATTGGCCATTGATGGTCTTTTACAAAAATGCCCTTCTCTTCTCTGTTATAACGATTAAAAACATCCATCTCTCATAACGGTTTCTCCAGCAGTAATGGAATATCCCAAAACGGCTATAATCCAAACCCTATAAAAAGGGACGACCATGATTAAGAAATACAACACATCAAAACAAATTTGAAATAGAATAACTAAGTTTTGGTGAGAAATTCTCCCGCTGACGACTCATGCCAAACGGCACCTAACTGACTAGATCTTCATCCATCAGAGCTTCTTCCATCATCGGATCTTAATTGATCTTTAATGGTATCAGAGCTAGGTTGATCTATAGATCTACTGTTGCTAAAAATAAACGCTGGTTCTATGGCTGACGTTGCTAAGGGTGTAAAATCTGCATAGATTCCTCCTCTCTGATTTCTTTCTCTTTGATTTTTCTCTCCAACAAGGTTTTAGAAAGAGGGCTTTCCTAATCCCAGATTTTGCTATCTTACAAAGGCTTTAGAAACAAGGCTTTCATTTCTCAGCTTTCTTTTCTTTTCGCTGGTGTACTAAAGTACACGACCACATATTAAGGGGGCACGCACAGAATTTTAGGTCTCATTTGGCCATAGGTATGGTTCATCAAAATCAACAACCATCTAAATGGGCCATCTAATTTAAAGGTGAGCGTTCATCTGATTTAAAGGAGAGCCTTCATCAAGATTAAGGCCATTTGATTGGGCATATCGTAGTAAAGGCCCAATTAACCCAGACTTAACTATTAGGCTCATCTTATCAAGTATATTACAAGAGTCAACCGGCCGTATGTTATAGGCAAAATGGTGGAGATAAGATTTCACGCGGAAATGCCCATTTGGCCCTCGAGATCATCTGATCAAGAGTCACAGAACGGGTAAAAGTGGATTGTGGGTTCAACTCTCGAGATCGTAAGCTCGGGAGTCGAAGAATGGATAAGTGCGGGACGTCCATTCGACTCTCGAGATCATCTGATCGAGAGTCGAATATTGGATAAGTGTGGGACGTCCATTCGACTCTCGAGCTCACCTGATCAGGAGTCATAGATTGAAAAATACGGAGCAGCTATTCGCAAGTCTCGAGTCTTCATAACCGATAGTCAAATACGGCAAAGCTCGATCCGCGAGCAGACCTTCTCACAAGTCGTTGAAAGACGTTACATCTAAGTGTGTACTTGGACTCGCGACCACATTCTAAACATGCGAGCAGCTTTCCTGCGGTAATATCTCTTAGCCTTCAGTACTAGCACCCGATTCCCGTCGAGCAGCTTGCCCAATCCCTCTGCGACACCAAGCAGGGCTACATCCAGTTCGGTGGTTTCCGTCTCGTCGGCGTCTCTTTCCTTTTCGAAAGCTATGACTCCAACTACGGCTTCCAGTTTATCATGACATATCAGCGCTATTACCACGCTTACTGGCAGCCCGTATAGGTCGGTTTTTTGGCTTATCTTCTCTAAATGGATCCGGATCTCAAGGGATTGTCATCAAGGGGCGTGATTGTTGAAATAAGTCATTGGGTTGGATCTGACTCAAAAGATAGGATCTTATCCCACGAAATCAGCAAGATCCCAGTATCGTATGCGACATCAGGGGATTTCGACATCTTACGTAACAAATTGGATTGCCTCAGATCTATATAAAGGGGTGGCTCCATTAAGAGCAGGTACGCACACAACATTCAATCTTGGTCCCGTTTTGCTTGGCTTCTCTTCTTACTGTGGCCTAACTTAAGCATCGGAGGGCTAACGGCTGGTCCCCAGCCACCCTTATTTGCTGTCTTGCTTCAGGTCTGGTGGTGGAAATCCCTGCTGGAGTGAAGGAGAAAAGCCGGAGGATCTCATTACAAAATCTGACATTAACAGTCTGGCGCCGTCTGTGGGAACGACTTGATCATCAAAATCAATCGTGCTAACCACCGATCAAACTCCTTCGGCAATGCCTCCTAAAAAGGCTGTTCATCCTTTAACTTCAAGACAGGCACCACCTCCGCCTGATGAGACGGAATCCGTACCTGCCCTTCCACCTGCTCCGACGAATATCCCTCAAGGAGCCCCGAATATGCCATCAACAAACCCATTATTGGAGGCCTCTGGAAATCAAGATGATGTCCTACGTTTCCTCAGAAATACTCTCCTAACTCTAAACGTCGGAGTTCAGGCACTGTCAAATCGGCTTGATCAGCACTTCCCTGAACCGCAAAGACAACCCTCCGAAGGGTTACCACCGCAACCCATACCGGTAGCTTCCAGACATTCTATGGACGAACCACAGGTCCCACCACTCGGCGGCCATCCCCCTGTGCCGTCTCCACATTCTATACATTCCAGTTCGTCTCGACAACCTCAACCGCAAGGCTCCACCGCCGAAACATCTAGCTATACCCTACCATGGGAAGGAGATCTCAAAAGAATCCAAGATCGTTTTGATGTCATGGAACAGCGATACCAGGCAAATCGGCCATCTGCCGTCATGGCGGCGATACATCAATCTGAATCTCCCTTCACCAGCGAGGTCATGGAAGCCCCGTTACCTAGAAAGTATCGAGCACATGTTATCGCTCCGTACACAGGAATTGGCGACCCTCTAGAACATCTGGAAACATACAGGTCCCTCATGGAGTTGGAGGGACATGGTTCAGAAATCATGTGTAGGGCTTTTCCCCTGACATTGAAGGATGCAGCTCGTACGTGGTTCCGGGGGTTAAAGCCCCGTTCCATCAAGTTCCTTTTCCCAATTATCGGAGATATTCCTTTCTCAATTCATGGGAAGTATTCGCATTAAGAAGCCAGCCTCCCATCTAATGAATCTGAAACAGCAGCATGGGGAGACAATAAAGGAGTTCACAGTACGGTTCACTGCCGAAGCCGTTCAAACTGAGGGTTACACTGAAGAAAAGGGTCTTACAGCCCTCATTGCCGAAATAACGAGCGAGAAATTCAGGTTTGCCTTAGATAAAAGCCCGCCGAAAACTATGGCAGAATTCCAAGCCAAAGCTCAGAAATATATCAATGCAGAAGAAGTTGCATTGACACGCCATGGAGTACAGAGTAAGAAGCGCAAGCCAGAAGGAACCTCTTCTACAGATAAGAAATATCGTCGTGACCAGCGCGATCGTTCTCCCAGGAAGCCCTACTCTGGTAAATATCATAACTACACTCCTCTTAATCAGTCTCCTGAAAAGGTTCTAATGGAGATTAAACACAAGCCATATGTGAAGTGGCCTGCAAAGATCAAATCCGATCCCGAGAAGAGGGACAAGAGCAAGTTCTGTTACTTTCACAAAGATCACGGGCATAGGACCCAAGACTGCATCTCTCTACGAGACCATATCGAAGCCCTTATTCGAAAAGGCCATCTCCAGGATTACATTGCTCGTAAAAATCGATCACCAGAAAGGGCGAAGACCTCATCTCGCCAAAAGGAACCACCTCATCATCAAACCGACCAAGAGGACGCTGAGCCCACGGGAGAAATTCGCACTATCGTCGGGGGACCAGCTTGCGGAGGTGACTCTCAAGCTTCAAGAAAGGCATACGCTCGAAAGGCGTCCAAAGAACCCCAGCAGATCTATTGGCTGGAACAAACGTCCAACTCATCGAAAGCGAGCCATCCTCCAATTTCTTTCACCCTCGAAGATGCAGCGGGAATTCACTTCCCTCATGAAGATTCCATCGTAGTCACATTGAAGGTATCAAATTATCTGACTCATCGAATTATGGTGGATACAGGTAGCTCAGCCGATATTCTGTATTTGGAGGCTTTCGACAAGATGGCACTTGCCAGAAGCCTCCTCAAGCCAGTATCGACCCCCCTTGTCGGCTTTGGAGGAGAGGTAGTAACACCTGAAGGAAGTATCGATCTCCCAGTCACTTTTGGAGAGAGTCCAGCGAAGACCACCGTCTTCGTAAACTTCCTCGTCGTGGATCGAAAATCAGCATACAACGCCATTTTGGGGCGGCCGTCTCTAACTAAGGTTGGAGCGGCCTTGCACCCTTCATATCTATGTGTTAAATTTCCTACCCCAAATGGCATCGGGGTCGTGCGAGGAAGTCAGCAGGAGGCACGGTCTTGTTACCAGATAGCCCTCCAAGATCGAAAGGCGGCTCAAGCGACGTCCGTCATGGAAATAGCTCAAGGATCACCCGTTCCCTCAACCACCTCGTTGGATCCGAGAGAAAATGCTCTGAAGTCGGGAACTCCGGGGGAGGAAACAGTGGTGATCCACCTGACCGAAGACGACCCATCTAAGATCGTGTACATCGGGTCCTCCTTGACCACTGACCATCATGAAAATTTGATCCGTTTCCTCACCGAATACAAGGATGTGTTTGCTTGGTCTCATAAAGATATGCCAGGCATCGATCCCAATGTTATCGCACATCGTCTCAACATTGACCCAAAGCATAAACCCGTACATCAGCGTCGACGTGCCTTTACTGCAGAAAGACAAATGGCAATCAAAACTAAAGTTGAGAAGCTGCTCGCGGCTAATTTCATAAAGGAAGTTGACTACCCAGAGTGGGTCGCAAACGTAGTTCTCGTCCGGAAAGCTAATGGCAAATGGAGGATGTGCGTCGACTATTCAGACTTGAACAAAGCATGTCCCAAAGATAGCTTTCCGACACCGCGGATCGACCAGTTGGTCGACTCAACAGCTGGACATGCTCTCCTCAGCTTTATGGATGCTTATTCTGGTTACAACCAGATTATGATGCATCCACCTGATAGCCAGCATACTGCCTTCATCACAGATCGAGGACTATATTGCTACCAGGTAATGCCGTTCGGTCTTAAAAATGCAGGGGCCACTTATCAACGTCTTGTCAACAAAATGTTCGCTGCTCAAATCGGTAGGAATATGGAAGTGTATGTTGACGATATGCTCATGAAAAGCATCGTTGAAGATTACCACATTTCTGATCTTCGAGAAGCCTTTGACCTAATGAGGAAGTATCAAATGAAATTAAACCCGGAAAAATGCGCGTTTGGAGTGTCAGCAGGGAAATTTCTTGGGTTCATGGTTGGCCAGCGTGGAATTGAGGCGAATCCCGAAAAGATTAAAGCATTGATAGATATGAAATCCCCCGTTACTCTGAAGGACGTCCAGCGTCTGGCAGGTCGCATCGCATCATTGAACAGGTTCATCTCGCGAGCATCTGACAAGTGCTTGCCCTTCTTCAAACTCCTTCGTGCAACGGCCAAGTCTAATTGGAAGTGGACACCTCAGTGTGAAGAAGCTTTTCAACAACTGAAGCAATACATGAGCGCTCCCCCCATTTTATCTAAACCTGTAGCACATGAGCAACTCATTCTTTATTTATCTGTGTCTTCCACGGCCGTTAGCGCCGCTTTAATAAGAGAAGATTCCGGGGTGCAAAGGCCCGTTTATTATATCAGTCGAGCAATGGTCAATGCAGAAACTAGGTATTCTGATATGGAGAAACTGGCCCTAGCCTTAGTCACGGCGGCTCGAAAACTGCGACCATACTTTCAAGCCCATGCTATTTTAGTACCAACAAATCATCCACTACGACAAGTCCTTCAAAAACCTGAGGCTTCCGGGCGCTTAACTAAATGGGCGGTCGAGATCAGTGAGCATGATATCTCATTCTGTCCTAGGACCGCAGTCAAGGGCCAGGCCGTGGCTGACTTCATCGCCGAATTTACATATTCTTCTGAAGATAATGTCATGACCAGCGACCAGCCTCCTTGGTCGCTCTTCGTGGACGGGTCGTCGCGAGCCACTGGCAGTGGAGCGGGCCTGATTTTAGAGGCTCCCGACGGGTCGCATTTTCAATATGCTCTGCGTTTCGAATCACGTGTCTCTAATAATGAAGCAGAATATGAGGCCTTGATTGTTGGCCTCGAATTGGCCGTTGTCCTCACAGTCCAGAATTTGATAATTCATAGCAACTCCCAGCTCATTGTCAACCAAGTTCTTGGCGAATTCGAAGCCAAAGAAGAAAGAATGGCCTTATACAAGTCTCGTGTCCTTATCTTGCTCGCCAAACTAAAGACTTATAAAATAATTCATATCCCTCGCGAGCAGAACCAACTTGCCGATTCCTTGGCAAAGCTCGCTTCTGCACCAGAATCGGAGTTATCACATTCAACCCCCATCGAGCACCGTCAGAACTTAAGTATCGACCATGTGACTCTCGAGCAAGTTATATCGGTACAATCGTCTCCATGCTGGATGGATCCTATCATCCTTTACCTCAGAGATGGATACCTACCAGGAGATAAGAAAGCTGCAAGAAAAATTTGGCTTCGAGCTGCCAGGTACACCTTACAAGATGGACTCTTGTTGCGAAAAAGCTTTTCCTTGCCTTATTTAAGGTGTCTTCATCCAGAAGAAGCACTTCGTGTTCTCGATGAAATACACCAGGGGGTATGTGGTAACCATCCCAAGGGGCGATCCCTAGCATATAAAGCGATGAGGCAAGGATATTATTGGCCCACGATGAAAGCAGACGCCATCGAATTTTCTAAAAAATGCGACAAGTGTCAACGATATCTACCTATACCTCGTGTACCGTCTGAGCGGATGACCCCAGTTGATAGCCCTTGGCCTTTTGCTCAGTGGGGGATCGATATCATCGGGCCCTTACCTATGGGAAAGGGACAGAATAGGTTCGCGATCGTGGCGGTTGATTACTTCACCAAATGGGCCGAGGCAGAACCATTAGCCAAGATTACTGAAAAACAAACTACTAAGTTTATATGGAGAAATATCATATGTCGTTTCGGACTTCCTCATACTATAATCACCGATAACGGAACGCAGTTCGACAACGCGGCCTTTGATGAATTTTGCGACAAATGGAAAATACGTAATCTCCGCACTTCTCCATATCATCCTCAGGCGAATGGGCAGGTCGAGGCAGTGAATAAGATCATAAAGCATCATTTAAAAACCAAGCTAGGTGAATGTAAAGGGGTGTGGCCAGAACTTCTGCCAGAGGTATTATGGGCTTATAGAACCACGGCTTGTACATCAACAGGTGAAACTCCTTTCTCCTTAGCATTTGGTGTTGACGCAGTGGTACCAGTGGAAATTCAAGTGCCCTCATATCGGATCGAGCAGTATGATCCCGCGAGCAATCATGAAAACCTCCAACTTCACCTCGATCTCTTGGAAGAGCGAAGAAATGCTTCCCAAGTACGAGTGGCAGCATATCAACAACGTATTGCTCGTTATCGGAATGCGAAGGTTCGGCCTAGATCCTTCCAGTTCGGAGATTTGGTCCTAAGACAAAAGCTCGGAGTCCCTTCTCGTTCGCTAGATCCAAATTGGGAAGGCCCGTATCGGGTTATCAGGGTTGTGCGACCCGGTACTTATTATCTTGAAGACATGCAAGGGAAGCCTGTACGTCGCCCTTGGCACGTGGAGCATTTGCTACGATACTACCCCTAGATTCGATGTAGCTTATTATAACGTTTTATGAATAAAGTGAAAGATATCTTTTGGCCGCTACTCCATTTATATGGACCTGAATAGCCCTGAAGAGAGTGCTTACACATCTTGGCCAATTGCCTACCTTTGGTAGGACTGAAACCATTGCTAGTTGGTTGCTTTTCCATTTATATGGACCTGAACAGCCCCGAAGAGAATGTATACCATCTCTTGACCAACCTTCTGCCCTTGGTAGAATCAGAATCTCAATCGATAGATCAGTCTATCTCAACGCGGACACGGTCTCACGACCCCCGGATTGAGTCTAATTCATTTTTTCATGAGTTAGTTATTCGCGATTGGTGAGAGGAGGGATCGCACTCCGGAATGCGAGCACCGTAGCTCGCGCCCGAATATGTGGTCATACACCCTAAATGCGAGCAGCGCAGCTCGTGCTCGAATTAAAGGGTCGCATCTCTGATAAATCCATTCGAGATCAACATAAAGCAAAAAATGAAAGAAAAAGAGAGAACAACAACAAAACAGTAACACTTCCAAAAATATCTTTTCGTTGATGTTTAGATGATTACAGATACATGATCGCAGATATAAGAGAGAAGAAAATAAAAGGAAATCACTCGCTTGGAGGAGCCACGCTCTCGACTTCAGGGCCCATTTCAGGAGCCCCTCCAGCCTGCGTGGCTTCAGTCACCTCGTTCTCGGCAGCAGCTTGCTCTTCTGCAGCTATGATGGTCGCGACTCGACCGAATTCCCCCATATCGAAGGATGGGATCATTCGTTGCACTACTCTCAGTGCAAAGTCTCGACCAGCATCGTATGACTCATATCGTTCATCGTCATACAGCTGCGAAGTCCGGAACTCGGAAACCGCCCGAGCACCTTCCTCCGAGAGCATTTTTACAAGGGCGACTCTCTCCTCGTCCCAGTGGATCGAGTCGTCCTTAAGCTGCGCAAGAGCGGTGCGCTCCCTGGTCAAGTTGTCGTAGGCCTCCTTGAGCTGCGACCTGGCCCCCGCGAATTGCTCCTCTAACGAGATCTTGTCTTGTCGGAAGATCTCCCTCTCTCTCTCAGCCTTCTCCTTCAAACCCGTGAGCTTCACGTAGTCTGAGTCCAAGGCCTGATACCTGTCGGTCAGGACTTGGATCTTCTCGATGAGGATCTTTTTCTCCTCATCTCTCTTCGTGATCACCGCCTCACGAGCCTTGAGCAGTTGATCTCTTCCTTGAACTGCCTTTTCCAAGGCAGTCCTCTTTCCCTCAGCCTCCTCTATCGTGCGACGGGCGGCAACGATATCACGCCTCGTTCGCAGAATAAGATCTAAGCCCTGCAAAAGAGATGAAAAATATAAGAGTATTCTGGAACATAATAACAGATCGAAGCAGGTCTTGACGAAGTCTTACCTGAACCATCCTCATCCCCGCTTCGAGGATAAGGTTCTCAGGACTTGGCTCGGGAAGAGAGCCGAAGGCGTGAGGCGGGACGTTCTCGAACAAAAATTTACATACTAGATGGAGGTGGCGGGGAATAGAGTACGTCCCGCTCCCAGACGGTTGGGCAACGACCAACCCCGCCTGCTCGCGAGGTGGAGGCATTGACTCGCGAGCAGGTCCCTGCTCGGCAGCAGGGACCAGTTCGCGAGCAGGAGTCGGCTCTTGAGGCTCTACCTGCTCTCGAGCCTCTTCAGCTGGGGGGCAGCCGGACCCCACCCCATCTGGGGAATTATCAGCAATGTTAATCACTGGTGGCCCTGGTGCGACCACCAGTGAAGGAATAGTGGGCCCAGCTGGGGCCCCCGCCATGCTCGCGGGAAGGGCAGGCTAATCGCTGCCCGTGCGGATGGAAGATTGAGAAGGTTCGGCAGGGGTTCTCTTCTGCCTTTTGGAGCCTGTGCCCTTCAGTCGGGGCAGTATGCCTCTCTTCTCTCCAGCCTTCGTCATTTCAACTTCTCTTCTGGATATGAGGCCTGCTGCTGCAAGTCGTGAAGGAGATAAGCAAGCCTCGATATGCCTATCTCCGACAGGCACCTTGTACACTTTGACAATCTTCTCGTTGATCCCTCCTTTCAAATTCGGTTTTCTCAAGGCCGGGATACCTGCGAGCACAAACGGGGGTCAAACGAAGCAAAACCCTAAAAACCATTCTGGGGAAATTGCACAATGCGGGATTGTGTCTACCTTCACAGAAAAATCGGGTCACTCCTGGACCCCTGGAGGAGGCAGACTCCCAGCTCCCGGAAGCATAGAACCACCGCTTCCTCCACCCAGGATAGTTCGAGGAGGGCTTCCCCAACACGAAATTATCCCGGTGCCAATAACACAAATAATACCAGCCTTCGCTGGAGGGAGCTTTCTTCAGACGAAACATACGGAGGAACTCCTCCGCCGTGAGTTCCCCGTTGCCAGCCTGAGCCTAAAGGGCAAAGGAGCCCAAAACTACCCTCCACCCGTTCACGATGAGTTGCCCAGGGGCAATCTTGTAACACCGGAGTACATCGCGAATGAAAGGATGGAGGGGAAGGCGTACCCCCAGGATAAGCTGGTACTCATAAAATGCTACGCATCCTGGGGGGGGGAGTCTGGTGTTTCTCCACCTCCGGGCAAGCGGAGAGTTACTGAGTCGGGGATCAGGTATCTCTCCCGTAGCTCAGCCAGCCGGTCCTCCGATAAAACGGAAGGATATCCGGCTGCTGTGTATCTCCCTGCCGGAACCCTTGCACTGCTGGAGGCAGAGGATTCCGGAGTGGCATCACCAAGAGGGACAGTGGTCTTGTCAGAGTTCCCAGCCATGAGAAGATAAAAATAAAAGAAGGAGAAAAAGGAAGTATACCAAAAACAGAAAAGAAAATGAACACCGGAGGAAGAAGAAGAATGGAAAGAAAAGACTGCAGGTTCCTTTCGAAAAAGCTTCTGTAGAAAATCAAAGAAATGGCGGACTCCGTATATTTATAGGCAATCATTCCACCGTATCTGATGGCACGTGGCAGTCCCTCCCTTAACACAGCGCTCGAGCAGGCACGCCCATTAACTCCTCAAACACGTGGCGAGCGCCCCTTCATTTTCCATCAGCGAAAAGGCTGCGGAAAGCTGGCACTCATTAATTCCAGCCCATCATGTGAGGTGCCGTTCTCGATGAAAGCAGCGGGCGGTTACGTGTGATAGTAAGCTAAGTCCTTTCCTTAAGAATTCTTGGCGGCAAGGACTTGGGGGGCATCTGTTATAGGCAAAATGGTGGAGATAAGATTTCACGCGGAAATGCCCATTTGGCCCTCGAGATCATCTGATCAAAGTCGCAGAACGGGTAAAAGTGGATTGTGGGTTCGACTCTCGAGATCGTAAGCTCGGGAGTCGAAGAATGGATAAGTGCGGGACGTCCATTCGACTCTCGAGATCATCTGATCGAGAGTCGAATATTGGATAAGTGTGGGACGTCCATTCGACTCTCGAGCTCACCTGATCAGGAGTCATAGATTGAAAAATACGGAGCAGCTATTCGCAAGTCTCGAGTCTTCATAACCGATAGTCAAATACGGCAAAGCTCGATCCGCGAGCAGACCTTCTCACAAGTCGTTAAAAGACGTTACATCTAAGTGTGTACTTGGACTCGCGACCACATTCTAAACATGCGAGCAGCTTTCCTGCGGTAATATCTCTTAGCCTTCAATACTAGCACCCGATTCCCGTCGAGCAGCTTGTCCAATCCCTCTGCGACACCAAGCAGGGCTACATCCAGTTCGGTGGTTTCCGTCTCGTCGGCGTCTCCTTCCTTTTCGGAAGCTATGACTCCAACTACGGGCGTCTCCTTCCTTTTCGGAAGCTATGACTCCAACTACGGCTTTCAGTTTATCATGACATATCAGCGCTATTACCACGCTTACTGGCAGCCCGTTTAGGTCGGTTTTTCGGCTTATCTTCTCTAAATGGATCCGGATATCAAGGGATTGTCATCAAGGGGCGTGATTGTTGAAATAAGTCATTGGGTTGGATCTGACTCAAAAGATAGGATCTTATCCCATGAAATCAGCAAGATCCCAGTATCGTATGCGACATCAGCGGGATTTCGACATCTTACGTAACAAATTGGATTGCCTCAGATCTATATAAAGGGGTGGCTCCATTAAGAGCAGGTACGCACACAACATTCAATCTTGGTCCCGTTTTGCTTGGCTTCTCTTCTTACTGTGGCCTAACTTAAGCATCGGAGGGCTAACGGCTGGTCCCCAGCCACCCTTATTTGCTGTCTTGCTTCAGGTCTGGTGGTGGAAATCCCTGCTGGAGTGAAGGAGAAAAGCCGGAGGATCTCGTTACAAAATCTGACATTAACACCGTATACTTCAACAAGTCCAGAGATCAAGATCCTCCTAAGAGTGGGCCACAAAATACTTCTTCAACAAGTCTAAAATATTCTCTAAAATTGAGCAGGATAGTCACCATGCAGGGACTACCCAACAAAGAGAGAAGAAGAGAACATCGTCATATTAAACGAATATTTCTCATTATAGTACTCCTATAGATGGTATTACGCATCCAATGGTTTTACATGTAAATGCCACTAGTGAAAAATCTCATATGCCTGGTCCTACCAAAACAGATTTTAAAATAAATAACAATCACAACAAGGGACATTTTTATAAAAGAAAGAAAGAAAAATGTTCCAATTGTGAAAAATCAGGACATCATAAATCGGAGTGTCATTCTAAAAATAAAAATCCAAGAGACCTGATATGTGTTGTCTCAGAATCCCTTCTTGCTGACTGTGATTCAGATGCCTGGTGGATAGATTCAGCCTCATCCAGGCATGTTACAAAGTCAATGAAGCATTTCATTAAAATGAAAGAAAATAAGAACTATCGATCATAAAATTTATATGGGAAATAACACATATAGCGATGTCGCAGGCATCAGAAACGTAAGAATTTCGGTGCCAAGTGAAATGAATATACTTCTAACCGATGTCTTATATACACTGACTATGTAACGAAATTTGATCTAAGTGCCTCGACTTGATGAAAAGGGTTATGAAGTCAGTTTTAGATTAGGGAAGGTATCTGTGGAAAAACATGAGAGAATATTGTTTTGGGGAACCAAGGTGATGGGTTTATTGTTTGAATAAAGATTCTGAAAATAAAATTGCTTGTTCTTCTACTTATATTAATGATCCCGTTGATTGTGATTGTTTTAATACAAAAATGTTAGATGTTACTGAATCATTTATTTGGCATATGAGATTAGGACACATAAATAAAGATAAAATGAAACGTATGCCTAACTATAGTTTAATACCTAAATTAAACATAAACTCTATAACCTGTGAACCTTGTTTATTAGGAAAAAATGCCTAGAAAGCCTTTTGAAAAAGCGACAATGTCTACAGAATTGTTAAGTATAATTCACTCTGATATATGTGGACCTATCTCTACCAAAAAAATGATTAAAGGCTGCGGACTATGTCTATCTTTTGCTACGGATATAAACCGTAGCAATATTGCTATGGACTAAATCCATAGTTAAAAGCGACTATTCCCAAACGGCAAACTTATGCTTTGAAGGTCCTCCAAGGGCTCCATGGGGCCCACCGCAATGTTTGCGTTTTATCTAAGCCGTCCATCCATTTTGACAGCTCAGTTTAGGGCATGAACCCAAAAAAGGAGGTTGATTGAAGGCTCAGGTGGACCACATCGTAGTAAACAATCGACTTCACGTTTGGACCGTTGATCTTTTGTGTGGTCCACTTGGGCCTTTGAGCTGCTTTTTGTTTTTGGGATAAGGTTATGAATATTTTTAGAATGAATGGACGGATTAGATAAACCACATACATCATAGTGGGCCCCACGAGCCCTTGACTGGACCGTCCACCAGCGTGCGCTCCCAAAAACGAAACTGTTCTATTTTTTGGGGAAAAAAATTCCGCCTTCATTTCATTATCGCGGGCGTGGGCTATCCCTAAAAAAAGCTGATAGAAAGAGCTCTCTCATTCTCGCAGCCGCGGGCTCTCTTCCCTCTCTAGAGAGGGAGAGAGAGAGAGAGAGAGAGAGAGAGAGAGAGAGAGAGAGATTCGTTCCCAGTAAGGGGAACAACCCCTCCAAGGGTTTCGACAACCGTTCATCTGTAATGGTGGTAGTGGGTCGAAGCTCGACAACGCAATGGGAGGATGAAGAATTTGAGCAGGGAAAGCAATAGCAGGGGTTGAACCAGCGATTACAGCGTGCAGGAGGCCGTGACGAATCTGGATAGGGCCACTGTGTGGGAGGGGTAGAGATCCTTTGTAAACTAGTCTTCTGAATTTTCTGGCGGTTCTTCTGCAAAGACGATGAAGATGTCTGGCAGATTGACACCAGCGATTATAGTGTCATCTTCCATGTTGTAAACAGGTTGGTGCCCTAATTAATTCCCTCTCCCTCCTTCTGTTTGCCTGGATTGGTAGAATCCCTAATTCGAACGGATGGATTTCTTTTTATTAATTTTCTAATTTTAGGTTTTTCACTTTTCTTTTCATTTTGATTCTCCAGAATTGAGAATCTCTATGGTGGAGTGTACGTCGGGCTTCAAATTCCAGATGCCAATAGCAGTTCCTGACAAGAGTATAGACATGGTTCTTGTTACCAAAGAGTTTTTTTTTTCCTTCTTTGCCTGAATTCTCATTTCTAGAAATTGTATTTATTTCATTGGAAGGTTAAAATCTGTTTCTTGAGATTATGTTTTAGGGTGGCAATGGTGATTTTCTTTAGGAACTTATCTGTTTTGGGTTTCCTGATCACCAGCTCTATCTGCGCTGCATTTCTAGAGGTCTTGTAGGCTGATGAGCCTTTGGTGTTGGGTGCTATTTTGGTTTGAGGCTAGTCCAGAGTATGGTTGTCTTTGGTTTGCTTCAATTTTTTTGTGTTGGCTCCTATTTTGCTCTCAGCTCATCTTTTGCTCTGGTTTCTGTTATGCAGGAGGCTGAGGTTTTCAGCAAGTGGAGGTAGCTGTTCGTTAGTTCAAGTGTTGTAATTTGTTGATTGGCATAGGTTGGGTGTTTGGCATTTGTTGTGCAGGTAGCTATATTCATTGGCAGTGGCTCTGGGGTTTTCATGACTGCTCTTCTTCATCTTCTATTTCAGTTTGGTAAGGGTTTTCCTAGGTCTTTTGAGTTGGTAGGTTTGTCCTGCTCCAAGATGTTTTTTGTTTTCGTTTGTGTGTTGTTCAGCAACTTAGCGGTAGGTGTGGCTCGGGTCTGTGATGCCTTCTGGAATTAAAATCCAGTTTCTTATCAACAAAAAAAAAATAGAAATTCATAAAAAAAAAAAAAGGTCACATTGGCAGCAGGGAGGCTTTTCGTGGAGGAGAATAGCCTCCCGTCGTCTGTTAAAGGCTGCTTGTTCCTCGACCGAGTTAGCCTGGGAAACCTGATGAGGGGAACTACTGTATAGGGTCAGTTTGGGGTATATGATAGGCGAGCCAAGCTAATCTTTTTGCTGTCTTAGCTAGCCCGAAAATCTGGTTTGTTTTCTTTTTCCAGGTTGTAAAGTTCCTGGTTTTATGAATGGATGGTTGAATTTATATATATAAAAAAAAAAACTATTAGCGGATATTCAGGTTTGCAGTTAGCATTGCCTTAGTATATTTCTGAACTGAACATTCTCCCTCCATTTCTTGTATAGTTTGGTATCTATTGCCATCAAATAATAGAAAGTGAAGAAGATAACATATTACCATAGGATATGCTAAGAATATGTGGTATTCTTTACTTGTATAGATATTTTGGGGCTCACTACCCTCCATTCTACGTTTGTTACTCTCACGAGAGAGAATGAACATAAGATAGAAAGAACATTCAATTCATTTCATGTTTAATTGGGAATAATCTACCATCAATTTCTGGATAAAGCTGCACCACAAATTTCCAGTTGAGAGTTTTCAACTAGTTTTGAAGTTTTCATCTAAAATATCCCGCAGTTCTCTCTATTTTGGGAACTCAATCTGCATATATAATTTAAACTAGGGCATCTCAATCATAACCTCATTTTGATCAGTTCCATCTTTGCACGTTGTTGAGACTGATGTTAAGCCTAGCGACCTAAGTACTCGTTGGGTTGGTCTAACCTTGTACAAGTTTTCCCAAAAATTAGAAAATCCTTATAGTTTACTATTCAGTATGGTTTTTTTTTAAGAGTTATTCAATATGGTTTTATTGGTTTGATTGAATTGAAAATATTTTTTGATGATAACCTGCCTGCAACCAAACTTGTTTTTCAGTGGGTACAAAGCTTGAAGAAGTTCTACTTCTATTTTCAAGATATGTTAACCTCATAATGTGGAAGGGAGTTTTTAAATTTTTTATTAGTGGCACCACAAAAGATGGTGATTCAGTTTGTATTTTGTATTCACTTTTTCCCCAAGAAATAATTGCAATTTCCTATATTTTCATTTTTCTCTTTTAATGTAGCCTGTACTGTGTGAAAATTCATTTCCAGATTTATTTACCTTACGATTGGTTTCTCACAACCTTGCATAAGTCCTTATCTTTAAAGAATCCAACATGTAATGTCGATACTTTTGTTGCAACTCATTAGTTTTTTGTATAACACAATTCTGAACAGGTTCAATTCTTAGATCAGCACCATCTAATGGAGGGGTATGGATTCTTCATTCTTTGTTCTTCTGTGGCTTATTTGTTTTAATAGGAAGTGGGTTGGCTACTATGAAGTAGATGGATTTGATTGTTTGGTACGTGGAACAACAGAATGCCCAAGGAGCATATAGCTCCTTAGAGGAGGTGGTGGATGAGGTCAAATGCCACGGGCTCACCATACCATGGGATCCATTGGTATATGCGGATACTATTCATGCCTTGATGCACCAGGGCCTTGTAATTCCTCACTATGTATAGAACATATTAATTTTGCAGGTTTGAATTACTTGATTTTTTTCTGATTTCTTTTGTTTTTTCTCAAAGTTAGTTGATTTTTATTGCAGGTGGTTGGTTTAGAAGCCATAGTCTTCCCTTTCAAATGATCACCCACTTGTTGCTAAAAGAATAACAATGCCGCTAATACCATCAAACTTTCCTTCAAAAGTAACTCCAAAATTCTGAACATTTGGGATTTTTTCTGTTTTCAAAATCACTTTAAAGTTGTCTATAGAGAATTAACTCAATTGTTAAGAATTTTTTCTGTTTGAATGATGGACCTTTTTATCTATTTACTCTGTTCATTGCAGTTATTCGTTTTTACTGTACATTTTCTAGTCCGCTGATTACATGGTTAAGGTTTTCCGATCAATTTGATTTATCTACCATGGCCATTACACTTAGGACTTGCCAATGAACTGCCAGAGTCATGTTTATTGTGCCACATGATTTTTTTGTGCTTTCTCACATTTATAATCTCAAAGGATGGAGGCTCATTCAACTGTTGTGTATTGCTAGATGGGCCACAGCACTCATCAGGTGATTCTAACTGTCACATCAACGGACTTCTCCCCTACTGAATATAAATCGTAGGCTGTTGTTATTTTTATAACCATTCATTTTTTGGCCATGCATTGACAAGATTTGTCTATCGATGCATCTTGCGCCATGCCTATGAATTGACAAGATGTCTATTGATGCATCTTACACCATACCCATCAGTTGATGTTAGAGCTGTAAGTTTGTTTTGAACTTACAGTTTTGGGGCAATGCAACTGAGTGAGTAATGACTTTGCTGATTTTTTGGTTTTGTTAATCACTCCATAAATCTTCCTGCTTTTAGGAATTAGCATTTCACTCTTGAAATGTGTTGTTCTAGTGCTACGTCTATTATCTCACAACATCACCACCACTAACACTCATGGAATACATCCACTCTCGAAATTGTTTATGAGTTTTTTAACTCCTTTATAAATAGTTCTGCTTTATTCAACAATTCCCAGCATGGTATGAGTTACTGTTCTTGAAAGGAAGTCTCAGATGCAACTAGTAAAGCCAGAATTATTTTTTTTCATTTTGTTACGCATATGGATTTACTAGATGATTTTTGTTGTTAACTGTGCATTTCTCCTTAGTTTTCAATTCTCTCTTCTTTGTTAATTCGGGTTTCTTCACATCTCTGTTTTTCTTTTTCTTGATTGGATTTTTTTCTTGGATCATCTATTTAGGATTACTATTCCATTTCATTATGATGTCATGTCAATCAACATTGTGGGTCTTACCAAACATCCAACCGTGAAAAATTAAGGGTGTGTATGGATGCTAGAAAGCTAATTTGGTTTCTTTTTCTTTCATACAGGGAATCAGCTATGCGAAGCTAGCAAATCTTCCTCCAATTATAGGATTATGTGAGTCACGACTCGAGCTCTTTTCTGTTTCTTTCAAACATGCATGATTTTTGTAGAAGATCCAAAGTCTTTTTTTTCTGAATTGGATTTGTGTATATCTAAGTTCTATCCCACCATTGGTATATTCTGTTCTTGGGAGCTGAAGAAATCTTATAGTGGGCCCCATTTCAATCGCGCAAGTTTAAGTGAAAGAAGAAACCTTAGAAGTATGGCTTCAATTGTCGGTGCTTTCCCTTTTTTTTTTTAAGGCTTAGTTTTTTTTTTCCTCCTTATTTGATGGAAAATGTATTTGTTGAAAGTGCCTCATTTTTTAGAGGAATATAGATGTGCTTGAAAAATGGGTTTTGAGTTTCTCTTATGCCCAATGATAAGATGCAAATTAGATAGCTTTAGTTGGTGGATGTTTTGCATGTTGGGTGTAAGCCATGAAGTCTTTACGAATATAAGCCGTAGCTATAGCTTAAAAGCTATGGCTACGGCACCAATTGTTACGGACCGGCTACGGGCCTGCTATGGATTATATTCGTAGCCATAGATGTACAGCTACGGGTATAATTCGTAACCTTAGCCCCTTTATAAAAACATTAGGAACGCTATATACTTCATAACTTTCACTGATGACTTCTCAATATGTGGTTATGTATATTTAATTCATAAGAAATCGATGCACTAAAAATATTCAAAGAACATAAAATTGAGGTGAAAAAACAATTAGAAGGAAATATTATAACATTAAAAATAGATAGAGGTGGAGAATATAGTTATGAGATCTTTAAAAAATATTGTAAAAATAATAAAATAATTCATCAATATACTACACCTTACACACCAGAACAAAATGGTGTAGCTGAGCGTAGAAACAGAACCCTATTAGATATGGTTAGAAGTATGTTATGTCTTTTCAACTTCGGTACTATTTTTTGGGGAAAAGCTTTAGGCACTGCAATGTATATTTTAAATAGAGTTCCGTCCAAACCAATATAATTAATACCACAATTTAACAATTAAGGGAACCAAAAGTTATAAATTATGTTACCAACACTACGTGAAAAGGATTATGTGGCCGTTGTTTTTTGAAAAATTCAACGGACCTTGGCGACATTTTTGCACGTTGAATTTTGTCATCGAAAATCATTTTCGATAGCCCAAGTTTGACGAAAGTTGTAGATTGTTGATTAATCTGTTGAATTTCAAGTTGACCATCTCCATTTTCGGTGATTGAGGTCGTCGAGTTTACACAAAAAATGACGGCTCTTAGCCGTCGTTTTATAATTCGACGGCTCTAAGCCGTCGTTTTAATACTAATTAATCGACGGCTTACAACCGTCATTTATTATATGTCGAATAAATTTCATCAACCTTGGCCACCGAATTTAGAAAAAAAAATTTTAAAAAATCCATTTATTGGTGCCTTAGGGCATCTGGCTAAGCCCGAAACCTGATAGACACATACATTCTAATCCAAATTCACATTCATTCTAATCAAATCAACATTTATAGCAATTTAAATTCATACATATTCAAATCCAAATCCATCAAAATGACACACTACATAGGAGGAAAGAATAATATTCGTATTTGCATTTATATCTATCTATACACATACAACAGCCTCAAACTAATGAATAAAACATGCTTATAGAAACTAAGCATAGGAGGAAGGAAGCAACGGAAACATCAAAGTTCATGTCCTATATACACATGGCACACTTTTAGGGAAATAGATTACTCATCTCTAGTGTCCCCTAAGTACACATGGCACACTTTTAGGGAAATAGATTACTCATCTCTAGTGTCTCCTAAGTACACATGGCACACTTTTAAGGAAATATGAACCATTAATCTAGTAGTCATTGTTGATTCATTATGTATTCTGTGGTGCAGGCGAGTTCACCAAATTCAGAGTAGTTCATTGATATGGATTGGCTTAAAGCCAAAGCTCACCAAATTTAGAGTAATTCATTGATATAGAATGGCAAATAGCCATTCAATCCCATGGTAGCTAAAGAAAAGGCCTTTCTGATAAAGTTTTCATACTAAGATTGAATAAATGGATTAAAAAAAAACAGTTCTATGAAGCCATCCCCACCATATATGTGCAAACATGTGGTACCTGTACAACATGTGACTCGTATCAGCCCAAACTTGACTGACACTTACCTATATTGGTTGAGTCATCAAGTACAAATACATAACAGACTCAAACAACCTACAATAATCATGCATGAGCTCTAGTGCCAAGGGTGCGGAGATAAGAATCTTCCCTTTGACTGTCAACTTACGGTTATGCTGACTATTTTTGTTGGAGATATAGATGGTAGAAAATCCACCACAGGATACATATTCACCTTTAAAGGTGGAGCGATATCTTGATGTAGCAAGAAACAAGGTTGTGTAACTAGATACACAATAGAGATGGAATATATCGCTTGTAGTATGATAGCTACCGAAGCTATTTGGATAAAAAGATTTATAATCAATTTAAAGATAAATGAAATTCATGAACAACCTATTAACATTTACTGTAACAAACAAGCCGCAGTAACTAGTATAAGAAATGGTGTTATGAGTTCAAAAGGAAAACACATTGAAATGCAATCCTTTTATATATATGATGTTTTGTAAAATGATAAGATAACTGTAAACTTTTTATCATTTAAAGAAATGGTAGCAGACCCATTAACAAAAACAGTTCTTAATGAAGATTTAAGAAAAAATGTATTTTCCATGGGTCTAAGATATGACTAATGACAGGCCATGACATTAAAACCACATATGAGTGAAAAAATCTTTATACAGTAGCAAAAAAGGAAAGAACCACTAAGTCAGAATGTCTTTGGTACATCACAAATATTTTAAATCATTTAGGTAAAATAACCGACAAATTAAGACATTGATTAGTGGGAGATCATATGTATATGTGTAAACATGATGACCATAATGGCCAAGTGAGAGATGTTGGAACGTATGACCATTGATGGTCTTCTACAGAAACACCCTTCTTTGCTATAACGGTTGAAAACAACCATTTCTCTTTTAACTATTTCTCCTGCAGTAATGGAAGATCCTAAAATGGCTATAATCCAAACCCTATTAAAAGGGACATCCATGAACAAGAAATACAACACATCAGAATGGATTTGAAATAAAATAACTAAGTTTTGGTGAGAAATCCTCCTATTGGCTATCCATTGCCAAACGACGCCTAACTGACTAGATCTTCGTTCATCAGAGCTTCTTCCTTTGCCTGATCTTAATTGATTTTCAGTTGCTTGACAAATTGTTAAACTATAACTATATCAATGCAAAATGTAAAAAAAGATAAGATGAACATGCATAAGGCTGGGAGCAGAGGTGCAGCTTGTGGATAAGATTAGTAACATAGAGTAGAGAATATGGAGGACTTAGTTTGGGTACACAACTTAATTGGTACACTTTATTTTTGTTTAAAACTAGTTAATTATTATTCATTTGATAAACAATAATTTCATCTTGAGTAATGGATGATTAACATTCTTTCTTTACTACTTTAATTTACTTTATGCTTTACTACTATTTTGAGACGTATGTAATCCATGTTTATGATATAATATAATTAGTTCATCATGTTCTCTAAAGGAATTCCATGTTAGGGATTAAACCTTATATTCTATCTGTTGGCCTTAAAAATATATAATGTATCATTCATGTAATTCCATCACAAGGACATCTAAGAATGAAAAAAGATCTTAATGAAATATCTATTTTCTTAAAAAATGATGAAATTAGATGAAGATACTCTACCCATTAACCTGGATCCAATTACTCTACAGAATGCTCGAGAAGGATGATTATTAACACCCATGTATTAGGTGATGGTGATGTGAAATTGAAGCTCTAGTTGTATCACATGAAAATCCTCTATAGATGAGACTCATTCCCATACGACACAATAATTAATTATATGGATGAATGACATGTTGGTTTCGCTTTGATCATGAGGAGAATGGACTAAGTTGTTGATGACATTATGTGATGGAATATTACATTACTAGTATACTCGTTTTCCTTCTATGATTAAAGGTTACATTATTAGTATACTTATTTTCCTTCTATGATTAAAGGTTAGTTCTAAGGAGATATTTAAATGACACTAACTTGGTCTTGTCGTTTAGGGATAGGTGCTAACGAATATGGTTCATTTATTTATATTGGATCCATATGATGAAGAAAGGAACTTGGTACAATATATGTATCTAATATGACTTGAGACGGAACTTCTCAGTTAGTGGGAGAAAAATGTACACCATAATCACTTAATTTAGAGATTATATTAAAGAAATGTATAACTCTTGATCCATAGATGTGCGACTTCTCGTGGTGATATATTGGAAAGTTGATTGTTTATATTACTTTTATAGTAATAATGTCAGGTTTAATATGAGATTTGCTAATCAGTTCTATAATAATCTAAGTATACAGGATGCATGGGCTTACTCTTTTAATGGATCATGGAGTTTTTAAGTGAATTGGAGTTATCAAATAATCGGGTTATGATCATGAGTTAATTTCTTGCTATAGAATGACAACTATAGAACTCAAATTGTGCGTAACTATGCCTAGACCATGGTAATTACTGTGTATGTTAAATAATGAAAGTTATTATCATAGAGACTATGTTGACTTTCATAAGAGGACTAGCTAAGAAGTTTAGAACATAGCTAAGCTTAGAGTACTTGGATCTAGTTCCATACTCTTTTTCCATTGATCGACCTCGGTCACACCGATTTATTACTACATCGCGACCTTATACTTGGGGCTGACGAATAAGTTTTGGCGCCGTTGCTGGGGAAAGAAGGTGTCAAATTCAAATACTCTTAGGTTTAGTTTTTGTTCTATCTCTAGGATAGGTTTTCCTTTGCTTTGTAGGATTATAGTTTTATTTTTATTTCTAGATTACTAACATTGATTTTTTTTTTTTTTTGTAGGGATTCTGCTGACATTGTTTTACCTTTATAGGTAATTACATCTCCCCATCTCCCTTCTTTTTATTGCTTTTCTTAGGTTAGGTATGGCTTCGACGTCTTAAAATTTCATTATGTATGATTAGGCGGGTGGAGCGTATAAGTATCTTTTGAAAGATGAGAAGTCGGATCATGGGATGCAAAATCATTGTGATCAGAACCTCTCAAAGTATGGATGCTTTTCTTAGACTCAATCTACCTCCAATACTCCCCCATGTAAGATGTTGGGAGAGTATAAGAATGAAGCCAAATCGAATATCGATCAACAAGGTAAAATACTTCGTGAATATTGGACTGAAAATAATGTACGTAGTGTTTAACCGGGTATAGCACGAGGGGTGTATCAACGAAAGGAATGGGTGCGTGATGGTCAACCGATTAAGACAATGCGTGACCACTTGTATGAATATGATTATCAATCATCATACAATTATTCATCCTACAACATGTACGGTCTAAATTGGGAAAGCCATCATTCCCCTTGTCCAAGGGAAGAACCAACTATAACTCATGATAATCATCCTAAAACATCTCCTTCCTCTTATGAGATTGAATATACAAAAATCCTTGAGGAAATATGGAATGAGTATGTAGAGAAGCGATCAAATCAAAGTTACTCGCCATCTTGTGAAGACGTTGAGCCCAAAATTGAGGACACCAAATCAATCCTCTCTAATGAGAAGGATGGGGCTATCCAACACAAACCTTCTCCAGATTTAATGATTAAACTTCTAGAGGATATTGATCTCGGTGATCCCAATATCATCATAGATTATGGTGAATCCATTATCGCTTTTAGGTGTCCTAATTTTAATGATGAAGAGATTCCAATGAAAGTTGACGAACCTGAGGAATCCACAAAATTTGAAACTGATAGTGTGATTGACTACAAGGAGGGTTCAGAGATTGCCTATGAGCCTATGGTTTCTTTTTCCCAAGGGCAGGATGTTTATGAATCTCTAGATGATATGCTTGCTAGAGAGCTACCAAAGTCAATCTTTTTTAGTCCTTCCACCAACATAACATGTTAAATCCTATTGTGGAAGACCCCCTTTGGGTTGAAAATTTTATTTCCTTGGATAATGGGGTGGTACAATCTGGAATTTTAAACAATCAACTTATTCAAGGTGATGTGCCTACCATGAAACCGAATGAACTTTCTTTGGAAGACCTCATCTCTATAGAGGAGGAATTCCTTGCCATTCAAACATAATTTATTCAATCACTAAGGGAGGACGCCCCTCATCCTAACATCTCGATTTTTTAGAGGAATGCTCGGCTCACTCCGATGATCTTGATGATGAGATGATTAGGGAGTTAGATATTTTGTTAGACAAGGTGTCGGTGCTTGAAGAGCCATCTTCCACTATTTTTAACTCATCACCATTGATTGTTGAAGCACCATATAATTCTGAAATTGTGGAGGAGACAACTTTAAATGAAGAAAACATGATGAATGTCTCTCCACAATTATGAGTTTTTCAGTCCATTGAGAATTCTGACTGGGAGGATCTGTTTCTAATTAATTATTACCCATTCCAGAATGTGAGGAGACACCTTTTCACTGATTATCTCCCATCTTCTCAAGCATGCGATGCATATGACTATTGGACTTCATTAATAACAAGCACCCATGTATATCATCAAGTAGGACTATGGATGGTCCTCATGAGAAATCTATTAAAATTCATGAAGATCCTGCGCAAATTTGACATGTAGTCGATCAGACTAATAAAGATTAGGTAAGTTAAGTTTATTTCTACATTTAGGATTAAATAAGTCTCATAAAGACATGATAGAAGCTAATTAACTTGATTAACTTGCTGCTTCAGGTACTCTCGTTCTCACTCTCCTTTATTTATTTCATTGCTCTCATGTCATTGCTTATTGCATATTTTTACATTAAGGACAATGTAAGATTTTGGTTGGGGTTGAGATTCCTAAATGCATCTACTAGATTTTTGTGACATTTCAAGCAATTATGTAGTAAAAATTTTCGATTTTCTGAAAATTCAAAACCCCTTTTAAAAACTTTGTTTATATGTATTTGAGATGATATAAGTATGAGAGGAAGAGAGATGAAGTGATATAATTTTGAAACTCTTAAATGACTTATAATATAATAGTTTTTTTTATATATGAATTTCCCTATTTATTGATCGATAGAAAATTTTGAACACTTTTGCGTCTAGTTCACATTACACGATTCTCATAATTGAAGGGATTATGTAGATTTGTAGATCGGCTAGACTAAGATTTAAAGTGTTGAGGAACCAAGTCGGGGAACTTTGTCCATCACGTTCAGAAAATAAGAAAAGAAAAGAATGTTTAAGATACGAATTTTTAAAAATCATATCTCATGTTTATAGTGAAAAGAAGAGGAAAAGAGAGTGTATTGAAAATATGTTGAATTTCGAAAAAGGGCTACCTATCACCAACCAGGGAAGGGTCCACCATAACCCAAGCTGAAAATGGGAAGTGGTGTGAAAGTCAATGAAGGAACGGTCAGGCAAATTCTTGTCATATGCTTGTAGTTGATCTGTACACTTTTAGATATTTAGTTTCATTGATCTATGAAGAAGGTAATCTTGAAAATTCATAAGTTGAGCATTCACTAAGCACACTAGACTATACTTGTTCAAACTTTTCTATTCATCAATCAATCGATGGGGATTCTATGTGAAACACTTATTATGTTTAAGGAGTTTAAGATTTCAACTTCTATCACTAAGTTTCTCTGAATTTAATTTCTATTCGTATGTCTAGAAGTTTATAAAAGTATAGTTTCTAAGAGAGAGTTGAGTTTTGAAGTATTGATTTGTTTCACGCATGTTTTGCTCAGGATTAGCAAAATGCTAGTTGGGGGTGTCTTGAGCTCTAAATTGTGCATGTTTTAACCCCAATTTATCACTCATTATACATGGTTTCTTTGTTTAA
Organism: Liriodendron chinense; assembly: GCA_003013855.2. Taxonomy (NCBI): domain Eukaryota; kingdom Viridiplantae; phylum Streptophyta; class Magnoliopsida; order Magnoliales; family Magnoliaceae; genus Liriodendron; species Liriodendron chinense. The sequence goes on along the minus strand of ML058591.1, from coordinate 464,599 downwards.
AGACCTATCTAATGCATGATTTTGTGATTGTAGGAATGCAAGAGAGACTTCACTAATTTGATGTCAAAAGATTCACTTTGAATGCGTTGAAGATATGAGAAGATGAGCCCAGAGGTGGACAGAAGAAGCAAGGAGTGGATCAGCAGCCATCCGACCGGTCATGACTAGTCTATACACTGACCGGTCGGCCTTCTTCACAAAAACTCACTGGAAAAAACTGGGTTAGTCCGACCGGTCATGACCAGTCGGCCAAGCACAGTAAATTTAAAGTTTCAGATTTCTGTTTTGGCCACCGACTTTCCAAGTGCGGGACTGCTACGCGGATTCTCAAACTTTCCTACTCGGTGGCAGATTTCTCCTATAAAAGGCCACCTCCACTCTCTTCCTAAGGCATCTAGGAACGTGGGGAGTAAAGAGATTAAGACCTAGAAGGCTTCCTAGCCTAGCCTCCTACGACTAGTTCTTCTTTCTTTTTTTCAGTTTTATTTCTAGTTTTATTATGCTTTCTTCTAATTAACTCTCAACTAGAGCTAAGAGGTGAAATTTCTTAGTATTTAATCATGTTTTAATTTTTTTTATTCGAATTATGTTTTAATTGTTGAATAATTCATTAATGATTTGAATGAAGTTGATAGGTTTAGATAATTCATAGATCTTGTGTGCCAAATATATGAGTTCTTGTTGAATTTCTGATATTAGTCAGATTAATTTATGGGATTTTGATGTGTGAAAGCCTTTGATTCATTGTGATTTTTGGATACGGTGAATGTTTTAAGTTCTCTATGGATCAAAACAGTGGGATCTCTATTAGAACTATTTAATGAAGAGTATGTGTATGTTTTGTGGAATCTGAGATAGGTGTTGTTGCTTATTGATATTGGTTTAATTAGAGTTCAAATAATTGATTTTAGTCAAGTCTAGTAACATGATTTGATGAAGGCTATGGTTGTGATCTCAAATATATTGGATAAAAGATTGGTTTATACAATTGAGTGTGCCCAATGCCTAAGCTTTAATGAGGGAACCAAATCAATGAACATGCACTTGTTTTAGATGTTTGGATGCTTTAACTATTTTACCTTCCCACTGAATAGAGATATGACTTCGATTCCAGTTGTGCGTTGAATCAAATTATTGAATTAAGCATAGTTAATACTAGAAGTAGTCCTTGATACTCTAATGTTTATTTTTTAAGATTTTTTCCTTTTAGTTATTCTCTTTTAAAACTAATTCTACATTTGTTAGATTAGTTTATAACATAGTTAAGCATAGTGTGCTTGATTCTAGTTCCATACTCCTTCCCCATGGATCAACCTTGGTCTCACCGAGTTATTATTACATCACGGCCTTATACTTGGGGCTGGTGAATAAGAAGTGTCGGAGGGGGTCATAGGCATACGAAAGAGTGGGTGGAAGCATAATTTGTGTGCAGAGGGGGGATCTAGATAGAAGGCCCATCAGATGCTCAACCAATTACAGTTGTCCCCCCCCCCCCCCCCCCCCCCCCCCCCCCCCCCAATTTTAATGAAAGATCTCACCGATGGAGCTAGTCTACCTCGACAGACCATTAGCTTGATAGCAAAGCCAGAGGCAGGGGACCCAGACACAAGGCCCGTTAGGTGTTCGACCAGTTGCCTCTACCACAACCACCCCAATTGTTAAGAAAGATCAAGCTGGAGAGACCACCTTGGTCGCCCCTCAGAGCGTTAGTAGAGGCTGAGGATATGACACTTGTTGCGGGGATGGAAGCTGGTGGTAAGCCTACTAAGTGTCGAACAGAGGAACGTCTGCAAGGTGTTTGTGGGGATATAGGCACAAGACAAAGGAGATTAGACCTTATGTGGGGAAGGTAGTCTCCATTAGGTACATGTGAAGGCAATGAGAATGGTGCTGAGATCGTTTTCAGACAGGCGCAATAGTTAAGGAGACGTAGATACCCCATGTCAGATCCCAGGCACCTTTGTTCATAAGAATCAGGTTGTGGTTAATAGGAAACAGTTCCATCAACCTTACTAAGCTAGTGAAAGCATTAGTTCACTTTGAGGAGACGTTATCACCCCGGTCTGGAGTCTCATGTTCCTTAAATCCCCCAAGCCAGGAACAGGAGATGAGTGGGGGAGATGACAATAGGGGACTGCCTTTAGTGATAGACATTTCACCATATTTCACTCAATCTTCTGTAGGAGGGGTCTGAACCCCAGTAGCCCAATGAGTGGTAGATCGATGTAGTAATTCAGTTAGTCTGAAGGTGTTCTCCTCAACTACAGTCTCAATGTCGAAGGGTCAGCAGTATGAAGTTATTGCAGCACCTGGTAAGTAAACAATTATATCCAGCTCGTTAGAGCCAGGAAGTGGCCTGCAGGAAAAGTATGACAGGGAATGTTATTATAGCCACAAGGAGCAATCAAAAGCAGAGGAAGCAAGTTGCTAACAGAAGGGTGTTAGTGTCGGCTCAGATTGAGGTTTTCAGGAGACTAGGGCGAAGTGAGCAGAGGGTTGTGAACTCTAGTATCTAGGCTGATGGATAATATTTTAATCTGGAATGCTAGAGATATCATAAATCCATCTACGATCAACACCCTCAAGGGGTATATTCGGGCGTACAATCCAGGTATTGTAGCGATTTTAGAACCTATGAGTAGAGAGGAAAAGCATGTCAGGATAGGTCTTTAGCTGGGATTCCACTCCTCCTCCTCTAATGGTCAAGAAGGGGGGAAGGTATGGGTGTACTTCAGGGATGCTCTCTGCCTTTAGAAGTGTCAAGCTTCTAGCCAAATGATCACCTTCTAGTTTTCCTCCCAAGGATGCATTGATTCTATGTGACTTTCGGTGTTTATGCGAAATGCTCGTAGGTTCTTAGGAGAGAACTGTGGGATGATTTGTTGTTAGTTGCGACCTTCTTTGGTGCTTGGATAGTGGGGGTGAATTCAATGAGGTTTTTTTTCCCTTGTGGAGAGTTAAGAGGCCAGGCAAGAATAAGAACGGGCTCGACAGAATTCATAGATGGAGTACATCACATGGGGTTGATTGATGTAGGGTTCAAAGGCAGCAGAATCACCTGGTGTAAAAATCAGTCCGGAACCTTGAGAAAGTGGGTACAATTGGACAGAGTTCTGTGTAATAGCCAGTGGATCTAGATTTTCCCATCGTTCATGGTCAAGCACCTCACTAGAGTTGAGTCGGATCACGCTCCTCTGCTGCTATCTTTTACCACAGTCCTTCCTTCCCATCCGAAGCCTTTCTGTTTCTATAGAATGTGGCATCAACATGATTCCTTCTTATCTACGGTAAAGGTTGTGTGGGCCTCCACAGAGGATGACGTAGGTAACCACCCCATTTTGTGTCTAAGCAAGAAGTTAAAGGCCGTCAAGAAAGCGCTAAAAGTTTGGAACATGGAGGAATTCAGTAATGTGTTTCTGAAGATTATCATGACTGAGGCTAGAATGGAGCAGGCTGATTTAGATCTCCAAGTGGGCGTGAGTCCCTCTGCCCAAGACGCTTACATGGCATCCAAGGAAGAGCTGACCAACTTGAAGCTGCTGGAGGAGATTTTCTTGAAGTAAAAATCGCGTAATAGATGGTTGGATAAAGGTGATAGAAACACGTCATTCTTATATAACTCAATAACAGAGCGAACCCGTAGAGCTGCAATTCGTGAAGTTAAGTTAGTCGGGGGTCAAGTAATTGAAGACCCTTTGCTTATCAAGGAAGCTGCGGTGGAGAATTTCTCGAATCTGTTTCAGGTGGATGATTGTGACCTTGATGAGGAGCTCCTAGAAGTCACCCCCTCCCTTGTCTCCATTGAGAAAAATGTGGATCTGTTAGCTGTACCGTCGCTAGAGGAAGTGAAAATGACAGTGAATGCTCTTCCTTCTAATAGGGCACCAAGGTCGGACGGTTTCTCTGGAGCATTTTTCTCAGCCTATTGGGACATAGTGGGAGAAGATATTCGGAAGGTAATGGTTCGTTTCTTCAAAAGAGGTGCTTTGCCTCGGAGCTTTACCTTAACGTTCATTTGCTTGATCCCCAAAGTTCAAAATCCAGTTAAGTTTTCTGACTCCTGATCTATTAGCTTGTGTAATTGTATTTACAAGATTTTTTCTAAGCTTATTGTGAATAGGTACTTAAGCATTCTTCTCCCCAAGTTGATCTCATCCGAGTAGGGTGCATTTGTACCGGGCAAACCTATGGCTGAATCTATCACTCTGGCTCAGGTGTTGTTCCGTGATATTAGCAGGAAATCCAGGGGGAATAATGTTGTCCTCAAGTTGGACATGGAGAAGGCGTATGACCGGGTTGATTGGGGTTTTCTCAAGAAGGTGCTCCTCCGCTTTGGTTTTAGCACGGAGTGGATGAGTCTTGTTGAAAAATGTTGGGCGAACTCGTGGTTCTCAGTTCTTATCAATGGCGATGCGTGCGGTTATTTACATTTGTCTAGGGGCTTACGGCAAGGTAACCCTATCTCGCCTTATCTATTCATCCCAACAGCGAAAGTTTTTAGTCGTGGCTTCAAGAGGTTCTATGTTAAAGGTCTCTGCTAGCCATACAGAGCAAGGAGGGGGTACCCCCAATCTCGCACTTGCTTTATGCGGATGACATGATTATATTTACGAATGAAAGTGGTAGGTTTCTGCGAGTGGTAAATGATTTTCTCACCAAGTACCAGTCGAGTTTAGGCCAAATGATTAGCAAGAGTAAAAGCTCATCTTTCATGTTTAAAAGAACGGGTCCTGCTAGGGTCAGAGTGGTGGAGAGAAAAATTGGGATAACCATGTCATTGTCGGAGCTCTCTTATCTTGGTGTCCCAATCAGTGAGGGAAGAGTAAGAAGTATCCATTTTAGGACGTTGGTGGAGAAATTCAGCAGCGAGTGGAGGGATGGAAAGACAAATGTATTTCGCAAGATGGTAAGATGCTTTTAATTGGTCAGTTTCTTAGTAGCACAACAATGCATTCCCTGGCAGTGACGGTGGTTCCAGACGTATTTCTCTCCGCTTTAGAAGCTACCTTCTCGAACTTTTTTCTGGGGGTGGCATGAGGGGAAGTAAAAAAATGTATTGGGCAAGTTGGAACAGGTTGGCTCTTCCCAAGTTGGAAGGTGGGTTGGGTTTTAAGAAGCTATCAGATGTGTTGTTAAGCTAAGGATGAAATGGCATGGGCAGCCCGCTTTGAGACTAAGAAAAGGCATATGGGCATCGTTCATCGCAAGTAAGTATAAAGATGATTTCGACGGTTCATTAACAACCACTCCCACATCTCGTTGCTCTCCTTCCTGGAATAACATTAGGAAGCTTTGGCCGTTAATGTCAGATAATGCTTGATGGATGGTTGGTGAAGGGGATTGTAGTTTCTTGTTTGAAAATTGGATGGGGCTGGGGCTGTTGATCGACCGGAGTATTGGTCAAGTTCCTTTGAACCTGCTGCAATTCAAGGTTAAAGAGGTTTTGGGGCCGTGTGGGCTGCTCCCAAATAATCACGTGTTGGGTTTCTTGCCACATGAGGTGATTGAAGCTATTGAGAAGGATAGGATGTGCGCGTCCTCTGATGAGGACAGCCGGGTCTGGACGAGAGACGCATCTGGCTGCTTCACTGTTCGCTACACTTGGGACTTTATTTGCTCGTCGGGAGAGAGGAAGAGCTGGTCATCCTGGGTATGGCACTCCAAAATGCTGCCTAGGATCTCTCTTTTCAACTGGAAAGTTATCAACAAAGTAGTTCCGATTGATGGCAGGATTCAATCGAAAGGTATCCCGCTGGCCTCGAAGTGCTCTTGTTATACTTTGAGCCTAAATCTGGAGTCTCTAGACCATCGCTTGGCGGAGGGTGAGCTGGCAACCAAGGTTCGGAGCTACTATACTAGAATCTTCGGTCTCCCCTTCTATGCTGACCAATCGGCCCTCGAGCGGGCAATGCAATGGTGGAATACGGCTTCTACTTCGGACGGTCTCACTGTGCTCAAGGGCATCCTCCCAAGCTGCAATTTATGGGAGGTATGGAAGGCTAGAAATGAAGCTCGCTTCAAGGAGGCAGTCATTAATGTGGGGTAAACAATTCTTCGAATCAAAAGATGCTTTGTATCAATGCAGGGCTTCCCCCTTCTTAGGAGAATGAAATCTCCTCTAGGCTAGTCACGCAAATCCTGGGGTTGAAGCCTAGGTTTGCCAATATGAGGGCTCAAACGTGCCTAAAATGGGAGAGGCCTCCTCTGGGTTGGTTAAGATGAATGTTGATGGTTCTTCTTGAGGAAATCCAGGGCCAGCCTACAGAGGAGGTGTTTGTAGGGGTCGCAATGGGAAGGCCATTTTTGCCTTCTCCATGGGGTTCAGTGTAGGTACCAACGTGGAAGCAGAAGCAAGAGAGTTGGTGGTTGGCTTGTCGTTTTTGTGCATATCGAGGCCTAGACAAGATTATTATAGAAAGCAACTTTAAGGTCATAGTGAATGTGCTGAACTCCGCCAAGCAAACCAATTGGCACTTATGGTGATGGAGAGCCCAGATCATGAGCCTCATGAAGAATTTTGAGGTGCAGATTTCAGACACCCTGAGGGAAGTGAATTCAGTGGCGGACGCGCTGGCTAGGATTGGGAGTGAATCCTAACTTTCTACCGTATTTGGTGGCGAGTCAGAGACCCTAAGGTTCATCCGTGGTTTGTTGTTCCTTGATCGGTTGGGCCTGAGCTATATTAGGGAGAGTCTTCAGGTGGGCTAAGGGTAGTGAGCTTTTCTCATATGATAGGTGGCATGGGGCATATTTTTAGCCGCGGCTTGCCCGAATGTGTATTCTGCTACTTCTTTCATGTGAAAAAAAAGGTTGCTGTTGAAAAAAAAATAAGAGTGTTGGGGCAGGTAGTTTCCTTCCCCACAAGGTGTAAGTTTGTTTTTCTAGCAATATATATGCAGGTGGCATGCTTACACCTTCAAAAAAAAAAAAAAAGAAACAGGAAGTATATTATGTTGCACATAGAATTTGATTTCCACCCTTAGGTTCTCCATGGAATGCACTAAGATCAATGATCAAAATCAATGATTTTGTGGGCCCCACCTGGATTCTTATCCAGAAAAAATAATGAATTAGAAAGTCTAGCCATTGAATTTTTTTGCGGCTTCATTGTTAATTATTGCTGTGTTTTGCTTCTAACCTGACAATTGGTTGGGAACCAAATGAAGAAACCAGTCATAGCAGGCTTGAGACCCATAGTACAATTCTAAAACAAGAGAAAACAGGACATGGTAATTTGAGCTGTCGAATGTTATGTGTAATGGCCCCAGACGAATTGACAAACACTATTAATATTTCAATGACACGGGTAGCATAGGATGACAAGAAAATCCAAGGAAATTTAGGTGTTCGGTTTGCAACTTGCAATCCAAATGCCCAAATAAATCAAGCAGAAGAAGGATTTTCAAGCCTCTCGCTCCCAAGAGTCCATTTTATTAGAATTTAATAAAAAATTCCTTACAATTACTTAAAAATAGAGTATTTAAAGTAATTCCTACAACTAACCAACAACTCTCTCACTAATCTTGACTAATACTAATTAATTGAACCTTCAAGACAATGCCACGCTAGCAAAGCAGGAACTCAAGATGATTATGGTTGCCGAACTTTCTGATGAATTGTTCCTTGTTGGAAAAAAGCCGCCCAATAGAGACGTGCGAGTGTTAAAGTGGGAGAGACCCCATGGATGCTAGGTCAAGTTGAACATTGACGGGTCTGCTCTATGTAATCCAAGCCCAGTATGGAGTAGGTTCCAATGTTCGTGCTGATATCAAAGCCGTGGATGAGGGGCTCTCGCTGTGTCTAACGCATGGGCTATCCAAGGTTCTAATTAAGAGTAACTTGAAAGTAGTGGTGGGTGTCCTTGGCAAGAGTCACCCCACTTCATATGCTTTCTGGTATTGGTTGGTTAGGATCAGGAGCGCTCTGGGCAGGCTCGGCACAAGGATTGTTTTCATCCCAAGGGATGTCAACGGAGTTGCAGATGGCCTAGCTAGGTTAGGGAGTGCTTCTCAATCGAGGAAAGTGTTCCATAGCATGAGAGATCTCCCAGATGAAATCCGTGGGAATCATCTCCTAGATAGAGTGGGTTTGGGTAGTTTGCAAGTGTCTTGACTAGTTTGTTAAAAAAAAAATGTTGGGTCCCAAAAAAGAAAAGAAATTGTCCTTTCTCAAATAGAGCCAACCTTCTATATACCTGAGTAGGTTGCAACTATTCATTTTGGTGTTAAGAAGAAAATGACGAAGTCAACTTTAGAATGCCAGAGAAAAGCTAAGGATGCCAATTGCAAGACAAGTCCGTTGACGAAGTTGAACATGTGTCGTGTCTTCAGATTTAAGTGAAACTCGAGGACGAGTTTTTTTCAAGTGGGGAATTCTGATTTAGGAGAGGAACCCCCAGGTCAAGGATGAGGACTGAGCACATTCCTGGAGTAGATGGACCGAAAAAAGATCAAGAAAAAATGATAGAAAATTCAGCAAGTTTCGAATTCCCGACGGTTTTAGTCCTCGCGCTTGTCGATCGATAGCATATTGTCCAAAAATTCCAAAATCTCTCTAAAATTTTCTAGTTTGATTGATCAATCAATCGATTGACCGATTGATCGATTGATTGACTTGTTGGGTTGACTGATTGACCGAACTACGAAAATTTTTGAATTTTGCATGATTTATTTTCCATTTTTAATTAGGACTCTCTGATTATGTTTTTTAGGATTTGTTTATGTTATAAATAGTTGTTAAATTTGTTAATGTCAAGGAATCTCTCTTTTTATTAATCAAAATTCAGACTTTTAGTCTCTTTTTTCTCGTGAATTCTAAATTTACCCTCGTGGATTTACGGAATTAATTCCGGTTGAGGAGTCCCAGAAGCTCCGTGGTTTCAGAGTAGTTATCCCGTGAGGAAGATAATGATCGACCTCACTACATATAGGTCTGCGTCAATAACATTTTTCTACGAGCCTACCTTTTGAAGCAAGCCTTTTCCTTCTTTGCGAGTTAAGAAAGAGCTTCACCTAATTACTTAGATTCCCTTCAACTTTCTTGAAAAAACCATAACTTTTAATACATATTGTATGGTTTGAGTGACTAATTGGGGGAATTTTCTTACCCCAGAAATTCTTTAACTACACAATGGAGACGTATGATTTGGTAGTTTAAAATGACTAATTGTGGGAATTTTCTTACCCCAGAAATTCTTTAGCTACGCAATGGAGACGTATGATTTGGTAGTTTAAAATGACTAATTGCGGGTATTTGTTGGCAACCGCAGAGCCAAGGAAAACAAGGCAACCACACAGAAATCACAAAAAAAAACCTATCATTGCAATACATATAACGTTGCTTATTGAAACCTATGTTTCCACCGTCATAGGCTACTCAAATAAGTGACATGGCTTATTTTAAATAGACAACATCATGTTCTAACACATCATGAACCATGGAAGTACATCGGGAATTCTCCAGTGATTGTCTTATTATCTAGAACTGTGCTCGGAGTAAATCAATCACTTTCTTGTCCACTTGGAAGGCCTTTTCGAGAACATCGTTAGAGATGGGCGGGTTCGAACCGAAGATATCTTTAGCTATGGTGATGACACCAGGGTTCTGGCTGCTCAGACTAGCGATGGCGATGGCATGGGTCTTGCCGAGATTCAACTGGAAGTGGATGAGGCCTTTTGGGAAGACAAAAACATCACCCTTCTGAAGGATCTTTGTGAAGAGGCGATTGTCAGGGTTGAAGGTGACAAAGCCAACGTAGAGGGTGCCCTCCAATACAGTCAGGATCTCTCCAGCCCGCGGGTGTGAGTGAGGCAGATTGAGACCATGGGGTGCATAGTCTATGCGAACCATGGTGATGCCAAGAGTGTTGAGTCCTGGTAGTTGATTTACAGTGACAAAGGTCACAATGGAGCCAAGACTGTTGTTTGTGTTGCCTGGTATGTCTAGTCCCTTGAACAAGAAATCACCAACTTGAACCATCTTTGGGTCCTTGCAAATGAACCCATTGACGAACACTGTGACGACAAAAAAAAAACAGAATCCAAGCATAAGCACTGAGTTAGCATAGAAATTTTAGGCCTTCGTCATGGAATACTACTTGTCGCTCAATTTAAAGTGACCATCCAGTGGAGTAGTGACCGGCTTCGCTACATTCATATTGAACCACTCTAGGACTATTTCAATATATCACTCCTGTGACAACCAAAGCTTTCTGCTACTTCTGTCATGGGTTACCTCCATTCCTAGGATATGTCTAGCCGAGCCTAAGTATTTCATCGCAAACGACTTACCCAACTCCTGTTTCAACCTGTCAATCTTCTTGATGTCTTTTCCCATGATGAGCATGTCATCAACATACAATAGCAGAACTCAGAAATCACCATCTAAGAACCTGCGAGTGAACACATAGTCGTCTGACTCCATTCTATCATACCCATGTTTCAACATAAACGAGTCAAACTTCTTGTACCATTGCCTCATAGTTTGTTTCAGCCCATACAAGCTTTTCCTAAGCCTACACACCATATGCTCCTTGCCCTAAACTTCGTACCCCTCTGGTTGACACATATAGATCTCTTCTTCCAAGTCACCATGGAGGAAAGCAATTTTAACATCTAACTACTCTATCTCAAGATTCATGCTAGCCATCAACCCAAGCAACATCTGTATGGACGTCATCTTCACCACTGGTGAGAATATCTCATCGAAATCTATACATTTTCTCTGATCAAAACCTTTCACCACGAGTCTAGCCTTGAACCTTGTCTATGAATTCTTTTGCTCAATCTTCTTTCTGAACACTCACTTGTTGTTTAGAACTTTCTTGACCTTAAGCAATTTCACCATATTATAGGTGTGGTTCTTATGCAAGGATTTCATCTCCTCTTGCATAGCTTTCAACCACTCCCCCTTATGCTCGTCAACTAGGGCTTCAGAATAATCTTCTGGCTCTCCCCCATCAGTAAGCATAATGTACTGATGCGGCGAGTACTTCTTGGATGGGTGTCTGTCCCTAGATGTCCTCCTCACCTGTGGCTCAATAGGTGGATCATGTGGAGGCTACTCCCCTGGTCCATCTTCTGTAGGAACTCCCTTGTCCTCTACACCTTGTTGTACTCCCCCGTCATCAGGCACCACGGGAGGAGTAATATGATCCATATCTTCCAGCTCACGTGAACCGGGCTGGGTCTTCTCCGGCCTTTCAATGTCTTCTATACACTGATCTTCAATGAAAAACCACATCTCTACTCCTGACGAGCTTCTTCTCGGTCGGATCCAACAACCTGAAGCTAAATTTCTCATCACCGTACCCCAAGAACACACACTACCTGATCTTCGTATCGAGCTTGGACCTCTCGTCCTTTGGTACGTGAACGGATGCCCTGTATCCAATGAAATTGCGGTTTTACCGCTTGTAGAGATACTCGGAGATATGTCTAAGGACCTAGAGGGGGTGATATGGACCTTTTTCAAATTCTTTTCGCCTACTTATGCAATTCAATAAAATAAGCTTTGTAAGCAAGAACACCTCGGCTTCCAAGCCTTGGTGGGTCCAATCAAAAGACTAGCAAGAGGATAAGCAATAAACAAACCTAGTCTAAGCATGCATAGGAAGTAAATGATACAACTAATCAAGCTCCTAACCTATGCGTCTTGTGTAGACTTATGAGAGTGGATCAATGAGCTCAAGTCTACACAAGTAGTGAAGGTACATCTTGTGTGGGGATGCCTATAAAGTGCCTAGCATGCATTCCTATCAATCATTCATAATTAAGCAATTAAACTAACAATGCAAAGATAGAATGTGCTCAAGAACAATCACAAACACAAGGATGTATAGTGGTTCGACTACGTGTCTACTCCACTCCCGGTTCAAGTACTCAACCCCTTTGAGCACACCGGCATTCACTATCGGAGGTTTTAAATGAGGTTCACCTCTCAACCTTTACACGGAGGTTTTATCGGTTCACCTCTCAACCGTATCCGGAGTTTTAGACAAAGGCTAACTCTCAACCTTATCGCACTTTTGCTCCTGTGTCGGAGGCTCCCCCTTGGAGACTTAGTTTAGGCCCGGTTGACGGGCCAAGGAACGGCTAACGTCCCTAAGGCGAGTTGACAAACAAACTCTAAAATGGACTCTCAAATAAGACAACCTACTTGTCGGATGAGCCCCTTGTTTAGCTCCGGATTGGGTTGCTTGATCTCCGCTCTCCCGTGCTTCAATCAGCTTCCCTTTGCTCCCTCGATCGTGCCGCCGTTGCGTCGCCAATGCCTCAGCCACATTCGATCAAACACCTTGCATGCGATGCCTTGAAATGCCCAAGGTGCTAGGAGGATAGGTTTAAGAGCTCTACAACTTAGTGGGAATGGGTTGCCTAGAGTCTCTTACCTACAACGATCTCATCTTCGAGTTTAGGACATGGATTTGCCAATCAAGAAGCTTCCTAACTCTAGAGATCAAGAGGGGATGAAGGTCATCTTCTTCATGAGCTTGGAATGCTCTTAATCTTGTGTTAAAGCACAAGGAAGATGCCTTCCATAGGTCAAGGAATAAGCCTCAAAAGAACTCCTTCAATGGTGGCTTTCCTTCCTCAAAAATCCCTCTACAAATGCCCAAAACCGGAGCACTATATGTAGCAAAACATAGCCCCAACGGTCATAAAACGGGCAAATAACGGTCATAAAGCGACCTGTCCCGACCGGTCATGACCGGTCGGAGCCCCCTGCTGGAGAACTTCAAGTGCATAGGCCACAAACATGGGCCGACCGGTCATGACCGGTCGGACCCCTCTGCTGGACTAAAAACAACTCCAGGCCGAATGTGAAGGCCGACCAGTCTTGACCGGTCGGTCAGGCTTGCTGATCCACATGCCATGTGAAGGCCAACCGGTCATGACCGGTCGGCTGTCCTTATGCAAAGCAGCAGGGCTGCTGGCCGACCGGTCATGACCGGTCGGACCAGCCTGGTTCTCCCCTCCATAAAGCTGAACTCCTCATGATTCAGCTTGGTGTTTTAGGCCAAGGTTAGGGTGATCAAAAGGGACACCTAGGGCCTATCAATGATGCCTAAAGGGTTCTAAATATGGTCAAGGTCATCAAGGATACAAAGGGGATAGGTTTTGGTCAAGGTTAAGGCACCAAGGCATCTCATATACCTGAATCTTCTTCCTAGATGCAGCTGGACGTCTTGAGTCTTCGGTCTTCGTCTTCTTTGGGCTCAACCGACTCTAGACTCACTGCTGTAAGTGATTGACAAACAAGGTGCACTAGTATGCCACAGAAAAGTGCACTAACAATCTCCCCCTTTGTCAATTACTTACAAAAACTTAACCTACCAAAACAAATTACATGAGCAAGAGATTACATTGATAAAACATAAAATACAGGACTCTTGACATGCCTAAACTAAGCTGCTCCTCTTTAGTTTGCTCCCCCATAACCTGTCAATCCCTGCATCACAAAACATAGCAAACTAGTTTTGGTGGGATTTGAACTTTCTCCCCCTTTTTGTTAGCAATTGACAAACTATTCTCCCCCCCCTTAATGATATACCAATAAGGTTAAGGTAAGAGAAGATAGTGTGTCGCAGTTATAACTATAAGCACATGCTAAAACGGAGAGTATAGGGTGCATGAATCATAAATACATGGAGCAAGCTAAGAAACATGATTAACAAGAAATGTAACTATTCAGGCAAGATTAATCATGCAATTGGTCAAGGATATACATTTGCAATGAAGCACAAAGGGCTTATAGCCCAATCAACCAACCTCCCCTAGTGGTATATCAAGACCAATACAAAGCAAAGATTAGCATACATGAAGCATAAAACTTAAGATGGTTAGCTAATCTAAGCAAGATGACAATCTAGCAAGCAAATGTATCAATAAAAGCAAAGCTAAATCATCAAAATTTGGGCGAATGAGGCTTGAATCCTCCGATTTGCCCATATACACAGAAATGAGGCTGAAATCCTCAGATTTACCAATAAAAGCATAACTAGCTACCCTCTCTTACCATGATGAGATTAAAAAGCCAAAGGGTAGCAAAGTTCCACAACACCCTCATAAAATGTAGCATGAGGTGAGGGGTTGGGAACTCTTCCTTCTTCTAGAAGGGATAGCGGTTGGGATCCCCTCTTAGATAATCTGGTAAAGGGGTCGTGATGGAGGCCGAGAGAGCAAGATCTTTATGTTGGCTCTCATCATCAGATTCGGACTCCTCCGTATCATCCCAAGTGGCAGCCATTGCCTTTTTACCTTTCGGTTTAGACCCTTCCGGACATTCCGGGGCAATATGGCCACGACGACCGCAACCGTAACAACGGACAGATGAAGGTATGGATGATTTTCCTGTACGTTTATCACCCTTCTTGTCCTTCTTGTCACGGCTATTCCCCCTATCAAATTTGAGGAATCTCTTGAATTTTTTGTCTAATTTCTCTTCCTCATCATCCTCATCATCGCTATCTTCCTCCGACTCACTTTTGATTTTCTTGTGTTTGTGAGAGGACTTAAAGGCGATGTTTTTCCTTCTAAAGGGGGCTTTAAAGCCAAGCTCAAAGGTTTGTAGGGAACCTATGAGTTCTTCAACTTTCATTGTATTAAGATCCCTACACTCTTCAATGGTGGTGACTTTAGAGGAGAACCGTTCCGGAAGAGATCTCAGAATTTTCCTACAAAGCCTATGTTCCGGAACCGGATCCCCTAAGCCCCACATATCATTTGTGATTTTGTTCAGTTTGGTATAAAATTCAGTAAACGTTTCATCCTCCTCCATAGTAATATTTTCAAATAGAGTGGAGAGGCGCTGGAGTTTAAAATTTTTAACAACATTTGTACCTTCATGGGTAACTTCAAGAATATCCCATGCTTGTTTACTGGTAGTGCAGTTTTGGATCCGACCAAATTCTTCTCTCGAAACTGAAAAAAATATGGCATTCAGGCCCTTGGCATTATTAATACGTTGAGCTTTTTCATGATCAGTCCACAATGCCTTGTCTTTTGGCCTGAGAACATCCGGCTCACCTTCCTTGGAAATAGTAACCATTGGGGGTTCATATCCAAAATCAACCATGTCCCTCACATCCGAATCAATGGATTCCAAGAAGATGCGCATTCGGGCTTTCCAGTATGGATAATTTGACCCATCAAAGAAAGGAAGCTTAGTGACGGATGAAGAGTCCTCTCTAGACATATTTTCAAGTTTCTCTTTAGGATCTACCTCTAGGCAATTAAGCCCTTAAAGAGGAACCCTCTCTGATACCAATTGAAATTGCGGTTTTACCGCTTGTAGAGATACTCGGAGATATGTCTAAGGACCTAGAGGGGGTGATATGGACCTTTTTCAAATTCTTTTCGCCTACTTATGCAATTCAATAAAATAAGCTTTGTAAGCAAGAACACCTCGGCTTCCAAGCCTTGGTGGGTCCAATCAAAAGACTAGCAAGAGGATAAGCAATAAACAAACCTAGTCTAAGCATGCATAGGAAGTAAATGATACAACTAATCAAGCTCCTAACCTATGCGTCTTGTGTAGACTTATGAGAGTGGATCAATGAGCTCAAGTCTACACAAGTAGTGAAGGTACATCTTGTGTGGGGATGCCTATAAAGTGCCTAGCATGCATTCCTATCAATCATTCATAATTAAGCAATTAAACTAACAATGCAAAGATAGAATGTGCTCAAGAACAATCACAAACACAAGGATGTATAGTGGTTCGACTACGTGTCTACTCCACTCCCGGTTCAAGTACTCAACCCCTTTGAGCACACCGGCATTCACTATCGGAGGTTTTAAATGAGGTTCACCTCTCAACCTTTACACGGAGGTTTTATCGGTTCACCTCTCAACCGTATCCGGAGTTTTAGACAAAGGCTAACTCTCAACCTTATCGCACTTTTGCTCCTGTGTCGGAGGCTCCCCCTTGGAGACTTAGTTTAGGCCCGGTTGACGGGCCAAGGAACGGCTAACGTCCCTAAGGCGAGTTGACAAACAAACTCTAAAATGGACTCTCAAATAAGACAACCTACTTGTCGGATGAGCCCCTTGTTTAGCTCCGGATTGGGTTGCTTGATCTCCGCTCTCCCGTGCTTCAATCAGCTTCCCTTTGCTCCCTCGATCGTGCCGCCGTTGCGTCGCCAATGCCTCAGCCACATTCGATCAAACACCTTGCATGCGATGCCTTGAAATGCCCAAGGTGCTAGGAGGATAGGTTTAAGAGCTCTACAACTTAGTGGGAATGGGTTGCCTAGAGTCTCTTACCTACAACGATCTCATCTTCGAGTTTAGGACATGGATTTGCCAATCAAGAAGCTTCCTAACTCTAGAGATCAAGAGGGGATGAAGGTCATCTTCTTCATGAGCTTGGAATGCTCTTAATCTTGTGTTAAAGCACAAGGAAGATGCCTTCCATAGGTCAAGGAATAAGCCTCAAAAGAACTCCTTCAATGGTGGCTTTCCTTCCTCAAAAATCCCTCTACAAATGCCCAAAACCGGAGCACTATATGTAGCAAAACATAGCCCCAACGGTCATAAAACGGGCAAATAACGGTCATAAAGCGACCTGTCCCGACCGGTCATGACCGGTCGGAGCCCCCTGCTGGAGAACTTCAAGTGCATAGGCCACAAACATGGGCCGACCGGTCATGACCGGTCGGACCCCTCTTCTGGACAGGCCTAATGCACCAGGCCGATCGGTCATGACCGGTCGGACCCCTCTGCTGGACTAAAAACAACTCCATGCCGAATGTGAAGGCCGACCGGTCTTGACCGGTCGGTCAGGCTTGCTGATCCACATGCCATGTGAAGGCCGACCGGTCATGACCGGTCGGCTGTCCTTATGCAAAGCAGCAGGGCTGCTGGCCGACCGGTCATTACCGGTCGGACCAGCCTGGTTCTCCCCTCCATAAAGCTGAACTCCTCATGATTCAGCTTGGTGTTTTAGGCCAAGGTTAGGGTGATCAAAAGGGACACCTAGGGCCTATCAATGATGCCTAAAGGGTTCTAAATATGGTCAAGGTCATCAAGGATACAAAGGGGATAGGTTTTGGTCAAGGTTAAGGCACCAAGGCATCTCATATACCTGAATCTTCTTTATAGATGCAGCTGGACGTCTTGAGTCTTCGGTCTTCGTCTTCTTTGGGCTCAACCGACTCTAGACTCACTGCTATAAGTGATTGACAAACAAGGTGCACTAGTATGCCACAGAAAAGTGCACTAACATCCAAATACCTTGAGATGACTATACGAAGGATCACGTCCAATACACACCTTCTCAGGTACTTCTCCATTCAACGGGGTTAATGGAGACCTGTTTATTAAATACATTGCCATATGTATTACTTCTCCCCAGAACATCTTGAGCAACTTCGCTTGGGATAACATGCATCTAATTCTCTCTACAATGGTGTGATTCATATGTTTAGATACACCATTGTGTTGAGGGGTCTTAGGTATCGTCTGTTCATGCCGTATACCTAAGGACTTGCAATACTCATGAAAAGCCCCAATGTATTCACCACCATTGTCGGTGCGGATGCAGTTCAATGATCTACCTGTCTCCCTCTAGACTATGACATGAAACATTTTAAACACACCAAAGACCTCATCCTTGGATTTCAAAGCATAAACTCAAACCCTCCTAGATGCATCATTTATAAATGTGACAAAATACAATGCCCCACCCAAGACCACAAATATCAGAATAAACCAAATCTAATGCATGCATTTTCTTAACATGAGAAGCAGTCTTTACAAATAAAACTCTATACTGTTTCCTTAATAAACAATCAATACAGGTTTTAAGAGGTGTACCTGCCAACTTTGGAAGGAGGTGCTTCTTTGCTAGTAGCTGAAGCCCTTTTCCGCTCATGTGACCGAGTCATCTGTGTCACATGTCTGTCACTAAATCTTCTGCTACATTCAACCCACTCTTGCATATGCTGACACATGTCTTGTACAGGGTGCAATACATCTTCCCTCTTGCTGCGATCATCGAACCCTTAATGAGCTTCTAGTGCCCACCAACAAACCAACTCTCATAGCCGACTACATCCAGCATTTTCGTCGACATCAAGTTGAGGCGAAGGTCTGGAATATGTCTCACATCTTTTAGAACCAATGTATAGCCGACATCGGTCCTCACATGAATATCACCAACTCCCATAATATATATGTGATACTCCAGAGTTCCCCATCTTTACTGTACCATAGCTGCCTTGCTTATATCTTGTGAAGAAATCCCTTCGTGGAGTTGCATGAAATGACGCTTCCGAATCGACCACCCAATCGGTGTCCTGATTCACAGCCATGGGACAAACATCGTGATTTACTAAGAGAATGATCACAACATCGCCATTTAAGGTGACCGCAGTAGAATCTGATTCATCACCATTTTCCTTCCCTTTTCCTTTCTGATCCTTTTCCTTGCGACATTTACTTTTAAAATGGCCCTTCTTACCACAATTCCAACATTCAACATCTCTCCTGACATTAGACTCACCTTTGGATTTATCTCGAGCTTTCCCGCCCTTTCTGTTCTTTCCTCTCCCCTGATCCTGTGTCACAAGGGCCTCTTGCTAAGTACACCCTTGGGACTTCCTCCTTGTCTCCTCGTTAAAGAGACAACTTGTTACCTGTTCCATGGACATCTTTCCGTCTAGCGCGGAGTTACTCAACGACACCACCAATGTCTCCCAACTATCAGGCAATGAGCTAAGCAATAGCAAAGCCTATAGTTCATCATCCAGAACCATCTTCATAGCGGAGAGCTGGTTCACAATATTGCTGACTTCATTCATATACTCAGCTACAGAACCATTATTCTTAAACTTGATGTTCACAAGTCTTCTAATCAGGAAGATTTTATTGTCGGCCGTCTTCCTCTCATATAGCCCTTGCAATTTTCGCCATAGGCTAGCGGCTGAGGTCTCTGTAGATACATGGTGGAATACAGAATTGTCCAACCATTGTCTAATGAACCCCACCACCTTCCAGTCCAACTTCTTCCAATCATCATCTGGCATATCTTTTATCTTCGCTGATATGCCTAAGATTGGAGCATACAAGTCCTTGCAATAAAGCAAGTCCTCCATCTTAGCCTTCCATATGGTCCAGTTAGAACCATTGAAGCTAATCATCCTTGATGAGCCACCTTCCATAATTCAGAACCGATCCTACCTCCATTCAAACAACCTGAACGCTTTGATACCACTTTTGTTGGGTGTGTTTCACAAAACTTTAGGATCTTGTCCCCCAAACCACTAGAATTATGGAATATGATAATGCAATAATCTAAAGCAAATCACCAACCACACGATGCAAGAGATTTTTACATGGAAAACCCTCAAAGAGGTGAAAACCATGGGACCTCGTCCAGACAAACAATCCACTATCAAGAGAATCATTTACAACCTCGATCATAAGCACAACCCGCTTGGATGTAATCTTCTTCACCCATGCAAGGATGGATAAACAGTAAAAGGACTAGAAACTGAGAGATCTCATCGAGCATGAAGACGTTGAAGAGTTAAAACATTGTTGCACGGTGAATCACCTTCACAAGCAAAGCCTCCTCTTTCAACAAGCTTCCTCTCTCTCTCTCTCTTCCTCTCTTCCTCTTTTTCTCCCTCTCACGTTGGACGTGTAGAACTCCGAATTAGCTCTCTAAATCCCGATTTGGAAGCCCTCTTATAGCCCATAGCAAGAGTTAGAGCCTCATTAGGAAACTGCATATAGCAGTCTGCGTGCGCTGTAGACCGGTTAGCCACACAAAAAAACTGTCCAGAGAGTTGCTGTGAGAAAACTGTGAAACCCGACCTGTCTACTGATCGGTCGACCGACCGGTCAGACTGGACAAAACAGTCCAGCGGCTTTAGTGTATTTCCAGCAGCATGTCCGGCTGGTCGGCCAGGGGGCAGCAGCCGGTCGGTGACCAAAAAATTCCACCTCTCCTCTGACATGAGGAGGAAAATTCCAACAATTGCCTCTTACACGATGAAATTAATTAATGAGAGCAATTTGACATTAATTTGTATGAGAAAATAATGCAAAGTTAAGGATAAATAAGCAAAATGAAGCGATTATCACACTCTCAACCACTCTTTTAACTAGTCCTAAGCAAAAGAATGTGAAAAGATTTAAAAATTCTACAACTAAAAGTTATTTAGAAGACTAAGTTCTATAAGCAACCCAAATAACAAATTCTAAGGTATAAAGTTTTGAGAATAATGTTAACCTAAATTCTAGCGCACTTAGTAGACTTTCAAGTTGAGTTCAAATCATTAATCATCCAATAGAAAAATACCAAACATTGAATACTTAGATGCTCAGTGGATTCCAAACTTATCACCAATAAGGGTCTCTACAGTAAAGTTGACTATAATAATTACCAAAAGTAATCAAATCAACTAGAGACTGAATCACAACCTCACTAACAGTTCAATAAGGATTCTAGCTTACATTTTTTTTAACATTGACGACTTTCACTATCATGCCCAAATTTCAAGGGTCAAGTACACACTCGATTCCCAACATTCCACGCATTACTATTATGTTACGAAAGCATAGTTTAACTATTAAAATCAAAAGAGCATCAAATTATGGGTGAAGGACAAAACTAAACAGTGTATGTCAAGTATGAATGTAAAGTAGTACCACAACAATCACACCAATATCCATACAATCATCTAAACTGACATCATAGAGTCCACTCAGCTAAGGACTCAAATACATGTCCAAAATATACTAAAAGTCTAATAACCCTATATATTTACTCTAACTATAATAATGAAGCGGAATAAAAACTGGCTATGCCTGCCTATCAGAAATCTGGAAGTACGACACTTACTCCATTGGGTCTTCATAAGCCTCGTTTGAGACTACGACCTCAATGATATCTGGGTGGTGTTTTGAAACACCGTACTTGAGAGGGAGTGATTGATCAATTCAGTGTTACAATTCCCCTAAGTTACTCACAATATCAACACAATTAAGCATAGGTAGTGATGACACAACATAGCAAATAATTCCCTAATTTTGTTAACTATATGCATATGTATATATATTATAATATGCGAATACATGTTTCAAGAATGAAATAAGGGTCGTTCGAACAATACTCTGGTATTTAATAGTAAACTAGGCACGCGATAACGCCCATGAAAATAAAATAACGGTCATTTGAATAGTACTATGATCATTAGCAGTCAACCAGGCACCTGATAATGCCTATATGCATGTGTGTATAATTTACCCAACCTTTATTAGTCCATTTACATATAGTTGTATTGGCAAAGATAGAATACCACCATTATATCACAAGTCAATAAATCGGATCACATGGCTCATTGCCAATGTCCCTTAATCCAATTTGGGATTCATCACCCAATATCAAATATGAATAATCAATCTAAAGGTACAAGGCTTGTCGCCCAAAGATGTAAACAATGCGGTAAGGGTCGTCACACAAAATAATAAGAGAATGATAGGCTCATCACTTCCATTAATGCTCACTGATCATTAGGAGTGTCAATGGGACAAGTTCAAGCCTAAAAAATTAGAATTTTGAATAGGGCCGGCCCAAAATAATTCAAAATGTGGGCCAAGGCCTACCCTAGGCCTAGTCCATTGACAACCCTACTGATCATTATGAAGGGCTTATCACCCAGCATAAGCTGACAGCACGGATATAATGACTCATACCACCATCACTATAAAATTATGTCGGTAGTCTAACACGACACCTTCGTATGTGCGGAAGCTTAAAGAGCAACTAAAATTATGGCTAAGTCCTATAGTAGGGGGTGATTAAGACCTTATGAAATTTTCTTCGCCTACTTTTATAATTTAACAAATTAAACTAAGTAAGAACACTTCGGCTTCCAAACCTAAGGGGGTCTAATCACAAGACTAGCATATGATGTAAGCAATAAACAACCTAGTCTAAGCATGCATAGATAATCAAATGATTTAACTAATCAAGCTCCTAATCTATGAAACCTATGTAGACTTATGAGAACGGATCAATGAGCTCAAGTCTACACTACTAGTGAAAATACATCTTGTGTGTGGATGAGCCTATCTAGTGTCTAGCATACATTCCTATCAAGCATACATAATTAACAATTAAACATTCAATGCTAAGATAACAATATGCTCAATTCAATCACAAACACAAGCATGTATAGTGGTTTGACTTTAGGTCTACTCCACTCCCAGTTCAAGTACTCAACCCCATTAAGCACACTGACATTCACTATCGGAGGTTTTAAATGAGGTTCACCTCTTAACCTTTACACGGAAGTTTTACCGATTCACCTCTCAACCATAATCGGAGTTTTGGACAAAGGGCTAACTCTCAACCCAAACAGAGTTTTGGATATAGGCTAACTCTCAACCCGACGCACGTTCGCTCCCGTGTCAGAGGCTCTCCCTTGGAGACTTTGTTTAGGCCCGACAAATGAGCCAATGAGTGTCAAACAACCCCTAATCTTTAGGCCGACAAATAAGCTAAGGAACGACCAACGTCCCTAGAGTTTTAGGCTCAACAAACAAGCCAAGGATCAGCAAACGACCCTAGTTTGAGTTTGACAAACAAACTCTACACTTAACTCCCACAGAAAATTGAGTGGATATACTCTCAACAAAGACAACTTTACTTGTCGGATGAGCTCCTAGTTCAGCACCGGTTCGGATTGCTTGATCTCCGCTCTCTCGTGCTTCAAACAGCTTCCCTTGCTCCCCCGATCGTGTTGCCGTTGCGTCGTCAATGCCTTAGCTATACTTGATCAATCACCTTGCTTATGATGCCTTTGAGATGCCCAAGGTGATAGGAGGGTGGGTTTGAGAACTCTACAACTAATAGGAATGGGTTGCCTAGAGTTGCTCACCTATAATGATCTCATCTTAGAGATTTGGATAAGGATATGCCTATCAAGGAAGATCCAAACTCTAGAGATCAAGAGGGGATGAAAGTCATCTTCTTCATGAGCTTGGAATGCTCCAATCTTATGTTAAAGCACAAGGAAGATGCCTTGTATAGGCTAGGAATGAGCCTCAAATGGTCTCCAACAATGGTGGCTTCACTCCTCTCAAAATCCCTCTCATTCTTCCCCAAATACAAGCCAATTCCATTTATAAAGAATTCCAAACGGGTGAAAAATGGGCAAAAAATGGCTAGTCTCGACCTGTCCCGACCGATCAAGACCGGTTAGCCAATGGCCAGGTAAGACAATGAAGTTGTTGTCTTAATGGGGAGTCTGTCGGACCAGACCTGCCGCCAGTCAAGACTGGTCGGCCCAATGGCCTGAATACATACAGCAGTTGCTGTCTCTGGACTGGGTCTGTCCGACCAGTCAAGACCGGTTAACCCAGTCCAGCCGACTAGTCATGACCGGTCGGTCAGGCTATGCACAGTGCTGATGGGTTTGGACATGGATTTCATAGCACATGCAACCTCTAAGTCCGATATCTTGGTAATCTTTTGAGAAACCTAAGGCCATTCTAAGATAACTAATGGTCTGTCTAATATGGTTAAGGTCATCAAGAGGTTATGGTTTTGGTTTTGGTCAAAGTTCAAGGCTCACTAAGGCATCACTTTTACCTGTTTCTTCTTCCTTGATGCAACAGGGCCATTTGAGTCTTCGCTCTTCGTCTTCACTAAGCTCAACCAACACTAGACTCACTAACCTACGTGATTGACAAACAAGGTGCACTAGTATGCCACAGAAAAGTGCACTAACAATCTCCCCCTTTGTCAATTATTTACAAAAACCTAACCTGCTAAAATAAAATACACAAACAAGAGATTACATTGATAATAAATACAGGACTCTTGACATGCCTAACTAAGCAGCTCATCTTCAGTTTGCTCCCCCACAACCTATCAATCCCTGCATCACAAAACATAGCAAACTAGTTTTGGTGGGACTTGATCTTTCTCTCCTTTTTTGTCAACAATTTACAAACTATTCTCTCCCCCTTAATGATATATCAATTAAGGTTAAGGTAAGAGTAGATAGTATGTCGTAGTTAAAACAATAAGCACATACCAACAAGGAGAGTATAGGGTGCATGAACATAAAAACAAGGTGCACTACTATGCCACTAACCTAGGTCGTAGTCTCCCCCTTAGACTCATTAACCTAAGTGATTAACAAACAAGTTGCACTAGTATGCCACAGAAGTGCACTAACACACTGCTAAAACAATGAAAAAACATTGACCAAGTTCACCGCAAATCGAAGTCTGTCGCGATTTATTATGTTGCAAAAATTAAACGACGAGAAGCGACAGACTTAAACCATCGTGAATTTCGACTTATTAGGAAATTAGCGACGATTTTAGTCTGTTGTTAAAATTTCTTTAAATAAAAAAATAGCAGCATATTTCTTACATTTTGAAGTTCTTGCACCTGATGGTCATCTCATCTAATTATAAAAAGAGAAAAAAGGTGAAATAGCCCTATCAGGTTGCAGCTTTACCCTTATCAGAGAAAAGTTCTCAGTCCTCGGCCTTAACTGAGGACCAGGTTTATGGTCTTATTCCATTCTCATGGATGTTGAGCTCAGTCGCAGTCATTGCCTCCTCAGTTCTAGAGTGAGCCGAGTACCCTTACTTTGGACCATTAGGCCTATGGGCTTTTTTGCCTTTTCGCGGGGCTAGTTAGGAATTCCCCGTAACATTGTTTTTGAAGAGTTATTTAATGATATGACATATATTAACTCAAATTAAATAGACTAAATTGTGTAATCCACACTACAAGAAAACAGGCCTTTAGCCACAATTGTTTTAGCCTCATTTCAAAAAACGGAGGCTAAATGTGCTTTTTAGCCTCAGTTGCTAAGGAATTGAGGCTAAAAGTTCATTTTTTGCCTTGGTTGTAAAGGAATGGAGGCTAAAAGTCCGCTATTTTGCCTCAGTTGGTGAAAAACTGAGGCTAAAGGTCTACCATTTCGCCTCAGTTGGTAAAAAAGCTAAGTATAGAAGTTCATTATTTTACCTTATTTAGTAAGAAACTGAGATTAAAAGTTGATTTTTTAGCCTTAGTTGTAAGGAAATCAAGACTAAAAGTTTGTTTTTTCGCCTCAGTTACTATAACCGAGGTTAAAAGTCCACTATTATGCCTCATTTGGTGAGGAACTGAGGCTAAAAGTTCATTTTTTTTTACCTCAATTGTAAAGGAACCGAGGCTAAAAGTCAACTTTTTGCCTCAGTTGGAAGGGATTGAGGCTAAAAGTTTACCATTTTGCCTCAATTGATAAGGAATTGAGGCTAAAAGTGTACAATTTTGCCTCAGTTGGTGAGAAACTGAGGCTAAAAGTCTAGTGTTTTGCCTCGGTTGGTGAAAAATTGAGGCTAAAAGTCTACAATTTTACCTCAGTTATTGATAAAATGAGGCTAAAAGTCTACCATTTTGCCTCAGTTGTGAGAAAATGAGTATAAAAGTCCAC
This sequence comes from Liriodendron chinense, assembly GCA_003013855.2. Taxonomy (NCBI): domain Eukaryota; kingdom Viridiplantae; phylum Streptophyta; class Magnoliopsida; order Magnoliales; family Magnoliaceae; genus Liriodendron; species Liriodendron chinense. Next base: position 439,146 of record ML058591.1, on the reverse strand, counting down.
CATTTTGCCTCACTTATGAAAAATGAGGCTAAAAGTCTAACATTTTGCCTCGGTCACTACGTGAAAAAGTGCTAAATTCGACGGTCCGTTCCGTCGAAAAAAGCAATCTTAGATCAGACCGTAGAAAAAAATTCGACGGTTCATAACCGTCGGGTAATATTCGACGGTTTATACGGTTGATATTCGACGGTCCTTGACAGTCGACCTATTTCGACGGTCCATCGAACTCGTATTTGCATCCGCATCTGTGAACCGTCGTAAATAATTCGACGGTCACTAACCGTCGTTCGGGGTTAAAAACATGTACTACGTTCTGGGTAATAGGGTATTTCGACGGACCAGAACCGTCGAATTTGTGTCTGCACGGTAAAATAAACCTGCATTTAGTGGGGGCTATGCCCCAATACATCCTGTAAACCCGTAATTCATAAATAATTTTGAAAACTACAACATTTACTAACACAATATACAAGTACAATCCTCCACTGTACATGACAAACAAAATCCTCAACAACCACAATACATAACCAACACAATATAATCACAATCCTCCACAATCACATTACATAACCAACACAATACAACCACAATCCTCCATAAGTATCAACAATCCACAACCACATTCTCCACAACTACCAAAGAGTTCCCTCGTTCGCCCGTTGCCTCACAGACTCAAGAGATTTTGTTTGTTTAGTATCATTAAAAGCTAAAAGAGGTTTGCTAAAATATTTATCTACGATTTTGACATGAAACCTGGAAGGTTTTGCTGCATTTTCTACTCAAGTTTTGATCATCAGAATTGCAAATGTTTCGAATCCAACATAATTTACCTTGGCCCATTTAACAAGTACAGCAGCCTGATTTTTTGTATTCTTCCTACTCTTAGTTAAAGAGAGGAATGTTCAAGTGATGCCTAGGTGTAGTTCAACTTCAAGTTCACCCTAGTGCTCGGGCTCAAGTGAAGTTTTAAGTATTTGCATCTCTAAAAGTTCTACTAGAAAAGAAAGAAAAATAGGTATAAGAAGAAAAACCTCTTGAATCATGCCCTCAGTTGCACTTCGAGCCAAATCCCCAGTAAAAATCTCAAAACTTTTGACTTAGTGCTTTGCTCAACCAACAAAGCATAGATAAATAGTGTCATATATAAAAGGATTATCAAGTCTTATACACCATAAGCCCAATAACATTCACAAGAAAGAGACAAGATTTGCACAAACATGCCTTTACCATAAAATAGAGAGAGAGAGAGAGAGAGAGAGAGAGAGAGTCAAAACCTACCATGTTCCTTTACAACACCATTAGATGAGCATATCACCTGCAACGCCAATCAAATTTCCATCATGCCCAATCAAACTAGAAGAAAATCTATGCAGTCAAAAGAATACAATAATTCCTTGGAATAACTGATGCATGTTCTGATATAAATGTTCTCGTGAATCAAATGCACCAAACCAAATGAGAAGCTTGATACACAATAAACGAGTGTTTGACATGCACCAAACAACTCACACTAACATGTCCAGCTAAACATCACCATCCTAATTAAAAAGATTTCATAGAAACAAATATGAGAATGCAATTGTTCTTAGTTTTAAACCATAAGTATTTTTTTCCACAAAGCAATGGTATGGTAAGCACAATCGCTAGTTACTCTCTTCCACCAACTAGATGGATATTTGCATCTGTATTTTATTTTGGTTTTTAAACAAACTTTTTTCCACAAAGCAATGGAAATGATAAATGCTAATAATTTGAAGTTGCCTTTGAATTGCCATTTCATTTCTTTCAAGTGCAACTTAAAAGTAATGTTATTGCAATTTGGAGCCCACAATCCTCAATATGTATGCCAAGGAAACTAGAATTTGGTCATTTCCACTTGATTCTTAATTTCAATTTAGTAAGTCCATCTAAAAGCATGAGTTCCAATATCATACTAGTTTCTAACAGTCACAATATGATTAACAAACTGCGCCACATCAAAACAATATTACAATACAAATATCTATTTCTTCCCTTGAGTCTCATAACCTGTCAGAACATTTCCCTTCATCTCATATGACTATCACAACATTTCCCTTCACCTAAAATAACCTATCAAAACATCTCAACATTGGTGCCTCTATAAAAATAAAAGCTCTTTTTTTTTTTTTTGTATAAACAACAGAACATAAATCATTCATAGGTTAGCACTCACATGACACCTCATTAGAACAACCCTTCAAGTTCCACCCAAGTTTTGACCATTGAGAACATGACACCTCCAAGAGCGAAAAAGAATAATTACTAGCCTGTATCATTTTTTGGTTGAAGTAAACATTCTTCCCTTCGAGAATATAAATGCATGCAACAAGATGTAGCCATATGCATCTCTGTATGTATAGACTAAGATACATATTAAAGTTTCTTCTATGATATTTTTAAAAATTGCCCAACTTTTTCACAAAATTTTAAAAAGAAAACTAAATCTAGAATAATTCGTGAATTGTTCAGATTATGCCATTACAAACAATTTGAGTATTGAGAATCCGACACTTGAATATTTTTGGAGCTATAAATCAACCAGCTTATGAATCAAAATAGTACGCCATGTTTCTATTCTCTTTCAAATCATACTAACAATAGATGGATAGTAAATCTGGTGCTTCAATTGGGAAGCCAATAAAAGCAGTGGCAAACAACAAGAGCAACAAATTCAAAGTTTCCATAGCATTATTCTAAAATGAATGCACTTACCGAGTGCACGCCCACGAGGTTTAAGAAAATTCTTGCACAAAAAATGAGAGAAATGACTTGGATAAGCTCAAGAATTCCACCAATAACCAGCTTGCACTGTGACTAATTTCGATGGTCCGGTAATCCAAATGGGAGCAGCATATTAACCATAAAATGGCAATGTACATACCTGGGTAAAGAGGCATGTTGCCTCTCAAGTGGGGCAACTGTCACTCCATTTCCATAGTGCACCTCAAGGTAAGCAAACTGCTGCTTAAATTGAGGTGGCTTGGGCTGTACTAGAATGGATCCTTCACAATCCCTTCATTGCTCCTCAAGGTAAGAAACTTCTTTTCCTATATTGAAAAACTTGAAGGATAATTAATAACATTCTGTAACAAAACATTAATGAATGTAAAACAAGGAAATTCAAAATTACTTCTTCATTATTGCAAATCTCACAAAATTGAAACTCCTCATCAGACTCGGTTAATTCTTGGTTTGATTCAGCTGCATTAATAAAAAGAATTCATCTAGCAATATGAGTCTTCATTTAATAGCTCATGTACAACACACCACGTGGGCTAGAAATAGATTAAGAAGTATACCCATTGCACTAGCTTCCTACAAGTATGGTAAACATCCTTCGGATCTCCAAACTAAGTTTCTAGATGGGCCTTATTTGAGAATCCTGAAATAGAACCAACTTCAGTGCTAGAAACAAATGAGGCATTGAACATGACAATGCATTAAAAAATGCAAAAAACAAAAAGGAATATGGTTATATCTTAGCCAAAATATTATATTTGTAGGTCCTGAATGAAGACAAAAAAGAACATAAACAAGAAGTGCATGAATTTGAGAATCCATATAACAATGTAAGGAAGAAAATAACATGCCTCAAAATATTTGGAGCAAATCCACCATCATCTCCAATGGTGCATCCAGCAGAGCCATATTTTTCTGTAATAATAGCCTGCCCTTTCCATAAACAATGAGAGCTAACTCAGAATTAGCAGAGAAACATGGGCTTAGAGGATATAAGCATCGCACTAGTAAAAAGATCAGCTCAAAATTCTTCTAAAGCTATACAAATTCATAAGTATACATGCATGAATTATAAATACAAAATAAATCAAGATCATAGGTCCATGGATGTGAAGTGAATAGCAAAAAGCATTGAACCTATTTTGATAGAAGGATGATGGTCTTGGATGATTGAATCCATATTTGGATGATGTGAATATCCAAGGGTCATATGCGCTATTGCTGCAACAAGATACCAAAATAACCAATGGAACAAAGAGTGCAGGGCATTTTCAACTGATTGGCTGACTTTGTCTTCCTACAGAGAGCCTTGGCAATTTGAAGAGCCACAACAAAACTCAACCTTGGACCCAAAATGCACCAATCTAAGTGAAAAAAATTTGACATATCATTGTTCTTATCTTATACAAATTAGAAGCACTAAGCCACTAAGCATTTCAAATAAGCCTTTCAAGATTGGCATAAAATAATCATCGTGATTAACCTATTTGACAAACAACAACAACACAAGATACATGATGAAGTAATAATGGTCAGCAGTTGAGGAGCAAACTAAGGTTTTTTTTCCATCTATAAGTATGATGATGGTAAAGTGGTACTAATTGAGGAATAAACCAAAATGTCTGGATGAGGGAAAATGCATCAATGTGGGACCTTCATCAAATAAGAATACAAAGTTAGTCATACAATGAAAAGGAGGATGCATATAACATGCCTACACAAGATCAGGTGGAAAGGAGATCAACCGAATAGATTGACAAAGGCAAATAGTTGTATATGGGGAAGGATAAACACTATGATTGGGGAGCTGACTGTAGATAAAGACTTCACTTGAAGGATGAAATGGTGGCGGTTATGAGAATGGGTGATAAACTAATATAGTTAAACTGGTTTTGGGTTAAGACAACATGAGAAAGACCGGTAATTCCTTAACAGCATTGAATGATGCATAATTGAACCAGATACAAATTTTTCTAAGCAGTATCTGACCTGTGTAAATTAAATCAACAGAGCCCACATTTAAGCGCAAGGAAACCTGAGGTAATGACATAAAGATGAAGTTAAAAGACTGTCATTGCTTCATTCCAGGAACCACCATCAGTAATCCACATACATAACTGGATGTTGCTTCATTCCAGGAACCACCATCGGTAATCCAGGCCATTCAAAAACATACCTACCAAGTGACGTATCCACCAATCATGGAGCTCCAAGAAACCACGTCTCTTTGAGGCATTTCATCAAACACCCTTCGTGCAAACCTCTCTCTTACATATCTTAAGAAGCTCCAAATATTTCAAATCACCAAAGAAATGTAAAGAATGCAGATTAAAACAGGTCATGCTCAGGCTGACCGTGATCTTCCCCAGACTTCGCCTTCCCAACCCTACAATTGATCCCCACGCCTTCCTAAAACCCATCCCCAATTGAAAACCCCATACCTAATTGCAAAAATAAATAAATAAATAATAAATAAATAAAAAACCAGCGCCAGTCCTCACCTCAACAGTCATCATTTCTGGTGATTCATTACAGTGCCATCATCATCGTCAACGTGTCCAGTAGCGTCCAGCTTCTTGTCTGGCAACGTTTTCTGCAGCAACCAGCATAGGAATTTGATTCCTCATCAGATCTATCGATTCCTAAAGGGAACGAAAAAGAAGAAGAAGAAATCAATTTCAAATACCTGCAAATGGGAAATCGTCATTCAATAAGCTTTTCTGCATCAAGAAAGCGAAGCAGCAAAGGACGCTATCATTGTTGAAGGCATAAGATTCGGCTGCAAGGGATGGTGACCTTTGAAAAACCTCAAGCTCAACCCTAGATCTTCCCTACGCAGAGAGAGAGAGAGAGAGAGAGAGAGAGAGATTTTAGGGGTCTTTTTTACGAGAGGAGGGAAATGGAAATGGTTTTTTTCACGAGAGGGAAATGAAAAGATTGTTTTGGTGACTTTTTTACGGACGGATTGAGAGACAGACGGTCCTGTCAACGGTTCTGTGGGCCCACCGTGATTTATGTGGTTTATCCACGCCATCCATCCATTTCTCAAGATCATTTTATGGCTTGATCCAAAACATGAGTCGGATCTAAATCTCAGGTGGACCACACTATAGGAAAATAGCAGTGATTAAATGTCCACCATTAAAAACCTCCCAGGGCCCATTATAATGTTTATTTGACATCTAACCTCTTGATTAAGGATGTAGGGAAAAACAACTATCTGCTTCTTCCGAAACTTCCATGGCCCCAAGAAGTTGTTTTTAATGGTGGCCATTCAATTAACACCGATTCCTTGTGATGTGGTCCACTTGAGATTTGGATCAACCTAATTTTGAGCTAATACCATAAGAAGATATGGAAAAATTGTATGGATGGCAAAACACATACATCTTGGTGGGTCCTACAGATCAAAATATTAGTTTTTTTTTTTAAATCTCAAATTTTTATCGAACTTCTTAATGCTTTTTCAAAATACAAATTCTGAATTTCTTTTCAAAATTTATTTTTTTTCGTACTTTTCCATTTTGTTAAAAATGCCAATTTTCTTTCACAATGTCAATTTCTTTCAAAATTGTGGTTTTGTTTTAAATCTTAATTATTTTTTTCCAAATCTTGATTTTTTTTTAATTTCAATTTTTCTCAAACATTGTTAATTTCGTTTCAAACTTCTTAATTTTTTTTCAAAATCTAACTTTTTTTTTAATTTATCAATATTATTCTAACTTTTTAATTTCATTTTAAAATTGAAAAGTTAGTGATCAAATGTCCACTATTGAAAATGGTACACCTGAGACAGGCAATTTGAAATTTTTAATGCTAAGGCATTAAATTACCATTATTTCTTGTGATGTGGTCCACTTTAGATTTGGATCTATCTCAATTTTGGGCTCATACCATAAAATAATCTGAAAAAATGTATGGATGGTATGGATGAAACACATGCATCATGGTAGGGCCCATATAGCACTGATCACTAACCAGTGGCTAGTTAGGGTCACTAGCCAATCCATGCACACTATCCTAACTGAGTGAGTCCAAGTTGATATATTTTATGTATATTTATCTCGTTCATCGATTCTTAAATATCATTTTATAATGCCATACCAAATCTTGAGACTTAAAATCCAAATCTCGACATCTAGATTAGAGTTTAGGGTCCAATGACTGTACATTTCTTAGATTTTCATGAGGTCACCAAGTCACAGTGCAATTATGAACAAAACATTTGGATCAATTTAGAATTCTAATCTAGTTACTTTATTCTACTCATCAATATCTTCAATTTGACTGGTCACTCACCTCGATCGGATTTCGGATGAGAAAGATATTGGGCGAACAAAATTGATCAACAATATGATGGGTCATATCTTGCAATCCAACAGTTAGATTTGAGTAAAATTTAATGTAAACATTTGAAGTCATTTACTCTTCAATCTTGACTGATCAGATTCTCCAAAATATGTCTAGATCTAGACAAACTGATCGTGCCCATTTAAAGAGTGTTTTGGACGGATCTAATTCATTTGAAGTCAGATTGGGCTGAATTTTGTTCTATAATCTATTTAGCACATTCCAAATATATCTGACTGTTCAGATCAACTTTAGATTTCCTGATCATAGAATTCGATCAATCTCAGCATTATAAGTTATTCTTGCAAGTACACATCATCATACTTGGGCCATCATTTTTTGTATAAGTGAACTTGTGGGTATGCATAAACCAATCTGATAGGTTGGTAACTCAATGACTATAATTTTTTATTTTCAACCTTTCAATAAATGTCCACTAGTAAATTTTATCCACTCATTTCAAATTTCTCAATTTTTTTCAATCTCAAAATTTTATTTTTAAATATTTTTTTTCAAACTTCTCAATTTTTTTTCAAAATCTCAATCTTTTTTAAAATCTCAATTGTTTTTTTTTTCAAACTTATCAAAATTTGTTTTTTCAAAATTATCAATTTGTTCAAACATATCAATTTTTTCAAGATGCAATTTTTTTAAATCTTAATTGTTTTTTTCAAAATCTAATTTTTTTCAAACATTGCAAAAAAATTTCCAAACTTAGTGATTTTTTAATATTTTTAATATTTCCAAACTTCAGTAATTTCCAATCTTAATTAAAATATTCAATTTTCTTATTCAAAATGTTAATTTTTGTATCAAAACCTCAGTGATTTTTAATTCTTAATGTTTTCATAAAATCTCAAATTTTCTCAAATATTGACAATTTTTTCAAGATACCCATTTTCTGTTTTTTTTCAAAATCCTAGTTTTTTTTTTATGTTAGATATTTTTTTTTTCAAAATCTTAATTTTTCTAAAACATTGATAAATTTTTCTTTCGAATTTTTGAACTTTTTTTTCAAAATAACGAATTTTTTGGGAATTCAATTTGGAAGGGATTTTTGAAAATTCGACGGTTCAGGACCGTCAACGTTTTCCCATGCGTTAATTTTGATAGTAATAATTCGACGGGCATTAGCCGTCGCATTTAAGGCCCTAAATTCGACGGTTTCGCCCGTCAAATTTTTTCTCGCGTTAATTTCAACGGTGATAATTCGACGGTCATAGACCATCGATTTTTTCCACGCGATAAATGATTCAAAACCGTCGAATTGCGTAGTCGAATTTAACACTTTTTCACGTAGTGAGTTGGTAAAAAACTGAGGCTAAAAGTCTACTATTTTGCCTCAGTTAAATAGAAACTGAGGCTAAAAGTCCATTATTTTGCTTCAATTGTTTGATAAATTCTAATAAATTGAGAATATTAAAAAATAGAATTTAGAAAAAAAAAAAAAACAAGATTTTGAAAAAAAATTGAGAATCTTAAAAAAATTGAGAATTTTCATAAAATTATAATTTTGAAAATAATTAATGACTTCAAAAGATTGAAAATTTTCAAAAAATTGAGAATTTTGAAAAACTACATCAATTTTAAAAAATTTAATAATTTTATTAAAAAAAACGAGAACCTGTAAAGACGATATATTTTAAAATTTTGATAATTTTGAAAAAATTCACAATTTTGAAAAATAAATTGAGAAATTAGAAAAAAAATTGAGAATTTAAAAAAAAAAATAGAATTTTGAAACAAATGATAATATTGACTTTGTTGGATTTTGATCCAATTCTTGTTGATTGATTTGTTTTTCTTTCGGATCCAATTGTTTGAAGCTTTGCTTTTCAATTTTTGTTTTGAGCTGATGATACGTGTTGCCTTCCTTTTCGATTTTTTCTCAATTTGGTTATTCGTTTGAGGATGTACTCAAATTTGCAATTTGCATTATTTGAGGACAGAGGAACGGTTTTAACTTTCAATCAGGTGAGCTTCCCCCTCTCTCCATTTTTTTTCCACTTAGGGTTTGGTTTTTCTGATTATTTGATCTGTTTTAATCTAAATCAACTTATGTCTCTCAATTCCAAGAGATTTCGTTGGATTTTGATCTGATTCCTACTGATTTAAGTTGTAATTTAGGTTTATATATTTAGAATTTAGATATTTATCATTGATTTATGAAATGTCAGGCATTTGAAATACATATTTTGAATTTCTACTGATTTAAGTTGGAAATTACACATGTACATTGATTTGAGTAGCTAAAAGGTTATAGATCTATGTAGGGGTGGCAACGGGCCAAGGCTACTTTACTTTTTTTTTAATAGAAATGAATATTATTCACAAAAGGTAGGAGAGGCACAGCCATAATACACATTCGGGCAACCTAGAGGCCCAAAAATAAAAAATTCAGTAGACCGCATAGCTCAAACCTAGGCCGGCATAACATATGGCTCCATCTCAATGTGGAGAAAGGCTGTTTTCTGCACAATGTGTCTGCCTTCATGAAGGGGTCATGCTCAAAGCTCAGCAGCTCTCGGCAGCTCTCAGTTTGACTCAATCCACAGCATGAAAATATTCATGGGGTTTGGGTATTGATATCAATGCCCACCTTGTGAGTTTTTCATACAACCATTTGCTTATGTCTTGGTCCTAAACAGTACACTTGTGTTTCATACAACGATTTGATAGTTCCCAGTTTTATGATCCATGTTGTCGTGTAATGATGGATTTTGTTTCTCTACTGCAGCCCCTGTTGTCATGCTACCACATCCGCGGCCAAATCATTTTGCAGGCCCCTGTTACCAGCAATAACTAGCAAGACTCAAAACCTTTCTGGCATGTTGTTGCTGCTGCTAGCTCAGCTGTTCTTTATGGAGCCAAGCCCTATAGTATCTTGCCCCAGTTAGATGTATTACTATTTGGTGGCTCTGCTACCAGGAATCCAAACACCTTACCCAACAGTAGTCGTGGATGTGGTTCAGTAGGCAGTCTAAATGGCCACAACCCGAAGGTAAAGGCTCCCAACTCTTTTCGATTCCAGCAAGTGTGGCTCATCATAGGGTAATATTTACCATTGGTTTGTTCTCTCTACTGGGGATTGATCATGCCCCAAAATCACCTAATTTGGAACATTATAATGATCAACCGTGGGATTATTTTAATTCGAATGTGGACTATTGTTGTATTTCGCTTCTTAACTGTTTTATTTATAAGGCAACAATTAGAAGTTTAAGATTGTCCTTTGGGGTAGAGTATGTACATGTATAGAGTCGTCGGACCAATGATCTAAATTGCTGAAGCATGAGATCCACTTGCCAGAAATTGAAAACATACGTATACTCTTGATGAAATGCTTAGATTAGAAAATGAGATTGATTCCAACTTTGTTTTAGACTGCTTAATCATTGATTGACAGAAGTCTTGGGTTTTTTTTTATTACTTTTCTTTTCTCAATTAATAACTGTTGAAATGCTAAGGTGTGTTTCTGTTTTGGGATGATATCCAAAACGAACAAGACTGCATTTATTTTCAATTTTGATTCTATTTTATATATGGAATACCTGCTTCAAGGTTGTGGACATCTTTTGTTGGAGAGACTTCAAGCTGTGCACAGGTTGCGTGCTCAGACCGGTCGGGCGATAATTAACAGCTGGGCCCATAGAGCTTTCCTATTCTCGTATAGGGAAGTGATGTGGCATGAGATTTTAATGGAGGGGAAATGCGAGTGGCTCATTAATTTATCCCTTCCATCTCCAACATGGTTGTTATATTATTATTGGATACATACCAACCAAATATCTTACTCAATTATTTACCTTTTACGGACCTATCTAAATTTTTTCTTTTCTCAACTTTTTACCCACCTTTTTTGTTGACGCAGATCCTCCGCAGCCTTTATAGACAAAGGTTGCCGGCGGGGCTATTGCGGTGTCTATGTGGCATCGCATCCCTCTTGAATGTTTACCCAATTATGAAAGTGGGACACTAAAAAATTAATAACAATCCAACCATCAAGTGCGCAATTTATTGTAATAAAAGTGTCCGGATTGTGGGTCATAGTCTAAAGGTGCCATTAACAAAAATTAAGATTATATGATTATCCGACTGTCCGATTGGTGGCCATTTGTTGGAAGGGGATTATGAAACCAATCTGATTTCGGAACTGTGATATAGAGAGTGTGGTCCACAATATTGTCAGTTTAATTTTATTTAACTTACACCACGTGAATAATTTCAAGAGCCGGCGTATGAAGCATCACACTCTGCCAGAGTATCAAATGACTCCAGCCCCTATCGGTACTATTTTTGTTCTCTTTTCACGACGTTGCAGAATACAAGCTTATTCTACAAACGTAGTGGGTTGGCCTTTGTATACCTGTCATCGCACCTTTATAAATGTTGCCAACCATAAAAGTGGGATGACGCAAAAATCATACCAGTCCAAACATCATGTGGTGGTATCACCACGTGAATTTGGATGGTTGTCCATTGCCTTTTAGAGTGAGGCCCACTAGATGATTGTATAGGTATGTTTTTTTTTTTTTAAATACCATCATCATGGGTTTCACTTAATGCAGAGGTTGGATCACATAAAACAACACTGTTGGCCACACCTTAAAAAAGGAAAAAATAAAAATAAAAAGGTGCATCTGGGCCTTTGGTATAGGCCCACATTTTTTCTGGCCCACCATGATAGATTATTATGATATTATCAGAAGCTAGTGGTGGGCCTTTTAAAAGGGTAGGGCCCACCAAAATTCACTGGAAATGCATTGATTGATGCTGTCCATGAATGGAGCCGTATTGGCTCATATGGGGACTTATGGGCTGGACACAAATTACAAATTATCAATAACCTTCGGTTATGTGAACTCTTGTCAATAGACCAATAAAAATGCATCATGTTCATGTGTCAAATCAAAGATAGCTTGCAAACCACTCTGAGAGATTCCTACAAGAAATCATTGTACTACCCTCTTAGCTATGGACATGGACCGGGCTTGATGGTGTGTTGATGTGGCAAAGTTCTGTGGGCCCACCATGATATATGTATGTTACATCCACATCGATCATCCATTTTGTGAGATCATTTTATGGCATGAGCCCAAAAACGAGGCAGATCCAAAGTTCAAGTGGACCACACCATAGAAAGTAGTGGAGATTGAACGCCTAGCGTCGAAAACTTCATGGGGCCACAGAAGTTTTGGATCAAGCTGATATTTGTGTTTTCCCTTCATCTAAATCTGTGTGACCTTATGAACAGATTGGATGGCAAATAAACATCATGGTGGGCCCTAAGAAGGTTTCAATGGTGCCCATCATTATCCCTACTGCTTTCTATGGTGTAGTCCACTTGAGCTTTTGATCTGCCTCATTTTCCGATTTATGCCCTAAAATGATCTCACAAGATGGATGAACAGTGTGGATGTGACATAAACATCATGGTGGGTTCTACAAACTCTGCCACATCAACACACCCCTCCATCCATGTACCTTGGCTATGGGCTCCCTCTCTCTTTTTATCACCTAGGCAGGAGTTACCTGGGATTCTTAGAGCCGCATTATAGAATTAGTGATGAAAGATGCACTTATTTTGAATCTCAAGTGGTAGGGTACTTTTTTGTAAAATGACTCATGTGATACTAAGGCTGTGGAAGACACTTCATGAATAAAACCAGTTAGCTTGCGCAACCTCTCACCAAGTCACAATCCCAAGATCTGATTGGTTGGGCAATCCTAACTTCTGATTCGGGAATGTTAGTAGAAATAGGACTGTTGATAATTTTCATCTTTAACCGTCTAATAAATGTCCACCAATTCAATGGGCAGACAATCAAATATAAGGTTTTCATTTATGATACATCTAAACTAGGTACTCTGATTTAGACTGTTTCATTTGACCAGTTGTATGCCACATGTGCATGCTCGCATATCATCCATGGTGACAGATCTGAATATTTATTAGTTAGGAAATTTCTCAAGAGATTTTCAAAATTTGAGCCTTTTCGAAGTCGGAAAATCTCGCCAAAACTTAGTAATATTTAACATATTTATTATAAATTAATAAATATATTTAATTTAAATATACGTCTATATAACAAATTTGGTAGGGATTTTAGTATTTTTCCTGTTAATATCATGATATTATCAAAAGAAAAACTGCTATAAAATTTTCCGATATTTTGAAAATTTATTGAAAATAAATCATAATATTTCAATATTTTAGAGATACTTATTTAGTACCATCAATCACAATCCACAAGAGTATCAAAGTACTTTTCTTTCTCTTTTCTTTAGTAGAATGGAAATTATCCGATTGTGATTGTTCATACGGCAGGCACCCTGAAATTGGGGAATAAATTACCTCAAGTGGACCTTGCTTAATGTGGGACCCACTGTAAATAGATGCTCAGTCCCAAATCAGATTTGGTTGAACAATTCTAGCCTCTGATTGGTGGACACTTGTTTGCGAGACTGGAGGAGGCGAGTGTTATTTGCAGCGGCGCATCTCCGTCGGCCTAAACACATGCCCCACACATGCCAAAGTTTTATAGAATATGTGAAATCAGGATATATAAATGATAAGCCCAATTTGACAGCTTCGTGATTAAAATTCACCTTGTTGGATTGGCTGCATACGTATGACAAAATGGACGGCTATAAAATCATGGCCAACTGTATATATTCAGGCATGGCCGTTTGATATATGGGTAGGTGTTCGGTTTAAATTTGGTTGTTTGTGCTGTACTGTGTACGTGTTGAGCATGCCAAAGCTGAATGTGGCTTGAATGGAATCAAACGCATGTGACCCCAAGCATTGAATAGGCTGAAAGATTGACTTCCTTATATATAGCCTTCTCCCAGCCATTGATTACAAAGAATCAAATGATTTGAGATGGTGAGAGTATGTCCTTTTGATAAGTTCTTTTTACCTTCAAATAAAAAGAAAATATAATAAAGCACATACTAACTTATACAATTCATATTTTATTGATATTTAATAAATGCTTACAATCGGCTAAAAGATAAATTAAATGAAAAAAGAAGAAAAATAATAATTAACAATAATTTGTTTATTGCTCGACAAGATACTAGGCTTTATATAGGCAAGACGGTCATTGGGCATAATAGTTTGTTCGTCTAGGTAAGACGATTGTTAATAACAGCAATCTATTCGTCGCTTGGCTAAACTTTGTAAGTAAGACAATCATGGTTTGTGGGATGGTTGTTTGTTCGTCGCTCGGTGTGAACCGGGCTTCATAGGCAAGACAGTTGATGGCAACGGATCTTCGACAGTTTGTTCCTCACATGGTTGGACTTCATAGGTGAGATGGTTATGGTTAAACAACAATATATTCATTGTTCATAACCATACTTTGTAGACAAGACAATCGATGGGGGGATAATCTATTCATCACTTAAAACTAAACTTTGTAGGTGAGATAGTCGTGGTTAACGACTATTTGTTTATTGCTCCAAACCTCACTTTGTAGGTAAAATTATCTTGATTCAACTGTCTATCCATTGCTCGACTAAGCTTCGTAGGTGAGAAAGCCATAAGTAACGGATCATTTGTTTATTGCACAAAGTTAAACTTCATAGATGAGACAACCAACTTAGGGAAATCTTATTAGTTTTCTATTTGAAATTTAGGGATCTTTTTAGCAATCTAGTAGTGTAACTATGGAGTTAAATCAATCTATACTATTTGCAACATTTCATTGGCTAGTAGTAGAGTTAAATCGAAACTAAATTAAGATTGGCATCCATGAGAGGTGAATGGTAGATAACATTACGCTATAAAAGAGAATTTTGTTGGATTAGTATGAGCCTAAAATCCTCTATTCTTTACTTTATTTATAGGCACATATATAAGGCAATTATTAGGGAACTGTGTATTATAATGAATTTTTACAATAATCCCTTAATTAATTAGTTAATTAGTAGACATGGCCCATTATTCTTTTATCTTAAGTAATGCTTTCTGTATTCACCGTGCTCCCAGCCAGTTATTAGCTAAGTGTAGCCAATCACATTCTCTTATACAGTTATAGAGCATATCACAGCCAACTAGGTATTTGATTACACCCATTCTCTAAGCTATGACCTTTTATGCTTCGCCATGTATTTATGTGACAACTAAGTGCTCTCAATCTTCTATCCATTAGACACAAACACATGTTCCCTTGTGATGTCAATCTTGGCCTCCAACGAATTCCTTAGATCAGGACTTCCAATCTTTCATGTGATATACGGTCATGTGTCAGCTTTCTAGCCATCGGATTTGATGATGTTCAATCGTGTAAGCACTAGATTAAGCCGTTCCTCGGGACGTGAATTTATCCATGATTCTCCTGATGAACTTCTCAGATCTTACGCAAGTCTACAAGAGGAGGATAGGTGGTGAACTTGTGTTTGGCATGAGTGGGTTCAATTATTATTCCAGCGAAGGGTGGTGAAGGGAGTCACGTGGCTAGTTTCGTTCCCGCACGTGCTTATCCAGCTGATAACCGTTGGAAGGTGGAGCCGGAAGGAAGCTCTCGGGAAGCTTCTCACCACTCAACTGATGGGACCGCCAAAACTTTTTGATAAAAACTTTGATACTCTGGTAGCGAATGAAGGTTGGTACTCAGGCAACAACATATTACTGACGTGGCATCCGACTAACATAGATTATACTCTTCAAATTTATAGAAGCGATATAACTGACTTCCCCATTTCATTTGTTGAAACAAATGGAAAGGGTGGACATTAATCAGACGGTTCAAATGGCAAATGATATGAGTCCGACTTCAAAGCAATGAATATTAATCAGAGATTATAACTTTTCAATTAATCTTCTTTTTGGTTGAGTAATTATATACACTAGGTATAGAAATTGGACGGTTTGATTTGAGTAAAAATACAGTAATTATTCATTTTCTGAGTGCCTGAGTATCAATTAAACGCTCTCTCGGAGTATGATATAAATCCAAAAAAATAGCATTGGCGGTGATTTTTATATTAGTTTTACACCATGTTTTTTTAAACGGTGGTGACTCTTCAACTGTACACATGGCATTTTTTTAAGGAAATTCATACCGTCTAAATCGGTGAGCTAATTATGGATAGATCACTACCAAAAACGTACACTGATAAGACGATACAAACCATCTTATTTTTCCCTTAGAATGTGAACCGCTTATCTTTTTTTTTTAACCATTCATTTGAAGCCCATTAATTGGATGGTTAGGATTCAAAGTGTGATTTTAAAGATCTACTCCATCCATGATGATACCTAATATTCTGGCCAGGAATCTGAATAGCTTGACATCAGTGCCACGTGTGGAGGATGAATCACCACCATTTTTAAAATGGTGCTGAAAAAGCATAGGAGTCTATCGGAAAATGCATATTCCTAAGTAGAGATAAGAGAGGGAAAAAAAGAGAGGAGAAAAAGAGGCAGGGATCCGGTGCAACAAACCCCTATATAAGTTCAGTTGTCTATCACTCTACATCCGTCCATTTGTCACAGATTTAATTAATCCTGTCCGTTTATCTCAGTTTGGCCCAAACATAGATGCTAAATACTATACAATATGGATGTATGATTATCCTATCCGTTCATTGGAGAGATGTTGTACATCATAGTTCGTTCTTGATTGGAATTTTTCTAACCGTTCATTTATAATAATCAAAAGCACTCCACTTAGTGGCTAAGATAATCGGAAATGATGTTATTTTTGGGAATTAGTCCATCAATGGTAAGGTCCACCATATAAACGGCCTGGATTCAGAGATAAAGTGCTTAGTAACTTAGATACAACTGATCACACCGGAGAGTAGAAATAGATAGCATTTGATTTGAAAATGATAGGCTAAAACAGTCTTTCCAACGTTCAATGATAGGGCCCAGCTTTGCCGGCCATCGACTTTTATTGCTTTCGATATCATCAGCTGCAATGGAATTATACGACCCTCCGCCAGAGTATTTGCAAAGTGTACTCGAGTTTTCGTTTTTAACAAGTGGGCCGTTGGTTCAGTAATCCAAACCGTTGGTTTGTTGTGGACCACCGTGGATGGACTATGGTGCCAAAATCTTCTTAGTAGAACAATGGTAATAACTCCTTGACTTGTGGCCTACCAATGGACGGTTAATAAGAGACATGCAGTAGTGGTCCACATTAAACTGAAAAAAAAAAGGCTCAAATATTAATGGCTAGAATCTTCCAATAATGGAGATTTTTCAGGGGCACGATTAATGTATTAATGGTCTAGGTGGGGCCCACTTGTCAGAGATGACAACTCTGTTGTACTGCACAAAGCCTGGTGGAGGATTCCATGCTTCCTGACTATATTGCATGGGTTGTGGTGGTAGTTAAGAAGCATTCTTGGTGTGATATCAAGTGGTTTTTTCACTAGTAACAAAAAGATGGGCCTTTTATCTTCAGTGCAATCAATGCATGGAATTTAGGTAGCAATTGCAATTTCATCTTCATTTGGTCACTTGAGTTTTTGCAGCATCCATGGCTGGAATGCTCCCTGGTGTAGAATGCGCCCGAAGGCGGAGATTCCATCAGGGCGGCTCGGCAGATTCACCCATTGGAGCAAAAAAAATCGGGACAAGGCGCTCTTCTTTCTGCCTATACACAAGTAGCCACGACTCGCTTCTCAATTCCAGTACTTGGGTATGAAGGGGAAAAAAAAATTCTACATCTTTTTTCTATGAATTTTGATTATTTTTTTTCATTTTCACATCGACGATTTTGATGTCTACACCTAACTATGATTAATTCACTGACACCCATTTATCAATTTTGGACTTGGAATGGTACATTCGACGTTTTTTGGTACCCGAAAATGGAAATTATGAGGCGATTTTGATACCTAAAATTGGAAAATGGGTATATTTTTTCTATGAATTTCGATTATTTTTCATTTTCATGTCGTGAATTTGATGTCTACATCCAACTATGATTAATTCGCCAACACCCATTTATCATTTTTGGAGTTGGAATGGTACATTTGACGTTTTTTGATACCTGAAAATGGAAATTATCAGGCGATTTTGATAGCCTAAAATTGGAAAATGGGTATATTTTTTCTATGAATTTCGATTATTTTTCATTTTCATGCCGTGAATTTGATGTCTACAGCCAACTATGATTAATTCACCAACACCCATTTATCATTTTTGGAGTTGGAATGGTACATTTGACGTTTTTTGGTACCCGAAATGGAAATTGTGGTGCGATTTTGAAACTTAAAAATGGAAAATGGATGTATCAGAATGAATTCAGACAGGTATTAATAGCGGCTACCGTAATAATATTTTTCAAATATTCATATGATTAAAATCAGCACCGGACTGCGTCAACTCAAAGCTTCCAAGCTGAAAAACTTGGAGACATAGCTAGAGAAGCAAAGGAAAGACTAGATGAGAGGCTGAGGAGTCAACGAAAATCAGAAATTACAAGGTAAACGGAAGTTTTTCGCCTAAGAACACGTTATCAAAACCACTAGGGCTACTGCTAACATGCGCCGCTTTATGGGTGTGGGGCAATCACATGCACCACATGTTATTTATCTTGAATTTTAATTTCTTCTTTTGTAAAACAGGCACAACAGCACAGGAAGCATGAGACCCACATATGAGGACTGCGGTGGGAGCTTTGGTTCGGCAATCATGAGCAGCTTGCACAAAGAGATTTTCGGCTCGAAGAAGAAAACATCGAAGCGGTTTACTTGGTCCAAGTTGGGATGGAAGGCGTCGGATCAAGACGAGTGTGTCGTTTGCTTAGAAAGGTTCAATACCGGTGAACTTTTGGTGCACCTACCTTGTGCTCATCGGTTCCATTCCAGGTGCCTGGTCCCATGGCTCGAGACAAACACTCATTGCCCATGTTGTAGGACTGAAATATTACCTTAGGCTGCTTTTGGATGCAAAATTGAGTTGAATTGTGAAAATTCAATTCAGCAAAGAGGAAATGACCAAATTGTTACGACGATTCCCCTCAGGTTGTGGTTTAAATTCCTTCAATTTGACTTAATTTGGTGAATCTATAATTTGAGAATTTCCTCTTTATTATGGGAATTATTACAATTCAATTCGATGGTGAATC
The DNA here is from genome assembly GCA_003013855.2 of Liriodendron chinense. NCBI lineage: Eukaryota > Viridiplantae > Streptophyta > Magnoliopsida > Magnoliales > Magnoliaceae > Liriodendron > Liriodendron chinense. Next base: position 419,944 of record ML058591.1, on the reverse strand, counting down.
CAAACGCAGCCTAATGCACCATCACGATCAAATTACTTAGTAATCTAGCCACCTTCTTGTGATCATTGTGCTTGTTTGTACATGTTATAGATTATAAGAAGATTAATGTGTGAACGTTGTATATTAATTAGAATCCATATGGGTGGATGAAATTCTTGCTGTTTTTTAGAATCCATAAATGGACCATAGATTAAAAAAAAAAAAGAAGAAAGAAAGAAAGAAATAGAAAATATCATAATAATCAAACAATCCTACCCATTTAATAAACTGTGAAAGAAAATATGGTATTGAAATTAAATTTTTGTACACCACTTTCAGGAGGCACTATTAATTACCAGGATTGGAATCATAGGTTGCCGTCGTTTGCACCATGCGTACTAGTTTTCTTAAATCTAGTTAGATTTTTCAGTCCTACCGCTGGTAATTGGTTGATGTAGTTGGCCATTCAAATATTTGAAAGTAAAAAAATAAAAATAAATAAAAAAATAAAAAAGAAGAAGAAGAAGTACATAGAGGACACATTGATAAAAAGAGGTTATAGACATAGGTAGATATTATTAGGCAACTGCATCTTCTCCAGCTAACTGATTATCAATCAAGGTCCTTTCCCACCTAGCTGATTGTCGACTACTATAGGCCGAAATCTAGGAAATCCATCTTTGAATGGATATGACACATGCAATGCACATGAAGAGAGGAAATGGTTCACAAGACGATAGGAGGGTGGAGAAGTGGTCAAAAAAGCATTGAGAAAATGAAAGTTGTTTGTGAAACATGAGAGAGAAGGGTGAAGAAGTGGTTAAACAGCTGGAGAAGTGGTCAAAAAAGCATTGAGAAAATGAAAGTTGTTTGTGAAACATGAGAGAGAAGGGTGAAGAAGTGGTTAAACAGCTTTCCTTGAGGAATTCGCAGAAGTGGGATTAAATCTAATCTTGATTTTTCCGAGCCCAAGGCCTGCTATGTGAAATTTGCCACAATGCTTTTTTCGCTTAATTGAAATTGCCAGAAGAAAAATAAAATACATCAATGGTTATAATTATGTAGGAATTAAAAAAAAATGTTTTATTTATGTGGTGAATGTAACATGGGGGCCACCTAAATCAGGATTAGGCTTGATTCCAATTACGATTTCGTTTCCTAAAAGTGGAAGGTGGGTGTATAAAACTCCATGAGGATGGTTTTAAATTTCACTTTCCAATTTTTTGGCATTAATCTTCCTTTGTTTTCTAGCATAAGTGGGGAATTCTTTAGAATTTTATGTGTTCATCCTCGTAAAATCTAACACTCATGAACAATGATGTAGAGCGGGTCGCCAACTATTTCATGACTCAGATGGACTAAAGGAAGACCAATCCAAGTCAGAAGTGATCTAGACCGTCGGGACCGTAAAACGATCGTATCTCACAATTCGAAATGAGTTTCTGGACATGCAATATATGATTTTGGAGTAGCTCGAGCTAGTAAAGCCAACCAACCTACTATGATGGGTTGTCCATGCCGGATTTGCGAGATTCGATCTGATTGTCAATCATTAGCCTAGTTTTAGTTTGATTTTTACTATAAATAGTAAGTTTTGTTTTGGTCCTATCTTTTGATCTATAAGGTTTTAGAAGTCGTGCCCAATATGAAAATGGCTTAAAATAATGCGTAGAATCATGTGATTAGATCGATTTGAAAACTTTCTATTTTTGGCTAAAAACCACAAGTTCTAGTAGGAACGAGATATATCTATAAATAGTAAGTTTACTATTTAAAGTAAGTCAGGTTTTCTAAGTGTTCTAGTTGTAGTTGAAGTTTAATATTTTATTTTAGGGCTGGGTTTTCTATTTAAAGCATTGTAAAAATGATTTTGTGCATTCAATTAATTATTTCATAATTTCTTCGTAATTCTTCTCGTGAATTCGAGAACTACTGTTTTTCTTTTTATTTATTTTATTCTTCTCGTGGATTCGAGAACTACCCAGTGAGGAAGACGGTGTTCACTTTACCATGTCCTCCCTATGTCAAACAACCATGCAGGTATCTAAATTGTGGGTCCCGTTATGGATGGAGCATGTCTCTAAAATCACAATGATTAGGCAATATCATACATCCAAATAGTGGCTATCAAGTCAACAATTGGGCCAGTGATTTGAACCATTAAGGTTGCAATTGCAATTGTCAAAGTTTAAAAAGAAAAGAAAAAAAAAAACACATCAATAATAGGAATTGGGTTGGAAAGAAAAGGTTCCATTTGTCACTGGGATTTTAACATGGGGCACACTAGAATCAGGGTTACATTTCATCCCCATTTTGTTTAAACCCCTACCTGAGGAGAACTCTAATGTAACATTTCATTTCCTACAATGGAAAATTGGCATGTGTAAGTCAATGAGGATGGGTTTTGCTATCAATTTCCAACTTTTATTACTTATTATTAAATGGTTCACTTAGGGCTTGATTGGTTTTCCAATTTCCTATGAAATACAAAGTAAATGAGGCATTATTATTGTTAAAAGGAGATCCCTTCTCGACCATATATATATATATATATATATATATATATATATATATATATATATATATATATATATATATATATATATATATGGATTCACACTGATTCATCGTACTCAAAGGCATAAAAAATGAAAAAGCAGCTCTCCATACAATAACATCTCTCTCTCTCTCTCTCTCTCTCTCTCTCTCTCTCCCTCTCTCCCTCTCCAAATGAGCAAATGTTTTCATAAAACACAGTGTGAAATTATAAACTTGCTCTCCGCGATAATGCCAATTGGATGAACAATACATCTTTAATGATCAGGCTCATAACAATTATCATTTCAAGGTGTTTGTTTCAACCAGAATTATAACTCGTAAATGAAAGTCACATACGCTTGTAAAGAAAGTAGGTAAAGTAAATTGTAATTAAGTACATTTTTACATTATAAAGTTATCATTTTTACTATGATTTCTTGGTGAAATAAATAATGTAACAAAATCACCATTACATTCAAATGTAAATGATGTCACTAAATTGATTGTTTTCCTTTGTTTTCAAGCATAATTGGGGATCCTCTCTTTGAAATTTAAATGGCTCCATCTTTGTTTTTTTCTTTTTTCTTTTTCCTTTTTAAGAAAGGTGATAGCACAATACTTGTAATTTTATTGATAATGGCAAAAATTTACATCTTACAAGGGTACGGTAAGGCCTTGCCCCTTGCACAACTTCTCAATCTTGCCCTCTGCATAACTTTCATTCACTTCATATGTGGCAATGATGTATGGCAAGGTAGAGAAATTGTCCATTCCATTGCGGTGGAGCATATGTCTAAAATCACATTCAAAAAGAAACTTATCCATTTAATTAATGGCTATTATTTGGATGGTCAAAATTAAAATTTTGAGTGGTCCAAATTTGAAGGGAAAATTTCGGATGATTAATATTTTCTTATCAAGGGCACGGTAATGCTCTATCCAGAGGATTGGACAGTCAATGTTTCCATACAACTATTTCATGGGTGCATTGGAAGAGTCACCATCAATTTTTAAATGGTACTAACATAGGAGCCTACTCAATCATGGTACGGTGAAAACACATTCAACCAATTCATTGACTATTGGCGTTGAAAGAACTTCACAAACCTGTGTGTGGGATGTGCCACTTTGGTACTATCCTTGTCCATTGTCTGTTGCTCTCAATAAATTCATCCTGGAGAGTGCGGTGCACCACACATACACATCCACCGTACACGTCAATCTAGACAGTTTAAAATGGGTGGGCTCCACCTATGATGGAGAGTAGCCCAAAACCATACATGCTGATTCGATGATTCTAGCCATCCAACTTTGCTGGCGACCATTCACTCTTAAAAGTCTCTTTATTGATCAATTATTAAATGGTTAGGATTGTCGGACCCAGGATTCAAATGGTCTAGATTGATCCAAGTGCATCCGAATGTACAAAGGTGGAGGAGTGCATGAGCATGAACCACATTATATCAGCTAGTGCATGGTATAATTCTCAAATCCACGTTGGTTAGGTGCCACTGGGGTAACAAGTTGGGACTGTTTGGAATGCCCACTAGGTAGTATTGAATTGCATTAGCTGGAAGTAACACTATTATTACACAATGATTATAGGTCTACAAATACATGAAATTTTAACCGTGGAATCCCACATTTCGCATCAAATTCTTAGTGGACCATGAAATCATAATACGAACTATATTTCACAACTAATGCCCATCTATTAGATGAGCATCTCCATGTATGGAGGTGAGTGAATGCATGAGTATGAACTACACTACATCACTAGTGTAGGGTATAATTCTCTCATTCTTGCCAAAAGGCAGGAATGGTAAAATGAGCTGATTAGATTGGACTCCAGTTACTATTTCGAATGCAGGATTAGGTGGTATTAAATTGCATTAGATGGAATTAACACAATTATTACACAATGATTATATGTCTTGAAGTATAGGGAATTTCAACCATCCAATTCCACATTTGGGATAAACTCTTTCCTTTGGGAAAATACTATATTAAGAGCATGTTTGTTTTGTTGTAAATGGAGGTAAGTGCCTGTGAGTAATTGTAAATAGCTCATTACATCTATTTGAAAGGCCGAGGTAATTCCACCTTGAAATTCAGTCCAAAAAGGGCCTATTTAAATATATGGGGTCCACCGTGATGTATGTAACATATCAACATTGTCTGTCCATTTTAGCGGAACATTTTAGGGCACGAGCCAAAAAATGAGGCAAATTCGAAGCTCAAGTGGCCCACACCATAGGAAAGCATGGTCGTAAAAAGTTTTTAACGTTAGGCATTCAACCCATTATTTTGTGTGGTGTGGTCCACTTGACCTTTGGATTTGCTTCAATTTTGGGTTCATGCCCTAAAATCACCCCACAAAATGTATGGACGATGAGGATAAGCCACATGTATCACAATAGGCCCCACATGAAATTCGCACGATCATTGGTTTTTATGGGGAAAAAAAAAACAAGCAATAGCCTTGTAGACACCTCATCTTCGGCTACAAAGCTGGTTGAGATAGCTGAATGAATGGACGTCCATACCCCCAAACCCTATATCCAAACCCAGCCAAACTCACCCTTGCAAGCCCCAATCGATAGCCCAATTTAAGCCTTAACCCAGTCAACCCACCCCTAAACATCAGCTCGAAAAACCTCCCATAAGAAAAATCAGTACAAAAATCCTAAAAAAGTTAACTTTGTGAGTCAACTCGCTGAGTCAAATCACCAAGTCAACTCACTAAGTCAGCTCAGTCCTTACACCCAGTCAACTCACCTTGTCAAACCCATGTTTCAAATCCAGTTGACTCACCTGATTCCGAGCCTCAGCTTCGGAGCATCTCCAAACCTCGAACCTAAGGCTTTCTTGCTTCAAGTTCAGAGGCCGTACGCTCCGAAGTTGGAGTAAGGTGGCCATACAGGCGGCCCTTAGATAGCCGCCCGTCCCTATTTACGAAAATTGTCACTTCTCGCAGCTATAAATACCCCATCTCCCTTCATTTTTATCATCCCCTCAACTCCCAAAGAAAACCCAGAAATTCTGAATCCATCTCATCCATTTAACCCATTCATCCACCAAGGAGAGCCCGTGTGAGAAGAGTCTAGCGCTGGTCCAGCCCAACCTGACCCTGGTTCAAGCCTTTCAAGCTACCTAAGTCCCAATCTTAGCCGCTCGAAGTTAACCCTTGCGAAACCTCCGTCCATCCAGCTATTTTCATATCAGCACCATTTCATTCGCATTTAACATAGTGCAACACTTATTATTCTTCCAACCCCCTGCTTATCATTCTACTACAAACACTTGATCAAGTCTTAGCGTATGCTCTGAGGTTTGCTAGGTCGCCTAGAACTTACCCATCAAAACCTCTGACTGATTAAACACACAGTATGCATCTCGCATAAGGCACCTGTTAGTTCGAGCGTATGCTCTGGGCTTACCTGTCTAATCAGAACCCACCCATCAGAAACTCTTACTGTTCAGACCCATATTCATGCATCATATTATTCATGAGAATGTATATAGAATAATTCAGATTTTCAAGTATTAGTTCAATTCTGTGAAGTAAAGACCGTACTTCGGTACGGGCAGAGTGGGTGCCTAACACCTTCCCACCCTATAACTATGATCCCTTACCTCGAATCTCTGGCTGCAGATTAAAAAGAGTCATTTTAGGGGAAAGAATCTTCGAATTCCCTTATCTAACGTTTCTACGGGATCTAGCCGACTGTAGATTTGAAGTAACTGGCTAGTGGCGACTCTGGTCTCATACGAACTCATCCAAACATACCCGAGTTAACTCAACGATAATACGACAACTGAAAAAGCCCTCGAGAAAGACGCAAGCCAGTGGCAAATAGTGATTCGCGCTACCCCTTTTCGAAAGGGAGGGTCGGGAGAGCGGAAAATCGAGTGTCCACAAGCCTATGAAATAGTATAGGGAATTATTAGCCTAGGAAATAGTATAAGGAATTACATTATAAATAATTATTATTTATTTACATGCATTTACATGTGGGAAATGAGAAGTAAATAAGCCCTAAGTAAAATGAGCATTTGGTAGACCATGGAATTGTAAAAGGAACTAGATTTCACAACTAATGTGATCACTTCTATGTGGAGCCACATGTATGTACGTGGGTGAGTGCATGAGTATATGAACTACAATGCATTACTAGCGCATGGTATAATTCTCTCATTCTTGCCCATGGCAGGAATGGTAAAGGGAGCAGATTAGGCATGACCCAAGGTTAGAGACTTTGGAATGAAAAATTAGGTGGTATTGAATTACGATGGGTGGAACTAACACCATTGTTACACAATGATTATATGTCTAGCTATAACTACTATGGAATTTAGACCGTCTGTTGAACCTCCAATTTATACATTGCATTGCCCATTACACTACATAGTTTGCATGATTTTCATGGTTTAAAGGCCCACCTAACACGTGTTTCTGTGATTGTAGGGATGAGAGTGGATTTCATCAAATTGGAGCCAAAAGAATGTATTTGAAGACATTGCATGAAGTCCTAGGATGGATCAAAGAAAGAAGAAGAAAAAGGGAGAAAAGAGAATGAAGAAAAGAAGAAAAAGTGGAAGAAAAACCAAGGCTGACCGGTCGTCCGACCGGTCAGCCACGTAAAAGATGTAAATGGAAGGAGGCCGACCGGTCTTGACCGGTCGGCCAGGAAGGCTGGACACATTGCATTGGGGCCGACCGGTCATGACCGGTCGGCCATAGGCACTGGATGAAGGATAAAAAGCCCGACCGGTCATGACCTGTCGGGCATGCACGCTGGAACAATGGACAATCCACGCCGACCGGTCATGACCGGTCGGCTGAGCTCTCTGGAGTATTTGAAAAGCCAGGCCGACCGGTCACGACCGGTCGGTCCTGCGTAAGAAGTCTCCTTTCTAAATTGGGACTCCGAAAATTGCTGCGCAATGTGAAGGCTTTCGCAGAATCCGACGCAAGGGGGGCTTGTTGCTATAAAAGGCCACCTAGGGGCTCTCCCTAAGGCATCAGAGAAGAGAAGGAACGTGAGTTTGGAGGCTGAAGGCGACTGTGGAGCGTCTGCAACATCTATTTTCGGGTTTTTCTAGTTTTATGCTTTATTTTTGAGCTTTTAGTTGAGGCATGACTATGCTCGGCTAAAACCTCTCAGCTAAGGCTGAGAGGTGAAGCTTGTAGCCAATTCTATGTTAATTTCAGTTTGATTCAAGTATTATTCAATTCAAAGTTAGAATTTTCTTATGTTCAGTTCAAAAGATGGTAGTTTGAGATGTCTTATCTGAGTTCATGTGCTCCGGACATGAATTCCTTTTAATTCTCTGAGATTATCACAGGTTGCTTGTTTAGATTCGAATTATAGTAATCCTTGAGCAGGCCATAGTCCATAGGCATGGTTGTTACTCCGCAGGCTATGTATTTGAATTCTACATTGATTGAATGGACTTGAACTTGGAAGTTCAACTTGAATTGGATGAATGTGTGTGAATGCTTTACTTTCCAACTAGATGAGAGATAGGACTTCAAATCTAGTTGTGTTCTCTACTTGGATTGACTGAATTAACATAGGATTGCTACAAGTGGATCCTTGAAAGCCTTAGTACATTATATCTCTGATTTTTCATTAAGTTACTGTTTTAATTAAACATCCCATTAAAATTGAATTTGTTCTATTAAACTGAGTTGCTGGAGTAATTAGGAAGCTGTTACTCTTTCCCTGTGGATCGACCTCGGTCTTACCGAGATTTATTACTACATCGCAGCCTTACACTTGAGGCGAGCGAACAAGTTTTTGGCGCCGCTGCCGGGGAAATTAGATAATAGCTTTCAAATAGTTTCAGTGGCTGTAGAAGTAGATAGGTTTTTCTGATTTTTCTTAGAACTAACAAAGTTTTCTGTTTTGTAGGAATTCTTCTTTCAGTTCAAGCGCATCAGGTGATACCTTTCTAACTTAGTTTTTAGAATTTTCAGATTGCAGTTTTCTAGGTTAGGATTAGTTTTGATTTCTGATTGAGTGGTTTATGTCCCGTTGGGAACGTAACCATTCAAATCGTCTCCAATCTGAAGGTGGTTTAGTTGGACCATTGTCAGTCCATAGACGAGTCCGGAATTATCAAGAGCATTGTGAAAGTTTGGGGAGTATGGAGCAAACACCCTTAAGGAATCCTCCACCCCCTACTCCAACCACAAACGCAAATCAGGAAGGAGTAGGAGAGAATGAGGTACATAATGTTCCTCCAATGAGATCACTACGGGATTACCTACAACCTGCTCATACAATTACACCTTCTTGCATAGTTCTACCAGCTAACGGTGGGACCCTTGACATAAAACCGGGAGTAATCCAACTTTTACCTAAATTCCATGGGCTAGACTCTGACCGCCCATACTTACACTTGCAAGAATTCGAAGAAGTGTTGGCCACCTTGCATTATCCCAATGTTTCTGGGGATACAATCAGACTTAAACTTTTTCCCTTCACCTCGAAAGAAAGAGCCAAAGATTGGCTTCACTCTCTTAGACCATATTCGATTGGGTCATGGGTTGAGATGAACCGGGAATTCTTGAAAAAGTTCTTCCCAGCTCATAAGACAAACACTCTTCGAAGGGCCATAATGAATTTCTCAGCAAAAGAGGGTGAATCATTCTTTCAATGTTGGGAAAGATTTAAGGAACTCCTGCTTGCTTGCCCACATCATGGCTATGAGAGTTGGCGAATTATAAATTTTTTCAATGATGGATTAAGTCCTAATATGCGCCAATTTGTGGAAATGATGTGCAATGGCGAGTTTATGAGTAAAAATCCAGATGATGCTTGGAGTTACTTGGACATGTTAGCTGAAAATGCCCAATCTTGGGACACCTCGGATAAACCCAAGAACCCCAAGCCTACTCAAGAGAAAGGAGGGATATATGTCCTTAAAGAGGAAGACGACGTAAATGCAAGGATAGCCAACCTCACAAGGAAAGTTGAGGCCATGGAACTTAGCAAAAATGGAGTTTCCAAGTCCAAGGAAGCTGTTGAAACCACATGTGGGATTTGTCTCACCGACTTACACGCTACGCAAGATTGTCCCACAATTCCTGCATTTAAGGAAGTGTTGCAAGAGACAGCCAATGCCACATATGGTTATCAACGGCCCTTCAATGGACCGGTAGGTAATACATACAATGAGAGTTGGAAGAACCACCCGAATTTCAGTTGGAAGAATGCCCCAACGGGCAATCCTACCAACTCCCAAAGAGGGCCACCCATGCAAAATATGGCCCCACCTCAAGTCTCATTGGAGGATACTTTGAGAGCGTTTATGCAAGGGCAAGCGCAAATAAATGAATCAAATCAGCAATTGTTCCAAGAGCTGAAAGTCTCGGTTGATGAGATTAAGGGACGCTTGAATGCTAGGGAAGGGACCTTTCCGGCCCAACCTCAGCCCAATCCTAAGCAAGTACATGAAGTAAGCATCCCTAATCTTTCCAACCAAAACATGGAGCAAGCTAAATCCATTACCACCCTTAGAAGTGGTAAACAAATTGACAAAACTATTCCGGTGAAGGCCGATGAGCCTAATGATCCGGTAAGTTCTGAGGATGAAAATGGATCTAACTTAGCCCCACAACAACCGGAACGCATTTACCAGCCCACAGCACCATTCCCATCGAGATTGGTTGCCCCAAAATCTCTCCCAAATTCCCAAGATATTCTAGAGATTTTCAGACAAGTCAAGATCAATATCCCTTTGCTTGATGCCATCAAACAAATTCCCTCTTATGCCAAGTTTCTAAAAGACCTATGCACAACAAAACGCAAATATAATGTGCAGCAAAAGGCCTTCTTAACTGAGCAAGTGAGTGCCATCCTCACTCAAAAGACTCCCCCAAAATTCAAAGATCCCGGTAGTCCCACAGTTTCATGTATCATTGGAGACTACCGGATTGAACGTGCCTTGTTAGACTTGGGGGCGAGTGTGAACTTGATCCCATACTCGGTATATGAGCAATTGGGCCTTGGTGAATTAAAACCCACCAAAACCACATTGCAACTCGCAGATAGATCTATCCGTGTACCGAGGGGGATAGTTGAGGATGTTCTAGTCCAAGTTGACAAATTCTACTACCCGGTAGATTTTATAGTCTTGGACACACAACCGGTTTTGGATGCTAGCACCCAAATACCGGTGATATTAGGCCGCCCATTCCTTGCCACATCAAACGCAATCATCAATTGCCGGAATGGGGTGATGCAAATATCTTTTGGAAACATGACACTAGAGGTAAATGTGTTTCATTTGGGCAAAAGACATAGGGATGTTGATGATGATGAGTTCTTCGATGTGAACATGCTCGAAACTTTTGAAGAAGAAGAACTCCTCCAACTTGAACCACTAGAAAGCTTGGAGACATGCTTAGCACATATCATGGATTCCGAAGATCCCATCAGTAGTGAGATTGTGCAGGCATTAAATATAGGAGGACCGGTAGTTGATACTAGCCGGTGGAGGCCCCATTTTGAAAAATTGCCACCAACCACATCAAGGCCTCTACCGTCTAGCATCAAACCACCGAAGCTTGACCTCAAACCATTGCCATCCGAGCTTAAATACGTATATTTGGGTCAAGAGGAAACGTTCCCAGTTGTCATTGCCTCTCACCTAGAGAAAGACCAAGAGCTCAAGTTGATTGAGCTACTCAAAGAACATCGGGAAGCCTTAGGTTGGACAATAGCGGATCTCAAAGGGATAGATCCTTCGGTTTGCACTCACCGTATACACCTTGAAGAAAACGCAAAAAACGACTAGACAACCTCAAAGACGGTTAAATCCAAACATGATGGAGGTTGTCAAAGCCGAGGTGTTAAAGCTATTGGATGTGGGTATCATCTACCCCATCTCAGATAGCCAATGGGTGAGTCCTACCCAAGTTGTCCCCAAGAAATCCGGAATTACCATCATTGAAAACGCCAACAACGAGCTTATACCGACTAGGGTGACCACCGGTTGGCGTATGTGCATTGATTATAGGAAGCTAAATACGGTCACTAGGAAAGACCACTTCCCTCTCCCATTTATGGATCAAATTTTGGAGAGATTGGCAGGCCATCCCTATTATTGCTTCCTAGATGGCTATTCCGGATACAACCAAATCGAGATAGCTCCGGAAGACCAAGAGAAAACCACATTTACATGCCCGTTTGGTACCTTCGCTTACCGAAGGATGCCATTCGGATTATGTAATGCACCCGCCACATTCCAACGATGCATGTTGAGTATTTTCTCAGACATGGTGGGTGAGTTTCTTGAGGTGTTCATGGATGATTTCTCTGTTTTTGGTAGTACATTTGATGAGTGTCTCGAGCACTTGAAGTTGGTCTTGATAAGGTGTGAGGAAAAACAGCTTGTATTAAACTGGGAAAAATGCCATTTCATGGTACAAAGAGGAATAGTCCTTGGACACATCATCTCGTCCAATGGAATAGAAGTAGACCTGGCGAAAATTGACATAATTTCCAATCTACCACCACCCAAAAGCATACGTGATGTGCGGTCCTTCCTGGGACACGCCGGTTTCTATCGAAGGTTTATAAAGGACTTTAGTCACATCTCAAGGCCTTTATGCAACCTTCTACAAAAGGAGAACCAATTTGAGTGGAGTACCGAATGTCAATTAGCTTTTTCAAAGCTAAAAGACATGTTGACAACCGCTCCTATCATGCAACCACCAGATTGGTCCATTCCTTTTGAGTTGATGTGCGATGCGAGCGATTTTGCTATTGGGGCTGTGTTAGGCCAAAAGAAGGATAAAAAGCCCCATGTCATCTACTACGCGAGTAGGACCTTGAATCCTGCCCAAGTTAATTATTCAACTACGGAGAAAGAGCTCCTAGCTGTCATCTTTGCCTTGGACAAATTCAGGCCATACTTAATAGGATCCAAAGTTATTGTTTATACGGATCATACGGTGCTGAAATACCTTCTTTCTAAGAAGGATGCTAAGCCCCGTTTGCTAAGATGGATCCTACTCCTTCAAGAATTCGATTTGGAGATCAAAGATAAGAAGGGGGTAGAAAATGTGGTCGCGGATCATCTATCCCGCCTAGTCCTACCAAATTCCATTGACGAGTCACCTATTGAGGACTCATTCCCTGATGAGCAACTCTTTGTTGCTATGCATCCACCATGGTACGCTGATATAGCCAACTATCTTTCCACAGGTGCGATGCCGACTCATTGGACTGCGCAAGACAAACGTAAATTTCTAAGGGAAGTGCGCAGATTTTTCTGGGATGAACCTCTATTGTTTAAATATTGCCCAGACCAGATTATAAGGAGATGCGTCCCCGATGATGAACACAATTCAATCATCTCCTTTTGTCATGATCAAGCATGTGGGGGTCATTTTTCAGCCAAGAAAACAACTGCAAAAATTCTGCAGTGTGGTTTTTATTGGCCCACATTATTTAAAGATACCCACGAGTTTTGCAAAGCATGCGAGCGCTGCCAGAAGTTAGGAGGATTATCCCGTCGCAATATGATGCCTCTCACCCCAATTCAACATCTTGAAGTCTTTGACTGTTGGGGCATCGATTTCATGGGACCATTCCCCTCATCTTTTGGACATGTCTATATTCTGCTTGCCGTAGACTATGTGTCTAAATGGATCGAGGCTATCCCATGTAGAACCAATGATCATCGTACGGTTCTCAAGTTTCTCAAAGAAAACATACTTTCTAGATTTGGGACGCCTCGAGCCATTATTAGTGATGGTGGTGCTCACTTTTGCAATAGACCTTTTGAAACTTTGATGAAGAAATATGGTATTAGGCACAAAGTGAGTACCCCATACCACCCACAAACAAGTGGGCAAGCTGAAATCTCCAATAGGAAAATCAAACAGATTTTAGAAAAGACGGTGAGACCGGATCGCAAGGATTGGTCCCTACGATTAGATGATGCACTTTGGGCTCACCGTACTGCCTACAAGACACCCATTGGAATGTCCCCTTATAGACTTGTCTATGGGAAAGCTTGCCACTTGCCTGTGGAGATAGAACACAAAGCCTATTGGGCAATTCGGGCCCTAAATTTTGACATAGACAAGGCTAGCTCGCTTCGCAAACTTCAATTAAATGAGCTTGAAGAGATCCGGAACGATGCATATGAGAATTCGAGGATTTACAAGAGCAAGATGAAGGCCTTTCATGACAAGCACATCTTAAAGAAATCCTTCCATGAAGGACAGAAAGTGCTCTTGTATAATGCCCGACTTCATCTTTTTCCGGGAAAATTACGATCTCGATGGACCGGCCCATATATTGTTAAAGAAGTTTTTCCTCATGGGGCTGTTGAGATTGAGAATACAGCAAATGGTGACTGTTTCAAAGTTAATGGACAACGCCTTAAACCATTTGTTGAGAAATTTGATTCAGAGGACATGTCCATCTCCCTGAATGATCCTGTTTATCAGGATTATTGATCTCCTAGTCTGATGGAGGTATAGCATAGGTAGGTTTATTTTGTTTTACTGTTTTAGTAGGATTTAGTTGTTGGAATTGCAGACCTCCATGATCGCTCTCTCAGGTACTATTGTTCTCACTCTCTCATTGTTTACCATTGCTCTCATGTTCATGCTAATTGACGATCTTTTTACATTGAGGACAATACAAGATTTGGTTGGGGGGTGAGATGAGATTCCTCATCTAGCATATTGCAACATTTCGAGCTTCATATGCACAAAATTTTTTCGAATTTTCTAACATCTCAAAACTCTTTTAGAAAATTTTGTTTCTATACATTTGAGAGGCTATGAGTAGAAGAGGAGGAGAAACGAAGTGTGTGATGTTGTAGTTTGGAATTTCTTCCAACATAATGGCTTTATATGTTAATTCCCCTATTGTTGTGATTGATAGAAAATTTGAACACCTTTACACCAAGTTCACATTACACGATTTTCATGAGTAACAGGTTTATGTGATTTGTGGATTAGATAGACTTTGGTTTAGAGGTGTTGAGCAGCCAAGCCGGGGTATTTTGTCCATCCTTGTCCATGGGAAAATAATGAAAGATATGGATTTCTAAAAATCCTATCTAAGTTAAAAGAAAAAGGAAAGAAAGGATGAAATCGGGAAGGAAAGAAAATTGGTGGAAAATTCCGAAAAGGGCTACCTATTATCAACCGGGGGATGGTCGACCCGTAACCAAAGCCGGAAATGGGATGTAGTGTGAAAGCCGTCGGAAGGACGGTAAGGCAAATTTCTGTCATAGGCTTGCTGTTGTTCTGTGCACCTTGAAATCCCTGGTCTACTTAATCTATAAAGAAGATGGTTCCAGGAACTCATGAGATGAACTTTCACTATGCACACTAGGTTGAATTTGTTCGAATTCTTCTATTTATCAATCAGTCAGCGGGGATTTCATGTAAACACTTCTTATGTTTTGAGAGTCCAAGGTTCAGCTTCTAACACCTAATTTTTCCAAATTTTACACTTATACATCTTGGGATGGATAGAATCATAGGTTCTAAAGGGGAGTTGGATTTGGAGGGTTGAAATTATTTTCACGCATGTTTTGCTCGGGACTAGCAAAAAGCTGGTTGGGGGGTGTGTTGAACCTCCAATTTATACATTGCATTGCCCATTACACTACATAGTTTGCATGATTTTCATGGTTTAAAGGCCCACCTAACACGTGTTTCTGTGATTGTAGGGATGAGAGTGGATTTCATCAAATTGGAGCCAAAAGAATGTATTTGAAGACATTGCATGAAGTCCTAGGATGGATCAAAGAAAGAAGAAGAAAAAGGGAGTAAAGAGAATGAAGAAAAGAAGAAAAAGTGGAAGAAAAACCAAGGCTGACCGGTCGTCCGACCGGTCAGCCACGTAAAAGATGTAAATGGAAGGAGGCCGACCGGTCTTGACCGGTCGGCCAGGAAGGCTGGACACATTGCATTGGGGCCGACCGGTCATGACCGGTCGGCCATAGGCACTGGATGAAGGATAAAAAGCCCGACCGGTCATGACCGGTCGGGCATGCACGCTGGAACAATGGACAATCCACGCCGACCGGTCATGACCGGTCGGCTGAGCTCTCTGGAGTATTTGAAAAGCCAGGCCGACCGGTCACGACCGGTCGGCCCTGCGTAAGAAGTCTCCTTTCTAAATTGGGACTCCGAAAATTGCTGCGCAATGCGAAGGCTTTCGCAGAATCCGACGCAAGGGGGGCTTGTTGCTATAAAAGGCCACCTAGGGGCTCTCCCTAAGGCATCAGAGAAGAGAAGGAACGTGAGTTTGGAGGCTGAAGGCGACTGTGGAGCGTCTGCAACATCTATTTTCGGGTTTTTCTAGTTTTATGCTTTATTTTTGAGCTTTTAGTTGAGGCATGACTATGCTCGGCTAAAACCTCTCAGCTAAGGCTGAGAGGTGAAGCTTGTAGCCAATTCTATGTTAATTTCAGTTTGATTCAAGTATTATTCAATTCAAAGTTAGAATTTTCTTATGTTCAGTTCAAAAGATGGTAGTTTGAGATGTCTTATCTGAGTTCATGTGCTCCGGACATGAATTCCTTTTAATTCTCTGAGATTATCACAGGTTGCTTGTTTAGATTCAAATTATAGTAATCCTTGAGCAGGCCATAGTCCATAGGCATGGTTGTTACTCCGCAGGCTATGTATTTGAATTCTACATTGATTGAATGGACTTGAACTTGGAAGTTCAACTTGAATTGGATGAATGTGTGTGAATGCTTTACTTTCCAACTAGATGAGAGATAGGACTTCAAATCTAGTTGTGTTCTCTACTTGGATTGACTGAATTAACATAGGATTGCTACAAGTGGATCCTTGAAAGCCTTAGTACATTATATCTCTGATTTTTCATTAAGTTACTGTTTTAATTAAACATCCCATTGAAATTGAATTTGTTCTATTAAACTGAGTTGCTGGAGTAATTAGGAAGCTGTTACTCTTTCCCTGTGGATCGACCTCGGTCTTACCGAGATTTATTACTACATCGCAGCCTTACACTTGAGGCGAGCGAACACCGTCCAGTTCTACATGTTGAATCAAATCTTTTCTTTAAAAGAAAACATTATATTAGGGCTTGTTAGATTTTCCAATTCCTTAGTAAATACCCTGAAAATAAGCCATTAATACTTTCTCACCCTGATTGAAAATTCCATGTAATTCCTTCTTTAAAAATTGGTCCAAAAGTAGTGGTTTAAAATTGTGAGCCTCAGTGTAATATATATGATATATCTACACCATCTATTAGTTTTGCCATAATATTTTGAGGCATGAGCTAAAAAATGAGACAAATCTAACACTCAAGTGGCCCACACCAATGGAAACATTGGCCCCATGAAGTTTTTAACGATAGATATTCAATTTTTTTTTTTCTTATGGTATGGTCCTCCTTAACTTTGGATTTGCATCATTTTTTTGCTCATACCCTAAATCATCTGGCAAAACAGATGGACAGTGTGGATAAGCCATATACATCATGGTAGGTCCACCTATATTTCACATTGTTCTCAATTTTAGCAATAAAAAAGTTGGCAGTCAAATCAGACATAGGGAACGGTGCAGTAATTACTTAAGGAAATAATCATGATTCATTTACAATGTATTTACCAACGAATTTTAAAATGTACTATATTTCACAGCTAATGCAGGTCACCTATATGTGCATCCACATGTTTGGAGGTGGGTGCATGCTTGAGTACAAACTCAATACATTACTAGTGCATTGTACAATTCTCTCATTCTTCCAAATGCAGGAATCATAAAGGCATGACCCAAGTAACATGTTTGGAACATGGGATTAGATTGTATTAAATGGCATTAGGTGGAATTAACACCATTATTATACAATGATTATATGTCTAGAAATATCATGGAATTTTGTCAAATCTCACATTTGGGATCAAATTCTTCCCTTGATAAAACCATCGTTTTAAGTGAAATGAGCGTTCAGTGGACCGTGGAATTGTAAAATGGACCAGATTTCACAATTGATGCTAGTTAACTCTATACATATGCAACTGGAGTGTCACGTACTGTAAGGGGCACATCTGAATGACTTGCATCAACTTGGGGCCCACAGATGTAGTGGATTTTGGATTCCACAAAAAATTCCACTGTAACTCTTGCTAAGACTAGATGATATGATACTTGGATTAATCTAATCCTTCCCATTGATTCCAAATGCAAGATGGAATATACATTGGACCAGATGCAATTTCATACCACCTAATCCCACGTTACAAACAATCCCTTAGTGGGTGTTCCCCTTGACCATAGGGCCCACCTTAATGCATGTGTTGTATATCTACATTGTACATTAGTTTTTCCAGATCATAGGCTCATACTAGGGCATGGTCCATCCAAGTCTATGTGACCTTCTCAACAAGTTAGATGACAAATAAATATTATGGTGGGCCCTAAAAAAATTTCACCAGTGGGCGTTCAAAGACCATTATTTCCCTTCCTCAGGCAGTTCACTTGAGATTATTGGATCTACTTTATTTTTGGGACCATACTCTAAAATAAGTTGAAAAAATTGATGGACGCGTCGATATACAACATATACATCAAGGTGCGCCCCACGGTCACAGAAACACTAAGGCTCTCAATGGAGCAGGTCAGATCCGAGATCTGATTCGCTCTAAACTGTTACTGCACTTTTCTGTGGCATACTAGTGCACCTTGTTTGTCAATCACTTAGATCAGTGAGTCTAGTGTCGGTTGAGCTTAATAAAGATGAAGACCGAAGACTCAAGTGGCCATACTGCATCAAGGAAAAAGAAACAAGTAAAAGTGATGCCTTGGTGTGCCTTGAACTTTGACCAAAACCAACCCCATAACCTCTTGATGACCTTGACCACATTAAGCATACCTTAGTCATCATAAATTGGCCCTAAGTGTCCTAAAAGATCAGCCAACAGAGGGCTATGAGGTTGCATGTGCTGCGTGATCCAAGACCAAACCCAACAGCACTGTGCATTGCCTGACCGACCGGTCATGACCGGTCGACTGGACTGGGCTGACCGGTCTTGACCGTCGGACAGACCCAGTCCAGTGATAGCATCAGGCTTGAGGGTTGACCCGTCTTGACCGGTCAGACAGACCCCCCATCAAGACAACAACTTCACTATCTTGCCTGGCTGTTGGCTAACCGATCTTGAAAGGTCGGAACTAGCTGTTTTTTGCCCGTTTTGTGTCCATTTAGACCTCCTTTATAAAAAGGCTTGGGGTATTTTTTGAGCGAAAGAGAGGAATTTTAGGAGGAGTGAAGTCACTATTGTTAGAGACCATTTGAGGCTCATTCTCAACCTATGCAAGGCATCTTCCTTGTGCTTTAACACAAGATTGGATCATTCCAAGCTCATAAAGAAGATGACCTTCATCCCCTCTTGATCTCTAGAGTTTGAACCTTCCTTGATAGTCATATCCTTATCCAAATCTTTAAGATGAGATCGTTGCGGGTGAGCAATTCTAGGCAACTCATTCTTATTAGTTGTAGAGTTCTCAAACCTACCCTCTTATCACCTTGGGCATCTCAAAGGCATCACAAGCAAGGTGATTGATCAAGTGTAGCTGAGTCATTGGCGATGCATCGGCAACACGATTGGGGGAGCAATGTAAGCTGATTGAAGCACGGGAGAGCAGAGATCAAGCAACCCAAACCGGCCTGAACAAGGAGTTCATCCGACAAGTAGGGTTGCTTTTATCGAGAGTCCATACACTCAATTTTCTGTGGGAGTTGAGTGTACAGTTTGTTTGTGAAACTCAAACTAGGGTCGTTTGCCGATCCTTGGCTAGTTTGTTGAGCCTAAAACTCTAAGGACGTTGGCTATTCCTTGGCTTGTTTGTTGGCTTAAAGACCAGAGGTTATTTGGCACTCATTGGCTCGTTTACCGGGCCTAAACAAAGTCTTCAAGGGGGAGCCTCTAACACGGGAGTGAACATGCGTCGGGTTAAGAGTTAACCTATGTCCAAAACTCCATTTGGGTTGAGAGTTAGCCCTTTGTCCAAAACTCCGGTTATGGTTGAGAGGTGAACCAGTAAAACCTTCGTGTAAAGGTTGAGAGGTGAACCTCATTTAAAACCTTCGATATTGAATGCCGTTGTGCTCAATGGGGTTGAGTACTTGAACCGGGAGTGGAGTAGACCCAAAGTCGAACCACTATACATGCTTGTGTTTGTGATTGTATTGAGCACATTGATATCTTAGCATTGTGTGTTTAATTGTTTAATTATGAATGCTTGATAAGAATATATGCTAGGTACTAAATAGGCACATCCACACACAAGATGTACTTTCACTAGTAGTGTAGACTTGAGCTCATTGATCCATTCTCATAAGTCTACATAGGTTGCATAGATTAGGAGCTTGATTTGTTTAATCATTTGAGTATCTATGTATGCTTATATTAGGTTGCTTGTTATTTAAACAATATGCTAGTTTTGTGATTGGACCCATTTAGGCTTAGAAGCCGAAGTGTTTTTGCTTACTTAGCTTAATTTGTAGGACTTAGCCATAATTCTAGTTGCTCTTTAAGCTTCCGCACATACGAAAGTGTCGTGTTAGACTACCGACGTAATTTCATGAACCTGTATAATACGAAGTTGGATTTTAAAATAAGCCTAATTAATTAAATGGAACATATTCGGGTTCACAAAAATAAATCTGAATCATATTCAGGTCAGATCTGAATCTAGTAATGAGATCCGATCGGATCATGGATGTTCGACTTCTGCTTTCAGACTTCAATACTCCTGCTTGATTCAAATTAAAAATATTAAATACACTCCATATCTCGAGGAGATTTTAATATTGAGAGAATGAGCTCCTCTTTTCTCTCTCTTTTAAGAATTTCTCAAAGAATCTCTCCCAGAATGACAACTGGCAAGCAATGAGAGTTGTTACATGACTGCATCTTAGTGGGTGGTACCCTAACCGTGTGGGGCCCATATTGATGTATTTTGTATATATTCACACTGTCCATATGTTTTTTCATCTCATTTTAGCACGTGATACCAAACCCTAAGAAAATCCAAATCTTAAGTGGACCATACCACTAGAAACAGTGATGAATGACCATTAAAACCTTTTTGTGGGTTGCGAAATTTTTTTATCAAGCTGATATTTATATTTCCCCTTCATCCATATCTTCTTGACATTATCAAGAGGTTGGATTGCAAATAAACACTACTAAAAGCTTACGATGAGCTCTTTTGAATTTTTAATGGTGGGGTATTGGAACTTAGGTAGGGCCTACCATGATGTTTGTGAGAAATCCACCCTAGCCATCCTGTGAGCTCATTTTAGGACGTGCGACCAAGTTGAAATATTCGTGGGGCCACAAAAGTTTTGAATCAGGCTAATGTTTGTGTTTTCAGTTCATTCCAATAGGAATGACATTATGAACAGTATGGATGGCATGTAAACATCATTGTGGACCCAAGGATATATTAGCTTATCCATGTTTTAGATTTATGATGCGGTGCATTCACACTTAGATCTGATCCCAATGCGATGGCTATATGGAATTTTGGATTGGAAATGGATCTGCTGTTTATAAGTGGGTCCCATATGGATACCACCTTTTGGATCAAGTTGGATCCAAATCCAATCCAAATACTGCTACAAAATTTCGGACTTAGAGCCGGATCCAACTAAATCAGATCCAGATCCGACCCATTGAGAGCCCTAGGAAACACCCTCCGACATGTTAAATGGGTAACCCCTAATCGGCTCCCTAAGCAAGGGTCCACATTAAAAGGGACCCGAATGGAAGTGTGTGTGACAAGGGAGCTCCGTGGGGCATACTACTGTTATATTTGTATGACATCCACTCCGCCCATCCGTTGATCCACCTCAATTTCAATGTACTTAAGAGAAACTATCTTAGAAAAACTTTTGAGTGGGCCACACCACGGAAGTAATTTAAAATCACACCTAAAATTTTAAATTCACTCGCTGTGGCTCACCTGAGTTTAGGATCGGACTTTATTTTTGAAATATGTTTTCATCCTGAAGGATGACAACCAATGAATGGCTTGGATGGCATATAAACAACACGTTAGCCCAAGGAGGGTTCCAAGGTGGGCATCCCCATCCTCACCCTTACATCATGTCTTATGGCCCACCTGAGTTCCACGTCCATCTGATTTGTTATCAAAACTGATGGATGGAATGGATATCACACGCACATCACAGTGGGCCCAAAGTGCTTGGGTGTTGAACTTTTTCCTTCCCATTAAGATCAAGGCGTTGGGATCTTCCAATCCACGAGATTTCTGGGTCATGCTCCATCCTCAGTGGGGCCCATCAAATCAATGGTTTAGAACACAAAACCATGGGTCCACATGTAAGAAATCGACCGTGTGGATAGTGAGACCATTTCTCTCTCTCTCTCTCTCTCTCTCTCTCTCTCATGAAGAAATGGAGAATACAACGCAAGCACTAATTGAGGAGAAGAATTTAGCTACCTCCATAGCTTGCATGCGCTGCATACACGCAGATCCTAGCCATGGGTGACATCCGAATCTATAGGCGTGTGTAATGCAGAGAGGGCGAGTCTCTCTCCTCTCCCCTCCCTCTTCCGAGAATCTCTCCAGGCGAGAAATTGGAAGCAGATTTTGTGCGAGAGCCTTTGGAAGCTGGGAGCCTAGGTTGGGCCATGGCTGATGTTTGTGAGAAATCCACCCCGTCCATCCGCTTTGTGACCTCATTTTAAGACGTGAGACAAAAAAATGAGCCACATCCAAGAATTTATTGGGCCGCACTAAAGGTAAAGGTGGGTAGGGAAACATCCTTGGGAAATCCCTCCTCTTGCCTTTGGAGGACTTCTCTGTGGGCCCAAATGCATGTAGAAACATTGAATCTTACCCGTCCACATGTAAACACACGTGCCAACATGGCAAATTTGTGTGATGTAGAATATTTCCATCGAGTGGGACACTCTCTTTTATATCATCTATCTAAAAAGTAGGTCTGTTTCGCTCCTTATGTGGACCACACCACAAAACAAAGGTATGGATGAAACCAAGTTTTCTAGCCATCCTTTCATTTCATAAATTGTGGACCATTTAAGGAATGAAAACAGCTCAACAAACTAAATAGTGCGGCCCACCTGATGGAAAGTGCAGATCTTGCTCCCACGTTCCACATCGGCTCAGCCACACTAGATTCTATGTGGATGGCGAATCTCTTGTTGGGTGGATTTTCGAGTCGAGTCTGTCCAAGTGAGCCCACCATTAGGTAATCAACACCGTCCCTTCAATCGACCATCATCCAATATATACAGTGGTCCAATTTCTGGCCTAGTCGTGGGAGGTGTACTGTTGCTACATTTATTTCTTCCTGGAGAGGTGATTTTGGAGGCATCATTACCCCATATTCACTCATCAGATGGTCTAGAGTATCAAATCATGGGCCCACTTGCACGGGACACAAGGCCAGAGGCCGCCCAACGATCCATCCCTATGATCCAAAGTATGGGCGATGTTTGATGGACCCCACTATTAAAATATCCACATAGGAAAATCCCAACCTTTCAATAGTCAGCTTCTTTTCCATCAATTGTGGGCCATTAATGCGCATATTCTTCTCTTCCCAGTCAAAATTCTTCTCCTAATTGAGTGAGTGATTGAAATGGAACCATCGATCACAGTCCTTCAAATGGTGGGGACAGATGTAGATTGATGGAAAATCATACCAATACAACCGACAAAATTGTGAAAAAGACATTTTTATAAATTCCATACAACATTATTTCAGTCCTCATTCCGAAAAGTTATATATGGGGGAGATTTATTAGGGCACCACACACGTGCCAATTTGAAGCGTGTGAAGCATCCGAGCCAATCATCTAATTGACCCTGCTGGTTACATGACCTGACATAAAGACTAGAAAGATCCACTTACCAGGCGTGCAACATATATACGTTGAACGTGGACCGTTGGAAATTAGTCTAGATTTCTCCATTGTGTTTGTAGTTTTGTGGGCTTTTGACGGTTCTGATTATTCGGCCCAGATCATGTGCATGATGAGATGTGGATGCCCCACAGATGCATGAGGTCGGCACGTGTAGCTAGAGGAGCGTGTGGTGCATGTGGTGCATGTAGCCAAAAGACCAGTTGATGTTTCGTCCATGCTCTTGTGGATGGAAGCGGATTGCCTGGTGTGCTAATGTGGGAAAGTTATGTGAGCCCCACCATGATGTTTTTGTTATATCCACACGGTCCATCCATTTCTTGATATCATTTTAAGGCATTATCTCCAAAATGAGGCATATCCAAAGCTGAAGTGGACCACACCATAGAAAACAATGGGGTCAGTGATGGCCACCGTTTGAAAACTTCTTGTGGGCCACAAAAGTTTTGGATCGGGCTGATATTTGTGTATTTCCTTCGTCTATCTCTATGTAACCTCATGAACAGTTTGGATGGAAAGTAAAATTATGGTTGGCCTTCGTAAGGTTTCCACAGTGGCCGTCATTATTCCCACTGCTTTCTTTGCTGTGGTCCACTTGCTTTGGTCCGCCTTATTTTTGGGCGCGGATTTCCTGCGAAAGCCTTGCGCAGGAAGTTCCTGCGCTGGGAACAAAGGTGGGCCACAGTGATGTTTTTTCATGAATCCACTCCGTTCATCCGTTTTGGGAGCTTATTTTAGAACGTGAGAACAAAAATGAACAGGATCCAAGACTCAAGTGGGCCTCACTAAAGGAAAAAGTGGGTAGGTAAATTACTACCGTTGAAACCTCCTTGAGGTCCACAGTGATGTTTATATAACACCCATACCGTTCATAACGTCACTACTACTGGGATGAACTGGAAACACAAATATTATCCTGATTCGAAACTCATGTGGCTCCACAAATATTTCAACTGTGGATCTTTAATCCTCACGTTTTTGGCCCACTTGAGTCTTGGATACGGTTCATTTTTGTTTTTATGTCCTAAAATGAGCTCCCAAAACGGATGGACAGGGTGGATTCATCAAAAAAATCACAGTGGACCCCACCTTACTTCCCAGCGCAGGAACTTCATGCGCAAGGCTTTCGCGGGAAATGTGTGTACATAAAACATACGTCATGGTGGGGCCACAAAATTTTGCCACGTCAGTACACCACCGAGGCCGGTGTGGATGCCGTCGCACTTGGTTGAGATGACAACCTTTAACAGCTGATCCGAAATTATATCATAGCGTGGCTGGACATGGCCCACCGCAGGGACGGCGGATTAGCTACTGACAGGTCGAGTAGCAAATCTCCCTACTGAAGTGACGTCATTATGTTATGTTGGCCTCTGTATGATGTATGTGTTGTATCCATACCGTCCATCCATTTGGAGAGACTATTTTAGGGCATGAATCAAAGAATGAGGCAGATCCAAAGCTCAAGTGGACCCCACCACAGAAAACAGTGGGGGCAGTGACATCCACCGTTGAAATCTTCTTAAGGGCCACAGAAGTTTATCTCAAATAAACATCATGGTGGGCGTAGGAAGTTTTCAACGGTGGATATCACTGTGCCCACTGTTTACTGTGGTGGGTCCACTTGAGCTTTCGATCTGCCTCATTCTTTGATTAATGCCCTAAAGTAGTCTTTCCAAATGGATACAACACATACATCATGATGAGGCTCACATAGCATGGTGATGTCACTTCAGTAGCAGCGAGGTTGAACGCTACTCAACCTGTCAGTAGCGTCCCACCGCAGGATCCATTTTCTGCTGACGTGGCCCCAGCGAATTGGGAGCGAATTAGCTGTTACCCAGGTAACAACTTAGTGGTGTTACCCTAACCGTGTAGGGCCCACCTTGATGTATTTTTTGTATATCCACTTCATCCATCTGTTTTCCTCTATCATTTTAGGTTATCATTCCAAACCTCAAGAAGATTCAAACCTCATGTAAACCATACCATTAGAAACAGTAATGAATGACCATTAAAAACATTTCATGTGCCACAAAAGTTTTGGATCAAGCTGATATTCGTATTTTCCCTTCATCCAGATCTTTTTGACATTATCAACGGGTTGGATGGAAAATAAAAGTTACCAACACCTTACTATGGGCCCTTTGAAATTTTTAATGGTGAGTCACTAAATCACCACTATTTCTTGTGTTATGATCCACCTGAGATTTGGATCTGCCTAATATTTGGAACCCCATTCTAAAATAATCCTTAGAAATAGATGGACGGCATGGATATACAATACATCATCAAGGTGGGCCCCAAGGTAGGGAACACCCACTAAGCTCTTACTCGGGTTACAGCCAAGTCGCCCCACGTTATGTACCGATCAAAGGTTCCACAGGAGCCATATTCCTTATTTTATTAGGATTTTTGTAAATTATTACCCATTCCTTTTTGTCTAACCAGCAAATCAAAATAAAATAACTTTTCTTTAAAGGTTCACACCTCATTTTTGCCGCCAACTTTGTTTTACTACTTCTTATTAGATTTTACTCGTGATAGAGGTGGCAATGGGGGCTGGGCTAAGCCAAGGCTAGGGCTAGCCAAAGTTGACCCTATCCTAGCCCTAGAGGTCCAAACCCTGACCCTAGCCTGACCAAGCTCTAATGGGCTATAGAGGCCTTGGCCCTAGTCCTTTCCCTAGACAGACTGGGTCTAGCTAAGGCCAGGGCTAAGCTAAGCTTAGCAAAGGCCCACCATATAAGTTAAAGATAAGTAACGCTTTTGCTTGGGTCCCTACTCATGCCCCAGTGGTAGACTCACAAGAGTTTCAACATGAGGTCATAGGTTCGAGTACCATTGTGGTATGAAAAAAACCATTGTGGTGTAAGTGTGTGAGTGTGAGAAGGGTATGCATGCGTGTGTAAAAAAAATATATATGATGTGTTTACAATTGGTGAGTGGCTATTTATGAACCATCATGGTCTTCTAGAAAATCAAAGTTTTTCTGTAGCTCACTTTTGTCAATTGTGATTAGTAATCAACCTAGCATACACCCCACCAAATTATCCGCCATATCCGGGGACTTAAATGAGTGTATTAATATATTATTCATCATTCAAAGTGGGGTTCACAATTTGGATTATTTATAAGTTTTTATCTACCATCAATGATTCTCTATTAGAATATCAAAGATATTCATATGGCTATATATACTTAGTATGTGAACTATATAGTCTACGTCACTAATATTTATTATATAGTATATAATAGGGAAATTGGCTGGGCCTAGCCAACCAGGCTATTAATCATTGGCCCTAACCCAACCTCACTTGAACAACAGACCTAAATTTTAAGCCCCACCCCAGCCCTCAGGACAAGTTTAGTGGTTTAAGCCCTATCGCCTCAGGGATTGACAACCCAACTTATGTCCATCACTTTTTTTTTATAGTGACGTAATACCTTAGGCATTATAAAAATAACCTCCCTCCTCCATGGATATTATGTTAATATTCTCTCTCCAATTTGAACATGTGGAGCTCACCTAAGAACATTGGAGAGCAATATGGACAATACAATAACCTAGAACAGGCCCATTAAAAGCTGTCAGTCAAAAAATTTGACCACCCAATGATCTAGGACAGCTATATGAATGGTTTAAAAAGTTGGTGGTCAGTAATATGGACCATTTACTGACCTTGAATAATGATTTGGACCATTCAAAAGTTAGTGGCCGAATGTCTAAAGACCTTGGATAACCACCTGAACTATTCAAAAGTCATTAGACAGTGATATAAACAGTCTATGAGGGTGGATAATGATCATGAACTTTAAAAAGGTAGTGATCAATAATCAAGGCAGCCCAAGCATACCAAAGCACTATTAATTAAGATCTCTCCACCCACACATCCATGGATCTGAAGATCTGACGGAGCAGGTGTAACTACAAGTCCCTTTTGGTCAGGCATATGGGTATCTCAGTCTAGATACATGCCATCGATCCTACCCATCTAACTGACCAAATGTCTATTCAAGGTACCACCCATGGCATACTCACGTACTCGATCATGTAGGGTAGGGTGAAAGTGTGCTAACTCCAAGCAAGCCCTTGATGGCAAAGATTGTCCATCCTAATACCAAGTCAGTTCCCTTACATAAGATGATTTCCAAATATTACAGGCTTATCTTAGATCTTGTGTAGTCATTGTTATGGGTAATTTTGGGCACGTCTTACATAGTCACGTGGAAGATGCGCAAGCGCCGATATGTAGCCCACTAAAGCTAGCTGATCATATGCATTAGCGAGGGATCGAAGATTGTCAAGGCAAAAACTCTTCCCACTAATCTTCAGCAAGCAAGGTTTAAGGCCTCAAGCTCGGCCTCAAACGTCAGATGACTTTCTGACCACAAGACTTCGAATTAGTACTGAGGACCTTCCCTCGAGTTACTAAGCGCCACAAAGAAGAGGAAATGCCTTCCTTGCCATCACCAGATTCTAAATTCTACAGAGCAAATGCCAAGGCCTCAGCTCCTAGTCCCTCGACCTCAGTCAAAGTCGAGAACTAGGCCTCGGCCTCAGCCATGCATATCCATCATATAGCCAACTGAAGACACGTCCTCGGATCAGGACCTATAAGGTCACTCATCCCAATGACTCAACGGGCTACGGATAAGGTTGAGGTCTCAACCTTCAATTCCAGCACCTGTCTTAAGACAGTGACTCCATCCGAGCATTTTAGACTACTGACACTGAGTGCTCAGCGTACCAGATGTTCACGGGGTCAAGCACACTATTCATCACCATATATGGATAATAGTGATTACCGGGATACGCGGGATCTTTAACGTGATAATGGGGATCTCCCCCAATCAAGAAATATATCCTGGACGGTATCTCATCTAGATACGTCTCCCAAAATGGAATGAACGGATACACTATCGGGGATGACGGATCCTTATCGTCTATAAGAGGACCCTACCGCACCATTTCAAGGTACGCTATTCATACACCTAAAAATATACCTAAAGCTTTGATATTCAACCAGGCTTACTGACTTAAGCATTGGAGGGTCCTCCGTCAGTGCAACCAGCCCCCCCTCACGATTTCTCTGTTTGTGATCGTAAGTCCCATCATCTGGGCCGCCCATCTCCATCAATTTCATCAATGGCAGAGATCTAAAGTTGGTCATTGATCAACATCTATTACCTAATTTTTTACGTTAACAGATTGACGCCGTCTGTGGGAATCGACTAGATCGTTCTCACTTTATTCCTTCGCCGCTCAAATCCTTTATTGTTTTGCCTTTGCGATGCCTCCTAAGAAGAAAGGTCCGATGAGGGGATCCACCACCACTAGAATCTCAGCCCCGATGGGCTCCCAACATCAGGAGGAGAATGTCTTTCTCCCCCAGAGGGAACAGGCTCTTCCAACACCTGTATATCAACCCCCCGGTTTGGCTAACAATGGCACCCGAATCGATGTTGTTGAAGCAAATATGCAGGCAATACGTGCTGAATTTACACAGTTTGCAAGTATCGCGAGATGATTAGAGCAATTACTCCCACCTGTCCCTCCACTATAGTGTTGAGCAATGAATATTACATATTTTAACGCCTTTTCATGACCACATTACGCATGTTTTCTATGACAAAAGACCTATCTAACACATCATTTTGTGATTGAAGGAATAAAAGAGTGATTACATGTTTTCTATGCCTAAAGAACCCTTTCTAACACCCTTGAAGATCAAAGGAAATGAAGAACAAAAGAGAGAGGAAATAAGAGAAGGAAAGAATGAAAATTCAGCACATTGGAGGGTCCGACCAGTCAAGACCGATCGGATAGCAAGGTAGCCACCTCCAGAGCTCGCTGGACCAGCCCACAGACGGGTCAGACTAGTCAAGACCGGTCAGCCAACCCAGTCCGACCGGTCAGCCATGCACTTTTTGATTTTCAGATTTCAAACAGCAGCTATTCCCGTTTTTTAATTTTCGGCCCAATTCGTGGGGCCTATTTTGATGATTATTACAAACACAATCCATCCATATTGAATATTGGCTCGACACCAAAAAAACTCAAATCGTTTCATGTCAATCGGAGCTACAGATTGATCGTGGCGGCCAAAATAATACGAACTGTCCAGAAAGTTTCCTGATTCCGCTACTCAACTCTGGAATTGTCCAGGTGGCCTATCATTGATGATATGAAAATTTTAATCTGACCATCTTTTAGACCACATTTATATATGAATAACTACAAAGTTTTAGGCCAAAAGGATGTGTGGTTTGATCGTACCGGTTGAAGAAAGATAGACCATCCAGAAAGATTTCAACCGCGCAGATTTTATAAAAAGGCCTAAGTATTTTAACTTTCGCATCCAATTCTGGAATTGATTTGTACAATCTAATCCGTCTATATTTGGAGGAGGAAGGTTTCTACTAATGTTCTAAATTTGATATCAATCTAACCTGTGTAGACTTCGTAGCGTTAAAAGCAAGATGACTGGTTTTGGAGGTACCCGAATTGCACGATTTTGAAAGGTGGTCACTAATCTGATTGGTGGGCCCATTCAGAAGATAATATTGAAAATATAAATCATCTATGAGGAATACCAAGTTCCATGGAAGCTACAAATCAAATTTGAAGGCAATCCGGTCATTAGTTAAGTTGTACGAAGCGAAACAAAATCTGTTATGTTGTTGTACTCTTGTTGTATTATAAAAGGAGGTGCTCTCTTCTATTTCAAGGTAGTTAAGAACGTGGGAAGTAAGGATTTCAAGTACTAGGAGGCTTCCTAGCCTCCTACAGCTAGTTTTTCTTTCTTTTCTTAGTTCTAATTCTAGTTTTTTCTATGCTTTCTTTTAGTTAACTTTCAGCTAGAGGTGAGAGGTGAATCTTCTTAGTTTTTAATCATGCTTTGATACATTGATTTTGGTTTATGCTTTAAGTATTGAATAATTCATTATAGTTTTAGATGATTCAGGGAATTTATGTACGAAGTACATAAGTTCTTGTTGGATTTCTGAGATTAATCAGAATGGTTTATGGTTGTTTATTGATGGAAGTTTTTTATTCAAGTTCTCCATGGTTCGAACAGTGGAATCTCTATTAGAACTATAATAGAAAGTTTATGTATCTTGTGTAGAATTTGAGATAGTTGGTGTTGCTTATTGAAGTTGGTTTAATTAGAGTTCTAATCATTGGTCATAGTCAAGTCTAGTTTGAGTGTGCCCAAGGCCCGAGCTTTATTGAGGGAATCAAATTAGTAAACACCCATCTATTTCAAATTATCTATGTGCTTTGATTATTATATCTATCGGCTGGATAGAGATAGAAATTCGATTACAGTTGTGCTTTGAATTGAATCATTAGATTAAGCATGATTAAGATTAGAAGTTAATCCTTGATACTCTAATTTCTCAATTATCAGATTTTTTTTGTTCTATATTTAGTTCTTAAAAACTGATTTCATAAAAAAAATTTATTCTAGTTATTAGAATAGTTTGAATTGTTTACCTCTTTCCCTGTTGATCGACCTCGGTCTTACCGAGAATTATTACTACATCACAGCCTTGCACTTGAGGCGAGCGAACATATAGCGGCACGTGCCTCTACATTCTGCCCATTCCTCTCCACATCATGGGCAAAATCAACCTGTTGCAAGTCAAGTGAGACTACCTGCCTAAGCTCCCGTTCGACTGGCAATAAGTAAGCTTCCATCTGAAGATCTTCGTCACACCCTTGATGCTAGATGTCAAGGTCAAACCAATGATGCTAGACATCGAAATCGGTGTGAAGGCATCGAGGCTATTGAAGTCTCTAGCGGTAATCGTGCGCCAACATGGGAGAACGATTTAGAAGAGCTGAAGGAGAAATTTTCCACCATGGAGCAGTGCTACCTATCTAATGCACCATTATTAATACAAGCCATGGTGGATCAAGTTGGTCCGCCATTCACTGAGGATATTATGAAGGCGCCTCGACCGAAGAAATTCCGGGTACCCAGTAACATCCTGCAGTATACTGGGGTAGGGGACCCTATAGACCACATTAAGACCTTTAGGTCTTATATGGAGCTTGAAGGGGCGAGTCCAGCAATTATGTGTAGACCGTTGTCTCTCGCTCTTAAGGATGTGGCTCGAACATGGTATAGCAAACTAAAACCACACTCCATCAGTTCGTTTTCAGAGTTGTGTACATTGTTCGTGTCATAATTCCTTGGCAGCAAGAAGATGAAGAAGTCAGTGACTCATTTGGCTTCAATTAAGTAGAGGGCAGATGAATCCTTAAAAGATTTTATGGTTTACTTCACCTCCGATTCGGTGCAAACTAAAGGATATACCAACGAGGTCGTCCTGACTGCACTCTTAAGCTGAGTCAGGAATAAAGAATTTTCTTTTGCCCTCAACAAGTTTACCCTAAGAACAATGGCGGAATTACAGGCCAATGCTTAGAATATATTAATATAGAGGATGGTGTGAAGGCTAGACACGAGGCCAAGGCCGGCCCTAGCGATAATCGAAAGAAGCATGAGGAGTCTTAATCCTCAGGATAACAAGAAGTGAAAAGAGGATCGGCGAGAATGATCCTTAAGAAGGGGCCCTCCAGAAGGCCAATACTCTAAATATACTCATCTCGACACCACCAAAGAAAGGATCTTTATATATATTAAAGATCAGAAGTATATGAAATGGCCACCTAGGCTGAGGACGAATCCTGACAAGAGGGACAAGCATAAGTATTGCGACTGCTATCAACACCACAGGCACAATATGGGGGACTGCATTGCCCTCAGGCATGAGATCAAGGTGCTCATCCACCAAGGCCACCTCCGCGCATGTGTGGATCGGTGAGACCGATCCCCCAGAAGATGTGAGAGATACCTCCTCGACTAGACTGATCATAACGAGACAAATTGCCACAAGCGGCAGGACTGCCAAGCAGAAACACAATCTGAGCCCTCTGAGCCCACAGGGGAAATCTGCACCATTTTTTGTGGGCCAGAAGGAGGGGGAGATTTGAACAAAGCCCGAAAAGCCCACATGAAGAAGGCTCAAGACCCCTCCTCAGACAGTGTTCTTGAGGGGCATGCCTGGTAAACAGCTTAGACTGGAGCATCAGGTCATCACCTTCTCCGAGGAAGACACGAAGGGAATCCATTTTCCCCATGACAATGTAATCGTAGTAATGCTGAAGGTATCGAATTACAAAACTCACAGGATCATGCTAGATACTAGGAGTTTAGTAGACATCCTTTACACCTCAGCAAACGACAGTATGAATCTGTCGAGAAGCCTCCTCAAGCCAGTCAAGACCCCGTTGGTAGGATTCAGTCGAAAAGTTGTCAAGCCAGAAGGAAGCATCGACCTTTCCGTTGTTTTCGGTGAGGCTCCCAACAAGATCAATTTGATGATAAACTTTTTGGTAGTGGACTGTAAGTCTACCTACAATGCCATTCGAGGGCGACCATCCATGACCAAGCTTAGAGCGATACTCACTCCATGTTATCTTTGTGTCAAGTTCCCCACGCCTATTGGGGTCGGAGTGCTCAGAGGAAACCAGGCTGAGGCCCGCATGTGTTACGAATGGTGCTTCGGGGGACAAGGTGAAACAAATTTCCTTGAGCATGGCTCCGACTCCTCCTCAGAATTCTCATCCATAAGCAGTTCCTCCTTAGATCCTAGGGATGCCAACATCCGAAGAGGTTCCCCAACTGAGGACCTGGTGTCAGTCCAAATATCAGTTGAGGACTCCTCAAAGCATGTACAAATCGGCTCAACCCTGGATCCAGGACCTCAGGTTCAATTCGCGAAGTTTCTCACCGAGCACTAGGACGTCTTCGCATGGTCTCATAAAGACATGCCCGGCATTGATCCCAATGTCATTATCGATCGATGGAAATCAAACCCCAACTTCAAGCCCATACAGCAAAAGTGACAAGCATTCAACCATAAGAGATAAAGAAGCCATCAAAAAAGAAGTTAAGAAACTCCTCCAAGTTGGATTTATCCAGGAAGCTGATTACCCAGAGTGGGTGGCAAACGTCATCCTAGTGAAGAAGGCTAATGATAAATGGCGGATGTGTGTTGATTACACGAATCTAAACAAAGCCTGTCCCAAGGATAGTTTTCAATACCAAGAATTGATAAGTTGGTTGATGCTTCGCCGGTTACGCGTTACTTAGTTTTATGGACATATACTCCGGCTACAATCAAATTTCCATGCATCAACCAGATAGACAAAAAACATCCTTCATCACTGACAGGGGTCTCTATTGTTACAAGGTCATGCTGTTTGGCCTCAAGAATGCTGGCATTACGTATCAGTGCCTCGTGAATAAAATATTTGCCAACCAGATTGGCAGAACGATGGAGGTCTGTGTCAATGATATGCTCATTAAGAGCATCAAATCGGGGGATAACCTGTCGAATTTTTTAGAAATGCTCCAGATTTTGTGATAACATAAGATGAAACTGAATCCAACGAAATGTACTTTTGACGTGCCTCTGGAAAATTTCTTGAATTTATGGTTGGTCGGCGAGGGATAGAGGCCAATCTAGAAAAAATCTGAGCCCTCCTTGAGATGAGCTCCCCTAAGACCACGAAGGACATATGACGGCTGGCAGGTCGTATTGCCTCCCTCAATAGGTTCATTTCCAGGGCATCATATAAATGGATGCCCATCTTTAAGCTTTTAAAAGGATCTCAAAAAGAGGCATAGTGGACAAACAATTGCGAACAGGCTTTCCTTCATCCTAAGGAATACATGGGGGCTCTGTCCATATTATCAAAACCCCTTCATGGTAAAGAATTGATTTTATACTTGGTCTCTTCTCCTACAGCCATCAGCTCAGCATTCATCCATAACGATAAAGGCATCCAGCGGCCAGTCTACTAAATCAGTCGAGCAATGGTCGACACCGAGACACGATATCTGAAGATAGAAAAAATAGCTCTGGCTTTGATGACCTAGGCCAGGAAGCTTCGGCCATATTTCCAAGCCCATACGATAATGGTTCCCATGAACCAACCCTTGAGGTAAGTCTTGTAAAAACCTGAGGCCTCTGGAAGACTAGCCAAGTGGGTCATTGAGTTGAATGAGCATGATGTGAAGTTTTGCCCCCGTACGCCTGATCAAGAGACAAGCTGTTGCAGATTTTATTGCAGAATTTACATACTCTGCCCTCCGCAACCAGTTGAACCCTCTTCTCCAAAGCCGCCATTATGGACTTTGTTAGTAGACGGATCATCCAGTTCTTAGGAGAGTGGGGTCGGGCTGATTTTGATCGCTCCTGACAAGTCAAAGTTCGAGTACACACTCCATTTCAGCTTCTCAACATCTAACAACGAAGCCAAGTATGAGGCTCTTCTAGCCGGGCTCCGCTTAGCCAAGGTGATGGGAGTCCTGAGTTTAAGGATACACAATGCTTCACAGCTCATGGTGAATCAAGTCACAGATGCGTTCGAGGAAAGGGGTGAAAAAATGGCAACATATAAAACGTAAGCCCTTGAATTGTAGAAAGGTTTTGAAAAATATGAGCTTGTTCAAATTCCCATAGAAGAGAACAAGATGGCCGACTCGCTTGCCAGATTGGGCTCGGCGTCAGATGGCGACCTTGCTTGGACAATTCTCATCGAATACTTGGCCGAGCCCAGCATTAGTTAAGGAGAGATAGCGGAAGCATTTCCATTCTTCCAAACTCCATGTTGGATGGATCCGATCATCCAGTACCTCCAGACTGGGCAGCTCCCCGAGGACAAAAAGGAGGCAAAAAAATTGAAGTTTTGCGCTCTGAGGTATTTTTTGAAAGGAGTCATCTACAAGCGAGGGTATTCCCTACCACATCTGAGATGTCTCAATCCCGAGGAAGCTGATTATGTTCTCAAAGAAATATATGGAGGAGTATGTGGAAATCATTTAAGAGGCCGGTCAATGGCCTATAAAGCGATCAAGCAAGGGTATTACTAGCCCACAATGAAGGCAGACGCTATACGATTTTCAGAAACGTGTGATAGGTGTTAGTGTTTTACCAAGATTCCTTGAAAGTTTCCTTGGAATATCACGCCCATGTCTGGCCCATGGCCATTTGCCCAATGGGGAATCAACATCATTGGTCCCTTGCTAAAGGAAAAGGGACAGGTCAGATTTGCAATCGTGGCAGTAGACTATTTTATGAAATGGGTTGAGGCCAAGCCCTTGGTAACAATCACAGAGAAACTGACGACCAAGTTCATATGGAAGTCAATTATCTATCATTTTGGGATCCCTCATACCATTATTACTGACAATGGGCATCATTTCAATAACAAAAAGTTCAGGGATCTCTATGAGGAGCTAAAGAAATGACACGTGTTGACCGCACCATATCATCCCTAAGCAAATGGCCAGGTAGAAGCAATAATTAAAATCATCAAGCATCATTTGAAGACCAAGCTAGAGGAACGCAAGGGCGCTTAGGCCGAGTGCTTACCCGAGGTCCTTTGGGCCTACAGAACAACTGCTCTGACCTCCACAGGGGAAACTCCATTTTCACTTTCCTTCGATGCCGAGGCAGTAGTCCCTGTAGAAATCGAGATGTTGTCTTATCGAACGGAACACTTCTAGCTGAATCAAAATGAGGAGGTAATGAACTTCCACCTTGATATGCTGGAAAGAACAGAGGAACGGAGCACAATTGCGACTTACGACATACCAACAGAGAGTAGCACCGCATTTCAACTCTCGAGTGAAGGTCAGACCTTTCCGTGTTGATGACCTCATCCTCAGAAGGATTATTTTGAGCACCTAGGATCTAGGCCTTAGACCCTTGGGCCTAACTAGGAAGGGTCGTACAAATTTGCAGAAATGGTCTGACCAAGGATCTATCGCCTCTAGGAAATGGAGGGCAAGGTTCTTCAACTCCTTTGGAACACGATAAATCTACGAAGATATTATCAATAAATCATATAAGCTACCAGACAGCTCAAGATGTAATAAGGCCCTTTGTGACCATTCAAGCTGAATAAAGATCATTTTCGTCCTACTTCAGACTATTTCGTTAATTCTGAAAATGCACGGTGGCATTATTACCCAACGATACGAGGTCTCAAGGAAAATTGCATGACATTTTCCGGATAGGCACTTTGTCCCTCAAATGGGACAAAGTCTGAAAGACTTAGTTGGCAACATAGTTTCCCCAAGGGGGGAAGATGCATTTATAGTGCTCCCCAACTGAGTAGAGTTTGCTCAGACGGACTGATAAGCAATTCAGTAAATGAACATATCCAAAAAGCTCAATGAGCCAACAATTAATTCTGGGAACAGTTACTTATTCACCTATTAGATGGGCATAATTAAAGTACCATCTGAATCAATGCATATAAAAGAAATTAGCTGCAAAACGTACAAGGCTGGGATCAGAAAAAGGCTTTTTCATTTCATTAAAACAATACCCGAAGGCAATTCATTCAAGTAAAAAAAAGGAGAAAACTCCAAAGTTTAAGCGCCTGGGTCGCTGAAGGCGCAGTAGGGATGGATGAGCTGACAACTACAAAGTCGACCTTGGAAGTGACTTCCTTCCCAATGTTTGGGGCCTCAGTAACTATCGTCGCCTTAGCTACCTTGGCCTTCTCCTAAAGGGTGAGTGCCTCCTCCATAGCTATGAAGTCCACAAGCATCAGGAGCTCTATGCTGGGATGCAATGTTTTAAAAAGTTTAAAACACCAATCTCGGACAGTAGAGTACATCGGAAGCTGCTCGTTGATGTAAGCTTCAGACTCCTTGAAGGCTTTCATTGCTGGCTCCCATTCACTCTCCAACTTCGTTGTGAAGTCAGCTCTCTCCTTCTCTAATTCATTAAGGCGACACTGCGCCTCATCTATCTGACGCTGAGCCTCATCCTTCTAACACTGCGGCTCAGCCTTGGCTGAAGCCTTCTCCACCTCCAGCTGCTCTTTCTCCCCCTAGAGCTTCTTGAAATGTATTTCCAAGGCCTCATGCTGAGCACGCCACTCCTGAGCCTGCTTGGCATTGTCATCAGCCTCAAGCTTTAATTCCCTGATCCGCTCTTCACAGACCTATAGAACCTTTCCTTTTTTTAGGGAACTCTCCTCTGCTGCTTTGGCCTTCCTCTCAACAACAATAATAATACGATCTTTCTCGTCCAAAAGCCTGAGGCATTTCAGCGTGGTGTACACAGCCTAGATACATAAACAAAAGACTCAGTTGACTGAAAACAAAAATATATAAGGACAAGAAACAGGACTCAAACAAGTAAGGCTTACTCGTGCATTCTGGATCCTTGCAAAAATGGTGATCTCCTCAGGCACTGCCCCTTGGGTTGGATCCAAGGTATCTCTCGACATGCTTAAACATGAAACAACACATCGATGCCAGATGACCAGGGACCCTGTAGCTCCCTGAACTGTTGGAAGTCAAATCAAGGATCAGTCTCTACTCAGTAGGGAGTTGTGCTCTCTCAGCAGCGACCGTCTGAGGCCCTACAAGAGCAAGGGCTC
Organism: Liriodendron chinense; assembly: GCA_003013855.2. Lineage (NCBI taxonomy): Eukaryota > Viridiplantae > Streptophyta > Magnoliopsida > Magnoliales > Magnoliaceae > Liriodendron > Liriodendron chinense. The sequence goes on along the minus strand of ML058591.1, from coordinate 382,002 downwards.
GGGAAGGTTGAGCGGAAACAACCTAAGGAGGACCCATTAGAGGATGAGCCCCCAGAGGCCTCGAGTCAACATCGTTCACCCCCACAGGACAAGGATCAACGCTTGAAGCCCCTACAGGGACTAGGGCCCATGTAGGGTCAATGGTGGCGGCAGAGGCAGAACTTTTGCGGGAGGTGCCTTTGCTGAAGAGGATTGGTCGGTACCCTTAGAACTCTTCGAAGCCTTTGTTTGTGGCAGGATGGCAGGCCTCTTCTTGCTGGAATCTCCGGAGGCCATTTTTGTACAAGAAGCACTTCAGAAAAATGCTCAGGATTTCATACATAAAAAGTTGAAGCGAAGAAAGGCAAGAAATTACCCTTGATGAGACCGCAAGACAGGAGTGCCGAGGGATGGAGGAGGACTTTGATGTTTCGAGACCTTCCAAGTTCTCAAAAAACTTGCATGATCTTTTCCTAGATTCCTCCCTTCAGGTCAGGTTTCTTACTCGGACTTCGTATAAAGATGAAAAGAAACAGATTAATTGGTCGGCTCAACTGCTCGGATAAAAGGGCTTAGGAAATGAAAAATGGTAAAGAGAAATATTCTAACCTGGGAGGAAGCGCCGAGGGATAGACCCCTGGCCCGGTAACTCCTTGGCCTTTGCCATCTCCCAGGATCCCAATGCGAAAAACCATTCATCTTTTCAATTTTTTTTACTAGTCAGGTTGCCATTGATGAAATTGGACCAGTAGGAGAGGTAAAATAACTCCTTGTAGATGGGGTTCTTCTTTAGACAAAACATCCCGAGGAACTCACTGGCGATGAGTTCCCCAAGTCCGACCCGAAGCCAAAGAATGTATGACCCGAGCATAACTCTCCAGTCATTCAACTGAAGTTGCCCAGGGGAAAGGTTATACCGAATAAGGACTTCCCTCACAAAGGGATATAAGGGAAGCTTAAAACCCACATCAAAAAGGTATTTATAAATGGCCACCTCCCTAGAGGTGGCCTGCTTGGGATTCATCCGCATGAGGCAAACGAATTATGACAAAGTCGAGAATATGATATTTTGTCTGAATTTCTTCCAACTCCAACTCTGTCAAGTAGATGGGTAGTCATCAACATCATACCCATCGTTAGGATTTCTGCTAGGAACATTAGAAGAAGAAGACTCGGGGGTATGATCCCCCAAAGCCTTTACATCCTTCAACTCGAAACTGATAGCCAGCGAAGCACGCGATTTAGGCATAAAAGCAGGTAAACTGACAAAGGAAATTGGAGAGGAGAATTTGAGAAATGGAATGAAGAGATACCTAACAGAAAGAAGGAGAATGAAAGCTCTGTGAAGATTTGCATTGCACGGATTTGCAAAAAATTTCTAAGTCTGGAGCAAGGAGGAGAGGCAAAAAATTCTAGGGTTTTGGTAACCCCAAAGACAAAGGCATTATATTTATTAGCAATCATAACTCTTCATTCCCAAAAGGACGTGACACGTGGCAATTCCTCATTCGTTACAATGTTTCAGGTGGTATACCGCATTTAAGATGCAGCAACCTTTTCGTACGAAAGGAATGATTGCGACATTTCTCTCCCATATGCATTAAATGTGCTCATTTAATGTGACAATGTTTCGTGATCCATACTCATTGTGATTGTTGCACCAGATGGGCCAAAGAGAAATCTTAAAGTTTCATGCTCAGATTTTCTAACCACGAAACTTGGGGAGTTGCTGTTATAGGTAATTCTAAGCACGTCCCAGATGGTGACGTGGAAGATGCGCAACCGCCGATATGTGGCCCACTAAGGCCAGCTGATCACATGCATTAGCAAGGGATCAAAGATTGTCAAGGGCAAAAACCTTCCCACTTATCTTCAGCAGCAAGCAAGGTCTGAGGCCTCGGGCTCGGCCTCAGACGTCAAATGACTTCCTTACCATAAAACTTTGGATCACAACTAAGGACCTTCCCTCGGGTTACCAAGCGCCATAGATAAGAGCAAACGCCTGCTTGCCATCACCAAATTCCAAATTCTGCATAGCAAAGGCCAAGGCCTCAGCTCCCAGTCCCTCGACCTCAGTCAGAGCCGAGTACTAGGCCTCGGGCTTGGCCATGCACGTCCGCCATATAGCCGACTGAAGACACATCCTCGAATCAGGACCTATAAGGTCACTCATCCTGATGACTCAATGGGCTGCAAATAAGGTTGAGGTCTTAGCCTTCAATTCCAGCGCTTGTCACAAGACAGTTACTCCATCCGAGCAGTTTAGATTGCTGACACTGAGTGCTCGGCGTACCAAATGTTCACAGGGTCAAGCACACTACTCATCGCCATATATGGATAACGATGATTACCGAGATACGCGTGATCTTAAACGTGATAATAAGGATCTCTCCTAATCAAGAAATATATCCTGGATGGTATCTCATCTAGATAAGTTTTCCAAAATTGAATGAATGGATACACTGTCATGGATGACAGATCCTTATCGTCTATAAGAGGACCCTACCGCACCATCTCAAAGTATGCTATTCATACACCAAAAAATATACTTAAAGCTTTGATATTCAACCGGGCTAACTAACTTAAGCATTGGAGGGTCCTCCGCCGGCACAACCGGCACCCCCTCATGATTCTCTATTTTTTATCGTAGGTCCCATCATCTGGGTCGTCCATCTCCATCAATTTCATCGAGCGATGAAGATCTAAAGTTAATCCTTGATCAACATCTGTTACCCAATTTTTAGTATTAACAGTCATGAAGAGGGCACTAAGATCCATGAACTACATCCCTTAGTCATTGGTTTTTGTGTCCAATCTCAAGTGCTCAAGGATAACGAGAGGGAATCCTCTTAAACCCATAAGAATAAACATGTTCCACAAATTAACTTGGCTAATGAATGAATAAATAATCCAAGCACGAAACTAGGTCTAAAACACCTATTACAACATTTGTTCAAGTATAAAAGGTTCTATCACTGAATGGCAGGTGCTACCATGCGGTTTAACTCATCATTTCTAACATGTGAGACCCAAAAATTCTTATTTATGTTTGAGGTTTCGATGTCTGTCTAGTACTGATTTGTGGAGACCATGGAACACGCCACTAGTGGATCAGCATCATTGATCAAAAGATGACAGGACAGATGTAGATATCCAGATCATTTATCAAGTTAGCCCCACCATGAATGGTCTATAAAATAGAAATTAAAGTTACCGGGCATTCTCAACCATCTGAATAGCACTTTTCCCAGTGGCCCGTTCACTGTTGAGCCTATGATCAAAGGGTGGTAGTTGTCAATGGCATTATTTTTCATCCGTGGCCCATTCACTATGGGGCCTATAAATGAGTGGTTTCGATCTCATCTATATATGTTATTTGTGCGGTTGTCACATGTGGCACTTATCTCCGGTGCCTCTACCTCACTCATTTTTGTTTTTCAATTTCTTATTGTAAGCACAAATCTAACGGTGAGGATCTTACACTATTAAGATGTGGAACTATGGGTCCACCAATACGACTTTAGATCAAGGAAAGTTTCTGTTGATGAATTATTGGATGTTGACGCACCTAACCCATATAGACTCTTGATTTAATGGGCCCCACATGTATATGTATGGTGGATGCACCAAAATTCTATCAAACTAGTGCAAACTGGTTTCAAGGCTAGGGAAATACCGGTAAGCCCTAATGTGATGAGATTTGATTGGGTCATATGCCGCTATCAAACCCCACTAGCGAAGCAAAGCATGCTTAAAAGGGGTGCAGATTAGGTGAGGCAACGGTCATGGATTAGGTGAGGTAGGGGTAACATCATAGTGAGTGAGGCCCTGATCATGGGGCCCAACTTGATGTATGTGTTGTATAATCACGCTTTCCATCCTTTTTTCCATATCGTTTTAGGGCATGGTCTAAAAATATGGTAGATTTAAGTATCAAGTGGACCACACCATAGGAAACAGTGGTGATCGAAGGCCCATCGTTAAAAATTTCTTAAGGGCCACAAAAGTTTTGGATGGAGCTAATACTTGTGTTTTCCCTTCATGCAGGTCTTTGTGAGCTTATCAACAGGTTGAATGGAAAATAAATGTTACAGTGGGCCCTAGGAACTTTTTAATGATGGGCATTCAATCACCATTGTTTCCCGTGGCGTGGTCCACCTCAGATTTGGATCTGCCTCGTTTTTGGAGTCATGCACTAAAATGAGATAGCAAAATGGATGGATGGCATGTATATACAGTACATACATCAAGGTGGGCCCAGCAGTCAGGACCTTACCCACTAAGTTGTCACCCCTGCCTCACCTAATCTGTGCGTCTGTTTGAAAATGGATTGTCATGATTTTTTTTTGTTTTTAAAGTAAACATGAGGCAACATAACTATGGATAGGGCTACACACAAGTCAAGTAAATTTGAAAAACTTGCTAGACTCGGCTCAGATCGAAAGTGAGTTTGAGCCAAGTCGAGCCAACTTTTGGGTGCTCGAATGAATTCGAGTCCAGCACCAAGCAGGGCCATGCTTGACTCATGGAGTGGAGTGGCTCGAAACCGACTCGATTTGACTTGAATCGTGACTCGGAGTATAAAATCCCTAATATTTTCATTTCAAAAAAATCCGCCGGACTACCGAATGCCCTAACCCTAACTCTAACCCTAACCCCCCCCCCCCCCCCCCCCCCCCCCCCCCCCCCCCCCCCCCCCCCCTCTTTCTGTGCTCGCCCACCCAGCCCCACAAAACCACCCCCACAACCCACTCTGGCACTCCCTCCCTCTCTCTTTCTCAATAGTCAAGTCTCAACTCGACGTCGACCACCCTCTAAGCTCTCCAACCTGCACGTAGGGCTGTAAATGGTCGGGTTCGAGGCGAGATTAGCCAAAACCAGACCCGCCCATTTACTAAATGGGTCTAAGTCTAAATTTTAGACCCAGATCCTTTTGCTAAATGGGCGGGTCTAGGTCGGGTCTGAGTCAACCCATCAAACCCATTTATAAATGGGTCCGGGTCTGGTGGAGGGAGATCCACCCAGACTCATTTATAAATGGGTCAGGTCTAATGGGTCCAAGTCTGGATCAAGCATGCAAGCATTTTTACAAGGCTTAAGATCGGGTCTGGACGGGTCCCTTGAAACATAGACCAAACCCGCCCACTTACTAAATGGGTTCGGGTCGGGTCGGGTCGAGCCTAATATAAAGGAAACCAGACTTAGACCCGTTTAGCAACTAGGTCTATTCTTGAACCCAGATCCGTACCACTTAAAAAATGGGTCAGGTCTGGGTCGGGTGTAAATGGGTTGGATCCAGGTACCCCATCGGGTCCGCTGACCCATTTACAGCCCTACTTGCCTGTCCACTCGACGTCAGTATCCCCTTTCCTGCTTCATTTTTTTACATGAATGTTTGGGCGAAAACTCAAACTCAAACTCAACTTAAAAGACTTGAACTCGGACTTGGCTCGAACTCGGTCGGTCTGCTGATCGAGCAGGTCTACGCTCAACTCAGCCGAGTTGAGTTAAGTACCGAGCAGGGGCAGGGGCTGGGTGGTTCGAGCTGAGCAACGAGCAAGGCAAAGCTGACTCGTGTACAGTCTTACCTATGGACGTGGTGGGTCTCAAGAAAGTTCCACCCATGTGGCTCTCGATGCATGAGATAGGTCAGCGGCCCATTTTAATTAGTTGCAAAAGAAATAATAATAAAGCCTAACAAGGATATTCGCGGGGGAGAGAATTGAGAAGACCCTACACATCACTCAGCGAGGAGCATAGATGGATTGATTGACAACTCGTCCCAGTCAACCCGGATTCAGTCACAATCGATCCGGTTCAGCACCACGAGTCACCCTGACTCACATCCAACTCAGGCACAGTCACAACTCGGACTCATCAATACAAGTCCCGGAGTCTGAAAACCATGAGTAGGAGTAGCAGTGGGCAGGTTGACCCATGGGTCATCTGGCCCAATCCCACTGGGCGGCGGATTTGGGCCAAGCAAAATGGGCAGTGTATAGGTATGGGCTAAAATCTGCATCCCACGGCCCACGTGTCTGGCTCCAGTCGGACCCTAGCCGAACCCACCCAAGTCAGTAATACAAATGGGTTTGGGCTAAATGATCTAAACCAACAAGACCCACAACCCACAACAGAAAATAGAAGATAAATTTAAACATAGAAATACATATGCATTCACCCCACTAATTGAGTTAAGCTGAACATATCATTAGCCCTTTGTTCTATGCGGGTTCATCGAGCCTAACCCGATCTAAGGTTGGGTTGGCCAATGAGGTAATGGATCAGGCCTAGATTCTTGGGCCATTTGGTACTGATGGGCTTTGACGCATAGAGGCAATAGGCCTGGCCCCAGCCTGTAAGCCCTGGCACTACGAAGCAAACAGGCCATGTAAAGAAAAGAGTAGAGCTGAAAATGAGTTAAGCTAGCTTGAAAAACTTGCTCAAACCGACTCGGTTGCGTTCGATCCGACTCAACCCACAGACTGGTTCGAGTCAATCCGAGTGCCTAAACCTGTAGCTCAGAAAAAAATCAAGTCGAGTTCAAGCTGAGTCAAGCTCGATCGACTCAACTTGAAACCAAGCTTGAACCTGTCTCGAGATAGACACTGGGCCTATATTTCATACCAAGCCCAGCCCTTCGGCCTAGTTCAAGACTAGCCCTGCAGGCCGGGTCTAGTGACACCCTGAGCTCTAGCTGACCTTTATTTTCTTTTATGCACAGTCTCTCTTAAACGCACGCGCACACACAACTCAGCTTAGCATAGCATGCGTATGCAAGATCTAGTCCGTTAATCAAACAAATCTACTGTGATTTTTATCATACCTAATAAGAATTGTCAATCCCCTCATGAGCGCGGTTTCAGTGGATCCCCGCATCCACCGAGGTGGGTGGATCCCTGAACGTGGGGTCCACCATGATGTACGTTCCTTATATCCAGGCCATGCATCTGTTTTGAAAACTCATTTTAGGACATTATACCAAAAATTAAGCAGATTCAAATTTCAGGTGCACAATAATACAGGAAACAGTGGTAATCCAACATTAAAAACTTCTGGTCTACCTAAAAGCTTTGGATCAACCTGATAGTTGTGTGATCTCTTCATCCAGGTCTTTGTGACCTTATCAACAGGTTGGATGGAAAATAAACATTCCGGTGGATTCCGTGAAGTTTTTAATTGTGAGGATTCAATCAAGACTGTTTACTGTGGTATGCCTTTGGTATGGTCTCCTAACTTTTGGATCTGCTTCCAAGACTGTTTCCTGTTCATGACCTAAAATGAGCTGTCAAAATGGATGGATGGTTTGGATGTATAGAAAATACATCACAGTGAGCCCCACAGTTAGGGATCCACCGACCTCGGTGGATCCGGGGATCCACCCAAACCGCTCCCTCTGCTCATGGGATGGACGAAAAACGTACAGTAAAGTGGATGGATAAAATAGCATGATGCACGTCTGACCACTTGGAATCTATCTTAAATTATGGGAAGCTGTCTCCACATGATGAACGGACAGGATCTGTAATTCATACCTGTTGACCACATGCGTTCCGCGAAGATAATTATCAACCCCATTTGCGCGAATATCCTCCACGCCTCGCTATGACGTTAGTCGAGGGCTGTTTCGCAATTCGCCTAATCGCCTCAGTAACGGGAAGGATCACAACGGCTAGTTCATGTTACCGTTGGACGTCTTTCATTTTTAAATTCAAAGCTCAAACCAAAATTCCTCCTTGAAAAAACAACGCCCCTTTCATGTAGAAAAAACCCTCAAAAATCACGAAAATCTGGGAGATTAAAAAAAAAAAAAAAAAACCAACAACAATAACACCACCACTGCAGCATCTCTCTGCAATTCACCTTCATCCCCATCCCAAGCTCCAAAAAACACCATCAAAAAATCCAACGGTGGAAAATGGTATACACATACACCCCAGCTTACTACTCTTCTCTGCATGACACAATCACCACTCTCTGCAAGACCATCCTCCCATTTTCTCTCAAGAAGCGGAGATTGCCGGCCCTCGCTGCAGAGCAGAAGCTCGCCAAGCAACAGTCAGAGAACCTCAAATGGCAGCAAGAGTCTTTCCATCGGATACTCAACTTGATTGGCCTCCACAAGGAAGGAATCTTGGCCGAAAATGAGGTATCAGCCTACCGGTCCCACCTCCTCGATACACTCATCGCTTCTCCGGCCGATCAGGAGCAACTCGTGATCATCCGAGACAAGTTGCTGTTTCTGCAGGTAAGATCATAAAAGAAAAGAGCTAGTATAGAAGCTTGATTGAATTAGTTTCATTTTCTCATTTGGGCCAGCTAAAGTGGACCGCTTTCTGTGATATGGGTCGTTCATCTTGTTGGCCCCAATTGGTGGGTGATGGACCAAAAGGTCACTGCATCTCACCCCATCTATCTTATTTTTATTGGACAGTCCATTGGCATAGAAATGATTGACTGGTGTGCATCATTGAAAAGGAGTTCTTCCCCAGAATCACTTTTCTGAAGTGAGGACATTTGAAAACTGGTCCGGATGCATGAAATGGGAGGCCTATCTGACAGTCCCGAATGTAAAAAAAAAAAATGTAATTTGGGACCTAGGTGGGCCCCAGCAGGTGAACGAAGAGGATCCCTAAAACGTGGGGCCCTTTATGGGATGCTGGCCCAATGAGATTTCTGTATGATTGGTTTCCATTTCATCAAAATAAAATGGGTGTGGATTCATTCATTTTCGATCTTCTTGTGTAGGAGCTGTTCCACGCGAAGTGCATTTCTGCAGACGAGTACCATTCTTCAAAGAGGCCTCTGCTGCAGAGGCTGGCCGTCCAAGGAGCCACGATCGATTGCAGGGATGTGATCATCGTGGGGTCGACGACGCCTGAAGAGGAGTGGTCAGTGATTGAGCTTAAGGATGAACAATGCTCGACCGATAAAGATACCACACCGCTGAAGAACAAGGCGAAGCATCGGTCTCCAATGAAACAGATCAAAGGAGCAGTGTCCATTATGGGCATTCCCTCACCATATAAATCAGGAAAAAACAAGGGAAAGAAGGGACCTGAACCCTTGTGCGCGATCGATCTGAACCGCCCATCTACTACTTCAAGCCCATTTTTGTCTTTTAAAGAAAACCCATTTTGGGAAAGCCTACCAAAAGTTAATGGAGACGAGAACACATCCATTTTAATGCCTGAGAGCTCACCACCAGCATCCGTCAAGGCTGAGAAAGAAAGGGGCACGGATAAAGTGAAGAAAAAAGCCTTCCGTTCTCTGTTTCATAAGGAGCAAAGCGAGGAGCCCAGCGAGGATCTTGTGCTGGATACTGATGAGAAAGTAACAAAATCAGCAAAAAAACAATGGAGTTTCGACGGGTTCAAGAAATGGAAGAAAAGTAGTTCGGAAGATGAATTGACGATACCTTATCTGCCTCCCGGGGAGAGGTCGGATGACATCCCCTCATCGGCCGATTGCACACTCGTGGCCAGTCCAATTGGAGAGGGGCCCAATACAAAACTCATTAAGAAGGCGATACATTCAGATGGATTGGCATCGGATTTCTTCATTGACAAGGTTTGGACATGCGATTATTTGTATGCTTAAATCCTTCATGACTTCTATCTACTGTAATCAAGTTCACTAACTCATGCCCTCTCAACCACTAGCCAATGTGGCCCCATTGTGAGAGATTCAGGTCTTTCATCAAGTGGAATGTTGGTCAGTTCTTTCGAATTGTCCATTTCGATACCCGTGGGGGCACACCTGATGATTGGCCCACATGCATAGTTTTGGCCCACCATGAACCATGGATCTCACCCACATTTGAGAGAAATCCTACCATTGGCAAGTAGCCTTCACGGATTGTCCCCATTGAAATTAGTCCTGAATTCCTGCTAACTTCATCTTTCTTTCTTGAAGGTTTTGGGAGAGAACATAAAGAAGGAGCTGTCGCGGATTCAGACGGAACTGTGCACCTCAAATCCAAACCTCAGTTTCTCGTAATATTCTACCGAAACCCACATTTTGATTAATGCCGCAATTTGCATTGGTTGTGTTTGGATGTTCCTCCAAATTCAGTTCATTTCAATTCAATAACGTGTCAATGGAAAATGTGGGGCCCATTTCAATTTCAGCTTCTTGAACTGATGGCCACACCAATTAACATGTGCCACCCCACTGTGGGCATTTCCTCTGCAATGAATTGAAGGGATTGCAATTCAGTTTGACTGAGCAGCCAAACACGTCCTTCATGTTCTCAGGGTTCATTGATTGTCTTTGATCTTGCTCTTTATCAGGAATGAGCAAATTGATGCAATCTCAACCAGGCTGCCCGTGGATAAAGCCGACCTGAAAAAATTCTTCCCCAAGTAAGAAATTTTGAAGTTCTTTCCCATTATGGTTTGATTGCTATTTATCCATCAGTTGGAAAGTTTGAAGTTTGTGAGCCAGAGACATGTGGGCCCAAGGTTTTGAAGATCCATCTGATTCATCCATCAGGGACCACATTGAACTTGGGGACCACATTGAAGATCCTAGTCCTTCAATCAGTAGCTAAATGGTTAAATGGCTTACTTTCTATGGAAGATAAGCCAGTCTAGGAAACTTTTTGGTCATCCCATTTTCCACAGTGACGCCCACCAGATCTAATCTAATCTATTTGAATCTTTTTTATTTAGGTCATGGTGTGATAGGTACGGCGACATTGTGTTGGATGTTGTGAAAAAGGAGTTCAAAGAACACGTTGGCGAGATGGACTCCTTGCGAAATGCCACCAGAGAGAAAAGTAATAATTCATCAGGTTGGGTGGCCTTCGATGATAACAACGATGAGAACTTCCATCCGAACCTCTTCTCCCAATGCCAATCGAAACAACAGACTCCTTTCAGTACTCGAAAGGAAGATAGCTTTCACAGTAGTAACAACTTCGCGAATAATCCATTCCATGACAATAGCTATGAGAATCAGAATCCTTTTTGGAATCTGAGGGGCTCGTCTATGATGGGTTAGATGAAGCAATGACTTTATTTTCTCTGTATCTCTTGACGAGCTGTGGGAATAAGAGGATTCACCTGTTTAGTGATGGCGTATGCATTATGTATTTATTTGGGAGTGGGATTCATTGGGTGTATGTGTAGAAACCAAAATGTGTTTGGTGAACATATGTTTATGAAGTGATATATATTGTTTTGGAGGAGGGTCCTTTGTTGTGATTGATGAGGAATTTGTTTTCCAAATAGCTAACATGTGGAGGTGGTGCAGTCGATCAGGACCGCTCATATAGTGGTGGTCTTCGCCATGAATGGCCTGTGGTCGAAAAATTAAGCTGACCTATATATACAATAGCTAACATCCGGACCATTTATGGCTGGAAGATTTTCAAACAGGTTATCCGCCGAATATCCAACATGTGCTTGATCTGGACTATAGTGGGTCAGCGGATTGAATGGCCTGTGATTGAAAATTAAGCTGATCTTACTATCTAGCTAACATCCAGACCATTTATTTATTATGGCTGGAAACATCTGCTCAGTGTGATTTTCAACCAAGTTATTGTCTGAATGGCTATAACAAGTGGAGGTGGTGTGCTTGAACTGGACTTTAATGAGCCATCACCATTGAATGGCCTGTGATTGAATAGGAAAGTAACGATGAAAAAACCAAGTTATTGTCTGAATGGCTATAACAAGTGCTATAACAAGTGGAGGTGGTGTGCTTGAACTGGACTTTAATGAGCCATCACCATTGAATGGCCTGTGATTGAATAGGAAAGTTACAATGAAAAATGCAGTCAACAAGAAAATTGAAGATCAGAGAGAACAAAGTCAATAATAGGAACAAATTGATGGCGAGGATCATCTGCTCTCTGTGTGATGTTTGACGAAGTTATTGGCCTGAAGTATGAGATCAAGCAGAACATACCAGGAAAAGGATGGTGATCATGCATTTCTATGGCTAGGATCTTCTCCACCCACGCAGTGATTTTCCAGCTAGATGGGTCAGGTGATCAAGCTATGGATTGAGCACTTGGGAAGAAGTCCAACAAAAAATCAAACTGCTTCATAAACTAGCTTAGGGTGTGTGTTTGGTTGCAACTTTGTGATCAGAAGTTATTCTATCAATAGGTAAAATCACTGTTTAGCTAGTTGGGAAGAAGTCCAACAAGATCAGAGAGAACAAAGTCAATAATAGGAGCAAATTGATGGCGAGGATCATCTGCTCTCTGTGTGATGTTTGACGAAGTTATTGGCCTGAAGGATGGTGATCATGCATTTCTATGGCTAGGATCTTCTCCACCCACACAGTGATTTTCCAGCTAGATGGGTCAGGTGATCAAGCTATGGATTGAGCACTGGGGAAGAAGTCCAACAAAAAATCAAACTGCTTCATAAACTAGCTTAGGGTGTGTGTTTGGTTGCAACTTTGTGATCACAAGTTATAGGAGCAAATTGATGGCGAGGATCATCAAGATCAGAGAGAACAAAGTCAATAATAGGAGCAAATTGATGGCAAGGATCATCTGCTCTCTGTGTGATGTTTGACGAAGTTATTGGCCTGAAGGATGGTGATCATGCATTTCTATGGCTAGGATCTTCTCCACCCACACAGTGATTTTCCAGCTAGATGGGTCAGGTGATCAAGCTATGGATTGAGCACTGGGGAAGAAGTCCAACAAAAAATCAAACTGCTTCATAACTAGCTTAGGGTGTGTTTGGTTGCAACTTTGTGTTCATAAGTTATTCTATCAATAGGTAAAATCACTGTTTAGCTAGAAGCCTTCATAAGACTGATTGATAAGCTTAGGATAGGATGCGTTTGCTTACAGAAAAGGAATTTCGTTCAAAAGTCTTATCAACTCCTGAGTAGAAACATAGCTATAGGTAAAAGGTTGTTGGGCTAGCTTTAACTTATAAACAATTTTAGCTTCTTCTCTCTCCATTTGTAGGGCCACAAGATGGTAGTCTAAGTCCATATGGGCCACACACATAGGTGAACCAACTACTCTTTTTTTATTATTGATTTGTCTGGGTAGACCAATAATCTAAGAGTGAATGGTGCAATTCCAATAATATTATTGAACATATCAAAGACGAATGATATCATTAATCAATGGGCGAATTGATTTGACTGGCTAGGTTGATATTGAAATCAACGGGCCAGTTAATCAATGTCGAAGACAAATAGTCCTATTTAAATGATACTAAAGATGAATAATATGATTATACCAATAAGATAAATTCTCCAATTAATCCAAAAACTGAAGATCAATGGTCTGATTACCAAACGATATATAATTAATCAATGGGCGAATTGATTTGATATGATTGAAATCAACGGCCCAATTAATTAATGTCAAAGGCAATAGCCCTATTTAAATGATACTAAAGATGAACAATATGATTATACCGATAAAATAAATTGTCCAATTAATCCCAAAAAATGAAGATCAACGGTCTGATTAACAAACGATATATAATTAATCAATGGGTGAATTGATTTGATATTATTGAAATCAATGGCCCAATTAATTAATGTCAAAGAAAATAGTCCTATTTAAATGATATTAAAGATGAACAATATGATTATATCGATAAAATAAATTGTCCAATTAATCCAAAAAATGAAGATCAACGGTCTGATTGATCCAAAATCAAAGATCAACAGTCCGGTATGAAAGGTGAATGGTTCCATCATGTTGAAAATAGCAATGAAAATGAAAATGATTGGCTAATATTGAAAATCGACGGCCCAATTAGATCAATGTGGAAGACAAATAGTCCTACTCAAATGATACTAAAGATGAACAATATGATTATATAAGATAAGCTATTATCCAATTAATCCAAAAAATGAAGATCGACAATCTGATTGGTCCAATTGATCCAATATTGAAGATCAATTGCTCTGATATTAAAGGTGAACGGTTCGATCATGTTGAAAATAGCAATGAATGGTTTGATTGGTTATTGAAAATGATTGGCCTCATTAGTTTAATTTCAAATTCGAATGGTCCGATTCAAATGAAAGTAAAATATGAACGATTAGATTAGACTGATATTAAAGATGAATTTGATTGGCTGATATTGATGATCAGCCGATTAGGCCGATTTTGAAGATGAGCAGTCAGTCTGATTGGATAGATGTTAGATATGACCATCTAATTGGATAAACTTTGACGATCAGTAGTTACATCCAATCATCTTCAGTATTAGACCTTAAACATCAAATATTAGCCCAAATAACTGTTGACCAGCAGTCAATCAAACAATTCATCACTAATTTCAACCTAAGTAAACCATTCGTCTTTAATATCGGTCCAATCTAACCATTGATCTTCAATATCAATTCAAATGGACTATTTTATCTTCAATATCAAACAAACCAAATCATTCATCTCCAATTTTGGTAAAATCCAGCTATTATTCTTTAACAGTGACTTAATCAAACAGTCTTTAATATTTGCTTAATCTAATTGTTCATCTTCAATATTTGGCCAATTTAATCGTTCATCTTGAATTGTGTACTAATCAAACCACTCATCTTTTATGTCAGTCTAATCAAACTTAAACATCATCTTTAGAATCTTTATAATCAAATCATTTTCTTCAACATCAGTTCTTGGTCTCTTAGTTTATAAATCAACTCAATTGGACCATTTATCTCCAATTTCGATACAAATGGATCATTATGTTCGTTTCGAACTGTCGATCTTCAATTTTGGATTAATTGGACCATTCATATTTGATATTGATCCAATCGAACTATTCATTTGTAGTATCAATTGAAAATCAGCATCATTCAATCAAGCCATTAATTTTCAATGTCAACCCAATCAACCATTCATCTCCGATTTCATCACAACCAGACCATTCATCTTTATTGTTGGTCGGGCCATTTATGTCCACTTTCATCACATTGTGACTGCTTATCTCGATGTCGGTCCAATCAAACTATTGATATTCAATTTTAGACTAATTGGATAGCTCGTGTGAACGCCTACCCGCACAGCATGCCCATGTCATTTCGTTTTATTTTTGCAGCATGGCTCCCGATGGCAGGATAGATTTGTATTAGGACTCTCAATGGAGTGGGTCAGATCCAAGATCCGATTCACTCCAAATTCGTATAATGCGGATTTGAATCTAAAAATAGGTCTGATTGGTTAAATGGACCGAATTTGGATCTTAAAATAGGTCTGATTACTTAAATGGACCGGATTTGGATTCACAAGAACATGTTCGAGTTCGATCTGAATCTGATTAAGATCTGACTCATTGTCACCTTACTATATATGTTATACTCATGCTAGCCATCGGTTTTACAGATTATTTTAGGCCATGTCTCCAAATTGAGACACGCCACTCTTAGGTCAACCATACCACAGTAAATAGTAAGATTTACATCATTTTTCTACTAAATTAAATATATTATATTATATATTTTTTTAGATGTGTAATGGGGTGGATTCGGACTTAGATCTTACCCGAATCCGATGGTTATATGGATTTTGGATCGGAAATGGATCTAACAATTTATAAATGGATTGGATATGGATATCACCTTTTGGATCCAAATCCGATCCGAATCCATCTACAGATATACGGACTTGAAGCTGGATCCAACTAGATTCAATCCAAATCTAACCCATTGAGAGCCCTAATTTGTATGACTCGCTTTTGTTTTCTTAGTTGTGCAACATCTTTCTCAAAGCCGGCGGAATGGCACGTTTAAATATTTAAAGTGTTTTAGAGTCGCATCTAGCCAGAACAAGGCTTTAGAATCCATGAACGACAAGAGTCTATAGAATCGCCTAGATAACGAAAAGTCTGAAAGATTCTCGACTCAAGTGATTCCTAAGTTAATCTGCATCATGGATTCTGGGTAAGGGGTCAGTTACAAAAAAGAAAGGGGTTAGGCACCCTTTTTTGCTCATGCAACGCACAGTCTCTATTTTATTGTGATATATGTTTTTTAAGGGGACTCAGTGGACTTCTAATAAACTGTGTAATTTAATTTAATTATATTATATTAGCTTATAAGGCCTAAGTAAGCAAAAAAATAAAGTAACTAAAGCAAGATAAAAGTGCACGTAAGTAAAATTAAAGGAATGAATGCAATATAAAAGTGTGAGTAGGTGTAGGTGCATTTAGGCATGTAGGAAATATGCAAGATGAAATCTAGCTTAATTTGAGATGTGAGAGGGAACAGGGAAAATCAAACACCCTTTTATTTACAAAAGGAGTGGTCAGACGTCCCGAGTTCCGACCCTACTTATTAACTTCGACTTTATTTTGGCTTTTAACTTCTCAATTGAAATAGCAGAGAAAGAACAGAGACGAGGACGACTTTATTTTAACTTTTAACTTCTCAATTGAAAGAGCAGAGACAAAATAAAGACAAGGAGTAACTCCTAACAGGGATCGGAGAATTTCAGTTGAAATTATTAAAAAAGGAAAAGAGTTTCCTCTTTGGCTTTTTCTGTTCTGTTGCCTCGGCATAACCTTACTATTTTTTACTCAGCTCTGCCTCTGCCTGTCTCTCCCCTTTTTTCACTATAAGGGATCCTTTTAAATAGTCGTTGTGTTGTTGATCTTATCCTATTTTTTATAGAGCGGGATCGGCGAGAAATTGGTGAATCCTCGTCAAAGCTACGTAGCATCGTCAAATGTGGCAATTAGAATATTCTAGCGCAGCGGAACCCAAAACTGGCCATGTTGTGGTCAGCTATGCATGGAACTAGACACGGGATAGCCAATTTTGCGTAAAACCCTTTTCCACTGGTTTTTCCAAAACCTGATGAACCCAAGTAGTATTTCGAAATTGTTTCTTGCTCTACTAGTGGTAAATATATAACTCACGTACCACTTCATGTCTACTTTTTTGTGTGTTCTAGTGGTAGTTGATTCGCTCAAATGAGTGTGCCCGGGGTGTGTGTTGTACGAGGGAAATGTGCATGGGGGAGTGGGGCTTGACTTTGGGGTAGTACTTGTACGAGAGAAGGGGAAAAGTAAGGGTATTTTGGGTATTATAGGGATACTTTAGTAGATAAGGTAATGGCATTTTGGTCCTTTGACAAAGGCTAAGTAATAATGTGTTTTGAAATTTGAAAAAGGCTATGGGGGTATGGCATATAAATTGCCAAAAGTATGGGTAATGGATGGTCTTTTCACATGTGAGTAAGATCTCTAGCAAAAAGGAGAATATCTCAGCATATGTGCGCCTCAGGAATGCGCTTGAGCATTGGGATGCACGCCATGCCTCAATTTATGCTTGGGTCAATATCTTCCAACTTGGGTGTCACAAAGGGGCGTGTCGGGCAGTGTTGCGATCGTAACACCAGCGAGGTCGCTACAGTAAAGGTCGAAATTGCATCGGCAGTTTAACACAACACCCTATGCATATACGGGAAAGCTTGGCAGAGCTTGTAAAACTATGGCTAAGTCTTAGAGAATGGGTGATCAAGATCGTTTAAAAATCATTTTAAAAACTTCTTGCCTAATTAAACTAATTAGTAATTATAAACTAATTAAGCAGGAACACTTAGCTTCCAAGCTTAAGTGAGTCCAAGCACAAGGCTAGCATATAATAAGCAATTCAACAACCTAGCCTAAGCATACATAAATAAACAAATGATTTAACTAATCAAGAACATAATCTATACAACCTATGTAGACTATATGAGAATGGATCATATAAGCTCAAGTCTATACTACTTAGTGAAAGTACATCTTGTGTGAATGTGCATATCTAGCGTCTAGCATGCATTCCTATCAAGCATTCATAATTAAGCAATTAAACATATAATGTTAAGATAACAATGTGCTCAAATCAATCACAAACATAAGCATTTATAGTGGTTCAACTATAGGTCTACTCCACTCTTGGTTCAAGTACTCATCCCTTGAGCATACCAGCATTCACTAAGAAGTTTAAATCAAGTTCCTCCCAACTTAGGTGTTTCAAATCGATTATATCCTACCGGGGAGTTTGATAAGGTTCCTCCCAACTTATGACGAAGATTTTACTGGTTCATCTTTCAACTAGGATGTTTACGGGTTTCATCCAACTTAGGAGTTTGACAATGATCCTCCCTACCCTTCAGTTCTAATCCTAGAACCTAGCGTACGCTCCTGCCGAAGGCTCCCATTGGAGACTTATTTGAGTTTGTAAATCCAAATTCTCACATGCAATCCTCTACGAGGAATGAGTGCAACCGGACTCTCACAATGACACTTGTTGGATGAGCCCTTTGTTCAACGCCTTCTTGGGTTGCTTGATCTCTGCTCTCCCGTGCTTCAATCAGCTCCCCAATGTTCCCCCTATCGTGTTGCAACTGCGTTACCAATGCTTCAGCTCCACCGATCAATCACCTCAATGTGATACTCTTGAGATGCCCAATATGATAAGAGATAGTGTAAATTCTCTACAACTAGTAGGAGTTGGTTGCTTAGAGGAATTCCACCTAATAGGATATTTAGAGAGGTTTAGACAATGGATCTACCTATGGTCAAGGTGCCTAAAATATCTAAAGATCAAGAGAGAGCAAGTACATTTTCACATGAGCTTTGAATGCTCCATCTTGTGATCAAATATAAGGAAGATGACTTGGAATGCTTAGGATTAGAGCCTAATGGTATGGGCAATCAAGATGGCTTCTAATGCACTAAAATCTCTCTATCCTTCCTTAAAATCGAGCCCAACCTTTAAATAAGAAAAGCTCAAATGATCATAAAATGGCTGCCAACAGCTCTGTACCGACCGGTCGGGACCAGTTAGCCAGGGGTTCACGACCAATCAAATATTGCTGACCGATCGGTCTAGTTTGGCTTGGATATAAGGTGTTGTTGTTATCCTCACTGGGTCGATTATGACCGGTCGAACAGTCGAGTCGACCGGTCTTAAACCAGTTGAATTAAGGCCCTGGGATCAAACTACTTGCTATCCCATTTAAGGCTCTAACGACTGGTCGGCCAGGTCAGGACCGGTCAACGGACCTATTTTGCTAGCTGTGTTAAGATGTGTTTTACAGTAGCAAGGACAACCTCTTTAGCCATTCTTTGGGTGTTCTTTTGGTACACCTAAGGCCAATCTAAGATGACTATAAGTATGCCTATTGGGTCATGGTCATCTGGAGGTTTGGGTTTTTGTTTTAGTTCAAGGTTCAAGGCTCACTAAGGCATCTCTTTTACCCATTTCTTCTTCCTTGTTATAGTAGGTCCGCTTTGAGTCTTCTGTATTCGTCTTCTTTAAGCTCAACCGATACTAGACTCACTAACTTACGTAATTGACAAATAAGGTGCACTAGTATGCCATAGAAAAGTGCACTAACAAAGGTCTTGGGATAAATGAACTCAATTTTACAGGGCACGATCAGCGATCGACAATCCGTTTAATCCTAGGTACGTTGGTATCAGAAATAGGCATACAGAAGGTTCTAGCGAAACATGGGTTTCACAATAGACAGGTGTCCTGTGCATCCAAAAACGACTTTCTCTTCAAGAGGAACTAGTTATGCATTTCATGGAGTTCACTGTGAGAGCAGATCATTTAGGAGTTACATAGTGGTGGTCTTGGCGGTTACTCAAGGTGAGACAAGACTATAACGCTTTTGGAGAAGCAATACACTTCTGGCCATAATTCAAGAAGTATGTTGAGAAAAAAGTGCAGATGTACCATATATGTCAAGTGTTTAAAGGCCAGTCACAGAACACAAGCCTTTACACCCCTTTATATATACCTGATGTCCTTCAGGAGGACTTGTCTATAGACTTCATGCTAAGTCTTCCACGGACCAAGCGAATTAAGGATTTTGTATTTTTTGTGGTTAACAGGTTTTTCAAGATGGCCTATTTCATCCTATGCAAGAAGACTCTAGACGCAACCCCATGTTGCGTAATCCCTTGTTGCTAATCTATTCTTCAAAGAGGTCGTGCGACTACATAACATCCCTAAAACTATTACCTCAAATCATGATATTAAATTCCTCATGCACTTTAGAGGACTTTATAGCAGCAATTTGACACCACTTTACAGTTTAATTACGCTTACCACCCCCAAATGAATAGACAAATAAAAATAGTAAATCGCATGCTTAAGAACCTCAAACATTGTGTTTCTGGTGATAAGCCAAAAAATTGGATATTGCTCTTGCTCAGGTAGAGTTCGCCTTCAAAAACATGTAGAATCGGTCCAGCAGTGTAACACCCTGTATATTCACCATACTCGACTCTAGCATATACGCGGGTGTTACTGTCAAAGAACTATACAAACCCAATTAGTTATTCTTAAGAAGCTATAAAATGCACCTGATCGTTTAAACCTTGGATTTAGCCTTATGATTTGACCCTCTGAGGCTTGGATCTAGATGACATGTCGAGCAACTAATCAAGATAATCGTAAACAAATTAAAAACTACATAATACCAAAGATAACTAATGTTTAGATCTCAGTTGTCCCACATAAATAAGATTGCCCTTTTAACTTAGGAATCATAGTTTAGCATAATTAAGACTGAATCACCATTTCTGCTAATTGTATAAAGGCCAAATTAATGATAAATCTAGCTAATTTATACCCTGCCTGTCGTGCACAAGAAACCCCAGTACTTAAATAATCTTAAAAATGGTCGGATTATCCAAACAAGCTCTAGACCACTCGTTAGTGGATCACTGAATTCGAAACTAAGAAAAAGCGTTCATCTTGGCAGGCTTGATGTCCCTCGCGGAACATTAAGCAAGGATTGTGCGCCAAATTATTCAACTTGGAGCCACAATATAGCACATATGATGTGTGACGCTGCCTATAAATTACCAATAACTTAGATTAATTGTACACATCGGAACTTGCCCGATGTTGTGACTTTCGAACCGCTAGTTTGTGACCAAATTATGGACACTAACCTTAATAATTATTCTACGAACATTCCTAAAGTCGTGGCTCGGATCAATGATCGATAATTGTCAAAATGATCTCTTAACCATATCTGTTGATCACCGCATTCGAATTTTGGGGCAATTGTAGTCTTACGTGGATCACCACTTAGGACAATTATTCTATGACATAAATTGACCTATACACTCCAAAGTGGACCCTTAATATGGAAACAAACCTACCATAGGATTATATGACCAATTACCTTGCTTCTAGGGCCATTAGACACACTTGTGGGGCTATAAATACCCTCATTTGGGCAACCCCTCTCCTTCACACAAATTTTGCCCTAACTTGAGAGAGAGAGAGAGAGAGAGAGAGAAAGAGAGGTAGGGTTAGAGATTGTTTGTAAAACCCCTTGCTCTAGGAAGGAATCCCTACAATGGAACCCTAGTTGCTATCGTTTTCCTCTGTTGAATCCCCCTCTACTTGCAATCGAAGGTAGGAATTGTAACCAACCTTTCGATTTAGAAATCTATGGATAAATTTCTTATTCTTGATGAGATCTCTTTAATTTTGATTTAGGAATCAGTGTTTTCTCCAAAAATCTTAACCTTAAGTGTGATTAGATCGCATAACCTCTTTCCAAGGTAAGGACCATTTCTCTTAAATACCTTTTATCATCCCATGATAGTCCCTAGTTAGTTGATTCGTGATTGTGTTGAGCTTCGTACACTATAAATGCTAGATTTGCTTTATTATGGTGTCTCTTATGATTAATTGCTATATGTTGATACATGTTTGATGAAATGCCCGAATAACAAGAAATTATGGTTTTAGAATCCTTATATGCTTCTTGTTATATTGCGATTATAGGACTTAGATTTATTTGTTGAGCATGGTTATGTACATATATTCTATTATTTACCATGATGTCATATTTAACCATTTCATACTTGAAATAGTGTACATGATGATATATATTAGTATTGATGTGGATTAAGCTTTGAAACTTGTTTAAGCAAGTGTGCGGCCTACCTTTAGTTGATTATTATAGGTTTGTCCGCCTAACCGAGGTGGAATCCAGATGACCGATAATAGTCGAACTATGCAGGACATTTTACGCTCAATGCCTGTTTCGCTGGAGTACCCTGTGGTCAATTAGATCAGTCTAATGCAGAGCTGATCGTTATGAGTTGATTGTTGTGCAATACCTTGAAAAATCTGAGACAATTCCAACTGTTAGTGTGATCCTAATTAAAGTCTCATAAGTCGAACATGGTGATATGGGACACCATATTTGAGTTGTCGGCCTACGCTGGGTGATAGCCCCCTGTAGTGTCCTTAGAGCACTAATGGAGGCGACAAGCTAATATTCTTTCGTTAGTTTGGATGACAAGCCCTTACTATAATAATTTTATTTTGGGTGATGAGCCCTTACTTTGTTAATTCAATTCTGAGTGACAAGCCCTTACTTCTAACATAACTATTTTTATTGGGTATCAACAACGAACCTTTGCAGCATTAATAAAGTTTGGGTGATGAGCCCTATTTTCGGGACAATTATTCCTATATAATATTTGGGTGATAAACCCTAGTTTGGATTGAAGGACACTAGCGATGAGCCACGTGATCCAGTCTATATGACTCATGATAATTGTGGTATTCTAGCTTTGCTTGTATGATTGTATGTAAGCAGACTAATAAAGGCTGGGTTATGAAATCGCATCACTTTGATAACACTTGAGACGCTATGTGTGCGAAAGCTATTGGTGCAGAGCAACTAGAATTATGGCTAAGTTTGAGGGAGGGGTTAGAACTTTATTGAATTTTTTTTCACCTACTTAAATAGATTAACAATTTAAACTAAGTAAGAACACTTCGGCTTCCAAAACTAAGTGGGTCTCATCACAAGACTAGCATATGATAAGTAATAAGCAACATAGTCTAAGCATGCATAAATTAAAAAATGATTAAACTAATAAAGCACATAATTTATACAACCTAAATAGACTATACGAGAATGGATCATATAAGCTCAAGTCTAAATAGTGAAAGTACATATTGTGTGTGGATGTGCCTAGTATGCATTCTAATTAAGCATTCATAATTAAATAATTAAATCACAATGCATAATAAGAAATGTGCTCAAATATAGTCACAACGATGTATAGTGGTTTGACTATGTATCTACTCCACTCCCAGTTCAAGTACTCACCCCTTGAGCACATCGACATTCACTAGGGAGTTTAAATCATGTTCCTCCCAACCTAAGTGTTTTAACTCGGATCCACCCTATCGGTGAGTTTACAAGTTCCTCCCAACTTACACGTTTATACCCGTGTTAATGACTCCCCTTGAAAACTCGTTTTACGCCTGACAAACGTATCAAGGATCGTCAAACGAACCTGAAATTTAGGCTGAACAAACGAATCAAGGATCGACAAACACCCCTAGATTTTGGGCTCAACAAATAAGCCAATGATCGGCAAACGAACCTATATTGAGTTTGACAAACAAACTCTACACTCAAATCCCCACAGGAAGAGAGTGGATGGACTCTTACAAATTAATAACTCGTCGGATTTGAGCCCGCTGATGCACTGCTTTGGGTTGCTTGATCTCCACTCTCCTGTCCTTCAATCAGCTCTCCTTTGTGCTCCCACAATCATTAATGCCGCTGCTTTACCAAGGCTTTGGTTCCAATATCAGCTCCCTTGTAAATGATGCTCTTTTGGAGATGCCCAAGGTGCTAGGAGATAGTAAATCCTCTACAAATTGTTGAAAATAAGTTTCTTAAAGGGATACACCTATTTGGATTCCTAGGTGATTTTAAACAAGCGTTTTACCTACGATCAATGTATCTAAACTCCGAGAAATCAAGAGAGAACAAGTTCATTCTCATTTGAGCCTTAAATGCTCTAATTTTATGATAAATCACAAGAAGAATGGCTTGAATATATTGTGATTAGAGCTCCAAATGGTATGCAATGGTAGTAGCCTCTAAATCACTAAACTATTTCCTCTATGCCTAAAAAATGCATCACTTATTTCGATGGCATCGAAAATTCTTCAATGGGGTTGAAACCCTCTTTCGATAGCATCGAAATATGTTCAGAAAGATTTCTTAGTTGCTAAACATCCAGTTTCGATGGCATCGAACTTGTTTCGATGGTATCGAAAAATCCATTTTGATGACTCGAAATGATGTTCGATGGGGTCGAAAACTGTCTAGAGAGTATACATTTTGTTGGACATGTTCGATGGCTCGAAATCAGTTTTGATTGCATAAAAAACCAATCGAAATGTATTTCTGTGCATCGAAGCACAATCGAAAACTGTTATTTGGGCCAGATGAATTACAATAGCTTCCACCTCTTTAATTTATTTAAATTATCATATTTTTCTATCTGATCTAAGGCTGATAGAGATGACTAAGAGTTTTCCTACTTAATTCAAGTCATTTAAGAGGTTTTGAGTGTTTTGGTTCAAATAGTTAGGGTCACCAAAGCATCTCATTTACCTGTTCTTCTTCCTTGATATTTTTGATCCACTTGAATCTTCGATCTTCAGCTTGCTAAGGCTCAATCGACATTACAACTCAAGGACACACATGATTGACAAATAAGGTGCACTAATATGCCACAGAAAAGTATAGTAACAAGTTAAACATGCATACATCACATGGGCATTATCGGGTGCCTGGTCCTGTTATTAAAGACCAGAGTACCGTTTTGAATGACCCTTATTTGCATGGGAGTTATCAGGTGCCTAGTCCTATTATTAAATATAAGAGTACTGTTTGAACGACCCTTATGTTACACCCAAGACATGTTTTTACATATTATAACATACATGTACTTAATTAATCAATTTAGAAAATTATCGCGATGTTGTGCTATTATTAACTGCACTTGATTGTGCTAATAACATGCGTAACTTAGGAAAATGGTAGCATTGAGTTGATCACTCACTCCCTCCTGAGACGGTGTTTTAAAATATCAACCAGACGATATCATCGATGCAGGTACTACAAATGCCGACGCATTAGATGAGGCATATCTGGACCCTGCAGAGGAGGTATTATACTTCAAGGTCTCTAATGGGCAGGCATGGGCCGACGTGCCCCAGCTATAATTTATTTTGGAGTTTTGAGCATGGATGTTATCATACATTATTTTGTACATTTTGGGATATGTATATTAAGTCCCCAACTGAGTAAACTTGTTCTTTGAATTGATTATATGTACTTGGTGATTGACGATTCCACTTTACTTTCATATACACTACACACTGTTTAGATTAGCTCTTTACGATTGTTTTAATGCCTGTATGATTTGAACGATTAATTACGCTTTGTAATGTCCCAAATTTACCATACTTATTTTAATTTTTTCTGAAATTTATTTCTACTTTTTTTATAAAATACTGGTTGTTGATATTGAAACACGAATAATGAAACATTTATAGAAGATTCGATAAAGTACCATTTATAAAAGTTACTTAGAATGGTCCCATAAACAAAGAATGGTCCCATAAACAACGTAGAAACATTAGATTCTACTAAACTAAAAAATTTGCAATAATTACAAAAATGCCATTAATTAAACTTAAGTTAACTTGCCATTTTTTAAGTATGATAGTTTTCGACGATCATTTTGACGCAAGACCTTAGACTTAAGCTTTTGGGCACATTTTAACCGTACACGTCAAATTTTAGCCCTTAAATCATAGTAAAAATAGTCCAATTGTCAGATCAGCCCCTTAACTCTTGATTTTCATGTCTATCGAGTGAGGAAAGTGGATGATTAGTCGTAGTCGAATATTTTTCTTCATATGAGTGACTTGGATCGTCTTTATGATGGACCAATAGTGTGATTTGAGTGCCCTACCTTGATAAGCCTCTTTCTCAATCACGAAGTTATCCCATTAACGAGTTACCAACTTTTCTTAAATCTGAACCTTTCAATTTACCTATTTCTCACCATCAATCGCTTCTCAAATTTAGACTACCCATTATCCTCATATAACTACGAGTTTACACAAAATTTAAACCCCGATATATAATCCTACATCGTTGAACCACAAAGCCATCACCTTCATTTTTCGTCAAAAGTTGAAATTTCAGATCTAGGCATTTTCTACCATCAATCAACCATCAAACTTTGTACAAGTGTTTGCCTATCATGACTATATATTTTCTCAAGATTTAAGCCCTGATCATCAAGCATAGACCGTTAATTGAGATCAAGCCCATTTTAGCACATGTCGAGCCATTTTCAAAGATCGGCCAATCTAAAATGTAGATCACCAAGAAATTTACATATTCCAACTCTACTCTTCGAGCCTGATAAGATGAACAAATTAGAATTGATCAAAGATCACCCGAATATTGAGATTTAATAAACCCACCTCGAGAGGTTATTACACTAGACCTCATGCCCACACCTTATTGCCGATACACACATGCACATCCCTCTCCATATTCCTTCTACTCACATCCAAGCCCTTCTTCTAACCCTAGCCTCCATGCCCTAGAGAAAGAGAAGAGAGAGCCCATTCCTTCCATCTTAGCCGTCCACCTTAAGGATCTAACGTGTGAGACCTGTTCTACTAAGCTCACGTGGTTCGTGTTTTACTTAAATGCCGTCTTTCTAGAGATTCTACATCTAGAGTTTCATGTAAAGCTAAGGTGAAGATTTTCCCTTTAAGCCAACATGGATAAAAGTGTAATTTTTTTATATTTTCTTTATTGTTAATTGAGTATCTTAAGTTTAAATGTATGATCCATATTAGACCATGATTAATGTTAGATTTATGTTGAAATGATATTATACGATACTATGATTTCATGTTTAGATGTATATGTGAGAAAGCATGTGTATTTTTCTACGTTATTGTGAGAATTATGTGTTGATTTCTTTAGTTTATATTTATGTATGATTAAGATGACTATGATAATGTATACATTATATGATGATGATTATCATGTAAATATTACACTTATGTACACCCTTGTCCCCATATTGATGAGATCAATTGTTGTAGAGAGATAGGCTCGTGAAAAGTGTCCATGTTGAAAAGATGATTTTGGCATAACTATGTTTATGTGTTGAGTATTGCCAAGAGATCCTTGTGTTCACATGATGTTGTAATGAATCCATGTGTCGCATATGTATGTTTCCTTTGGTTGGCCACATTGAAAATTAATGGCTATTTGTGGGACTTAGTTGGATTATAAGTGAGACAAGAAGTGGACATTAATCGTATATGTTATCTCATGAGCCGGGGTTGGTGTTATGGACACTAATCTCGTGCTGCCGACTTATGCCGGGTTGTTTACAATTCCTCATAGTGACTATTAAGTTCTTTCAATATGGATGGATGTGAAAATACTTAAATAAAGGTGAAACTAATTTCATGCATCCACTTAGCTCCATGTGAGTGTACGGAATTAACAATAGGCTAGAGCATCCTACTTCTCCCGTATACTGTCGCATGTAGATTTAAGCTATGAGCGTCCCGTTTCTCACGTGGTCAAGCAAAACTATGGGCTTGTGCGTCCCAGGAATCTCTGGTGACTAGTGGCTAGCGTGAAGTCGTAACAAGGAGTCTCTCACTTCATATATTATTATTTCTAGTCAGGGTGCCTCAGCCAAAGCATGCATATCATGCATTGTATTAATAAGATTTTTCTTGGATGTTTTGGTCGATTATATTTATCATACTTATGCTATCTCTGTGTTATTATTATCATGGTTGTCTTGGAGGGTTATTCCCTACTATAATAGTGTTTAACGCTATCCAACCATATCTCAAATAATTCAGGTGAAGATCCAGTAAGTGAAGTGAGCACTATAATAAGGTGTTCGAAGGTTCGCGGTACAGGCAACGGATGACGAAGTTGGAGTGGTATATTGGAGATTTTATTTGATTATGTGTTTTTATGATAGTTTATTGTTTATTTCAAAATTGTAATAAGTTTTCTTAATGAAGGCAATAATTAATTATTTGTTTGGTTTAGTTTCAAGAACTTTGTGATGATAACGTAGATTAAAATTTCATTAAATCACATATTTATCTTTCGTATCTGTGCATGAATGCCATTAAATTTTAAATATATAAAAACATAATGATATGTCAAGAATTTCATCATTGACACATCTTAGATAACACCTGAGAATTTGGCCTATCGTGGATGTTCGCTCGCCTCAAGTGTAAGGCTGCGATGTAGTAATAAATCTCGGTAAGACCGAGGTCAATCCACAGGGAAAGAGGTAAACAATTCCAAGGACTCTAATAACTAGAATCTAAGAAGTTTAAGAAAGTAGTTTTCACTTGAAATAGGAAAATCTGAAAATAAAAAGAACTAGAGCATCAATGATCCACTTGTAGTAGTCCAATGCCAATCCATTCATCCAAGCACAACACAATTAGAATCAAAGTCCTAACTCTCATCTAATTGGAAGATATAACATTCAAGCACAACAATCCCACTCAAATATGAAAATCAGATTTCTAGTTCTAATGAAGTACATAAAACTTGAACTTGTAGCCTTCAGAGTAACAGCCATGCCTATGGACTATGGCATGATCAAGGGTTACAACAATTCAGATTCAAACAACCCAATCATGGTAATCTCAGAGAATTGCAAGGAACTCATGTCCGGAGCACAAAAACTCTCACAAAACTTCTAAAAAACCAAACTTTATTCAAACTAAAACTTGAAAATCCAAAATTAAAATAAAGGGTACTTGAAGAACGAATTAAAGCATTGAAACAAACTACAAACTTCACCTCTTCGCTCTAGCTAAAAGGTTAACTAGAAGAAAACATTAAAAACTAAAAACTAGAACTAGAAGAAGAAGAAAACTAGTTGTAGGAAGCTAGGAAACCTCCTAGGTCTTGATCTCTTTGCTCCCCACGTTGCTAGATGAGTTAGGAAGAGAGTGGAGGTGGCCTTTTATAAGAGAAATCCCGCACCAACTTGGAAAGTTCGAGAATCCACGGAGTCCTCTTGCAATTTAGAAACTTGGCCTTGAAAATCAGAGTTTCTGGAGCACCTTCAACCTGTCTGGCTACCAGTATAGCGAACGGTCTAAGAAGAAAAAAAAACAGTCTAAAAATTACATTGTAGACTTGTCTGTCGACCTGTCTGGCAACCGGTCTAGCGACCGGTCTACAGACAGGTCTAAGGCAAAAAAATCAGATTTTCTTCTTTATCTCTTCTCTTTCTTTCTTGCTTCTTTCCTTCACCTTTTGGCACTTGTTCCATTGATCTTCAATACATACAAAATGACTCTTTTAACCATGAATTGGTGAAATCTTCCTCTCATTCCTATAATCACAAAAACATGTATTAGATTAGTCTTTAAACATGAATACCATGCATATAATGCGATGTAATGAGTCAGCAAATGTATAAATTGGAGGCTCAACAGTGGAATCCACAGGAGCCAAAATCTATGGGCATTACATGCTTCCTGAAAGCAAAAGTGACACGTAGAATGTTGGGGATTGAGTGTGTGCTTGACCCATGAAATTCGAGGCACTATAAATATTATATTTCCATGTAAGGTTTGTATAGTCATTTTCCAAACATACACTAGACATGATTCATTTGCCTAAGTTATCACGTATGAGTGTTGTTGTAGAAAATATGATGGAGTAGATAATGACAGTGTGTGTCGAGGTCCAAAGGAAGTTACATATATCTAATGTCAAGTATAGGGAAGCGGCTAATAAACATCTGTGTTAGACGGTGTTTGAAGTGGGTGGTAACGTGCTAATTCACTTGCATAAGGAGAGGACATATAATAAGCTGAGAAATAAGAAGATAAGCCATATTTCGATACTCAAGAAAATAAATGATAATGCTTATGTTGTTGATCTTCCCAAGGGTCTGGCGATCTTACGGACTTTCAATGTGGCAAATCTGTATAAGTATTATGAGCCAAGTCCATTGAATAACTCGATGACGAGTTCTTTTCAAGTGGAGGAGATTAATATAAAGCGGGTCACAGATGTGTTCTTAGTATAGTTGGACCAAAGCGGAAGTAGTCCATCAAAATTAAACCCAGTCCTTCGTAGGGCATGATGTAATTAGGCTCCAAGCATTACGATTCGAAGAAATTCATTTCAAATAAGGAGAAATTGCTGTTCGAATTGTTGACTGTAAAAGAACTATATTTTTTTATCTGGGCATCGTCACAAAATGCACAACCTATCAATCTTTATCTAATGGTGCATTCGGGGTCAACCGATTTGAGATAACAGCTAAAGATGTCTGTTTTGCAAGAAAATGCACGTCTTCGGTGTTAAAATGAGATTTTAAAACATTTTACTACTTTTGGTAATTTTTATATTCATCGTATCTTTTTATTCTTGCATATTTAGAATTTTTGTCTTTTTAAAAGTTGCTTGTAATAATGCTGGGAATGCTTCGATAAGGTTTATTTGGAGGTTTCTATTTTTTGGCAAACTAGGCTTTAGGAGAGATTTGGCTATTTCAGATAATTTTTAAATGAATTATGGTTTTAGGTCTTTCATATAAGTGATATAATTGAGCATTTTAAGAGTATTATTCAATAAAAAAATATTCAAAATTGTGGATTTGAGGTCTTATTACTTGGAGAAGATAATGATCTTCTTCTTGTCATTTCACGCCCTTCCTTGCGTCAAGGGCTCATCGTGGTATTCATGAGAAATCCACCATGAGAGTTTCACCGAATTATGTTAAGGCGCCAACCCAAAAATGAGGTAAATCCTAAACTCAAATGGGCCACATGGTAGGAAAAGGTGGAGATTGAACAACAACAATTGAAACACTCGAGGCCCACCCATGATGTTTATGAAAAATTCACCCTATACACCAATTTCAACAAAGCATTTTAAGGCATGGGTCTAAATATAAGTTGAGCCCAAAATCAAGTGAGCCACATGATAGGAAAGAATAAAATTCACAAACTATGATGTTTGTGAGAAATCACCTCGTTCCTTAGTATTGTTAAATCATTTTAGGGCGTAAGCAAAAAAATGAGGAAGATTCAAAACTCAAGTGGGCCACACAATATAAAATCGTGGAAATTAAATGACCATCATTGAAAAATTAGGGGGCCATTATGATGTTTCCAAGAATCCAACCAGTCCACCAATCTTGCCAAAGCATTTAGGGCGTGAGCCCAAAAAATGAGCCAAATCCAAAATGGGTAACATGAAAGGAAACTATGGGTATTGGATGCTCACAATGGAAACACTCATGGAGCCACAAAAATTTTCAATTTAACTATTGTTTGTGTTTTCAATTCATCCTAGTGGGAATGACCTTATGACTGGTTTAGATAACATAAACAACACGATAAAACCTCGGAAGGTTTCAATCGTAAACATTTCTTTCCCTACTATTTCATGTCGTGTTGCCCGCTTGAGTTTTAGATCTACCTCGTTTTTGGTCTAACATGAGCTGGCAAAACAAATTGATGGGGTGAATTTCTCACAAACATCACGATAGGCCCCACCTACATCATTGGGTTCCAACCACTACATTGGGTTATTAAGGTCAGGTACAGTAAGGTCTTTTTCATTAATGTGAAAATATAAAAGTCAAATTGTATGCATAACTAGCAGCAGGCAGTTATTTGACTAATTGTGAAAAAGACAAGTAATTTTGTAGAAATGGTTTAAAAGGAAATGGTTTTCGATCATTAGACTAAATGGCTATATGTAAAAGTTCCTTATAAAAAAAACGAAAAGGTGTGCTCGTATGGTACCGGAATACCAGGATTCTATGCATCCATGTCAAGTCTACATCCAATCCTCCCAATCCATTAGGGGTCACTTGGATGCTCATAAAGTTTTAAGTTATTAATAGTTTATACCTTAAAAGGATTTCAAGAGGAAACTGTTAACAAGCTATTTTATTTGGTTTTTAATTGGTAATCTGTTTATAGGTAAATAGATTATGTGTTTGACTAACTTATAAAGTGTTTACAATATATAAAGTAGGTATTGAAACCACATAGAGCTTTAGGCAATAAATCCCACCAAAATCCACAAATCACATAAAAAGGACATGAATTTTTAGTGCTTTAGGAGAGCATCAAAGCATGTACACATTAGACAGATTAAATGTTCTCCACCCATCACAGTGGGCCCCAAATGCAATCTAAAAGTTTTTTAACAATCCACATTCTATCATTCCTTCTCATGTGATTCATTTGATAATCAATCAAGCTATATTTTTTGGGGCCATAGGAATCAATTAAAGAAATCAAATAATGGATAGATTGGATATAGCGTACACATTAGATAGGCCTCACATTAACCATTGTGTTCTATTATGCATAATATACATCATTTTAGTTGTAAAGAATTTGCGTAATATTTATTTTCGTGGTAAAATCTTCACCGGCAAAAACAGGTATTCAAATAGCCTTTGCAATCGGATCACCTGCCATCCTTTTATAACTTAAGGGGTCGTTTGGCACCATGGATTTAAGGGGATTTGAGGAGATTTTAGAGGGATTCAAATTTCCTATCCGTTTGGTACAATAAAGTAATTAAGGATTTCAAATCCAAGGTGGAAGCTAGGATTTCATCTAAAATCTTCCCATGAGTCATATGTGTAAAACATGTTTCACTAGGCTATTAATTTATTAGGCAAATGGTTCACTGATGATATCCCAAAACAATCAAATTGCATTATTAAAATTACTTCAATAAGATGATTTGTGCCATCCAAACATCGTTCATGTAAATCAATGGTTAAAAATCGTTGGTTACTCACTCGGTTGTGGTCCTATGCTTGTGGCCCATCCAAGACTTAAAATTTCAAAATTTTCGGTCAACATATATTCAAGGGCTTATTACAATCATTATGTCAAACATTACATACATGCTAGTTAGGGATATTAAAGTTAATTTAATAATTAAATTTAAATCCCTATAAATATATTACATATAGCTGCTTTTGGATTATAGGGATTCTAAATTTTAGGTGCTAAATACAACCAAGTATTCCAAATCCTCGCTCCCAAACAGGCCTTTGCTGTGGGATACTTGTCATCCTTTTCTTACTTAAGAATCTTACTAGCATCAACAGCCGTTTATGGTTTACTTAGATGTACTTTAATATTAGACGACGGACCTAAAAAAATAAAAGGACGCTGAGCAGTTGGGAGCTGATGCAACCGATAGTACGTGTCCCACTGTTTTTCGGCTTGCCTTGAGCTTTAAATGCTCTCCAATCCATGTCATCACATTCTTCAGGCGGACGCGGATTAGCTACTGACAGGTTGAGTAGCTATATCGTTACACTGAAGTGACGTCACCAACTTCCGTGGGGCCCACCATGATGTATGTGTTGTATCCATACCATCCATACATTTGGAGAAATCATTTTAGGGCATGATCTGAAGTGGACCTCACCAAAGAAAACAGTAGGGACTGGTCCCTTACCATTAAAAACTTCTCGGGGCAACAGAAGTTTTTGAACAATCTGATGTTTGTGTTTTACCTTCTTCCATGTCTGTGTGAACTTATGAACAGGTTGGATCTCAAATAAATATCATGCTGGGCCCTAGGAAGGATTCAATGGTCAGGTTCACTGTCCCCACTGTTTTCTTTGGTGGGGTCCACTTGAGCTTTGGATCTGCCTCATTCTTCAGTTCATGCCCTAAAATGATCTCTCCAAATGTATGAACGGTGTGGATACAACACATACATCATGGTGGGCCCCACAGAAGTTGGTGACGTCACTTCAATAGCCATATAGTTACTCAACTTGTCAGTAGCTAGTCCGCGTCCTCTTCAGGCTGGGACGAAGGGATCCACCAGAAAATTATGCAATATCAGAACTAGGTGGACCACATTACGCCAATTTAGAGATTTTAGGGATGATTTTACATTTGTTTCCTGCTGTGCCCACTAAAGTTTTGATCTGCCAGAATTTTGGTTTCTCCAATAAGCGTGAGGAGGGGAACACGATGGATGGAGTGGATCGGACGCACAGTGGACGTAGGCCCCACATCAGCCTGGTACTGGTACTGATACGGATTGGCCACTAAAGTGACGTCACCAAGTTTGGTAGGCCCTACCATGATGTATGTGTTTTATCCACACCGTCCATCCATTTGGAAAGCTCATTCATTTTAGAGCATGACCCAAAGAATGAGGCAGACCCAAAGCTCAAGTGGACCCCATCACAATGAATGAACTTTCCAAATAAATGGACGGTGTGGATACAACAGGTTGGATCTTAAAAAAAAAAATCACGGTGGGCCCTAGGAAGCTTTCAACGGTGGGCGTCACTGTTCCCACTGTTTTCTGTGATGGGGTCCACTTGAGCTTTGGGTCTGCCTCATTCTTTGGGTCATGCTCTAAAATGAATGAGCTTTCCAAATAGATGGACGGTGTGGATACAACACATACATCATGATGGGTCCCACAGAACTTGGTGACGTCACTTCAGTAGGAGATCGCTACTGACGCTGTTTGCAGCTTATCCGCACTCCGGTACGAGCGCACCTGCTTCGAAAGAGAGCGGATCAGGTGAGACCCCGGCCTCACACAAGACAGTGCGACCCTTACTGTGGGGCCCACATTGATGTATGTATTATGTATCTACGCCGTCCATACGTTTTTACAGATCATTCTAGGGAATTATCCCAAAAATTAATTAGATCCAATTATCAGGTTTACCATACCATAAGAAACAGTCGTGATTGACCGTCCTACCATTAAAAACTTCTTATGGAACACCTTAATGTTTCTACAGTGTTTATTTACCATCCAATCCATTGATACGGTCACATAATCCTGGATGAAGAGAAGAAACAAATATCAGCTTGATCCAAAACTTTCGTGGCCCATTAACGGTCAATCGACACGTTTTCTTAATTTATGATCCACCTGATTAATGGATCTGTTTTAGTATTTCTATGTTGCTTAAAATGATCTGTAAAAACGTATGGACGGCGTGGATACATAATGCATACATCAAGGTGGGCCCACGGTAAGGGCCGCACCGTCTTAGGTGATGCCGAGGTGTCACCAGATACGCTCTCGCTTTGAAAATGTGGTGACTCATCAGGAAGCGGGTTAGGTGTTACCCGGGTAAGACGTTAGTGGGTGTTACTCTGACCATATGGGGCCCACCTTGATGAATTTGTTGCATATCCATACTGTCCATCTGTATTTACATCTCATTTTAAGACATTATACCAAAAATTAAGTGGATCTAACTCTCAGGTGGAACACACCATTGAACACTGTGGCGAATGACCACTAAAAACTTACTTAGGGCGTAAAATTTTTGGATCAAGCTGATCTTTGTATTTTCCATTCATATAGGTATGTTTGATCTTATCAAGAGGTTGGATGGAAAATAAATTTACGATGGGCCCTAGGTAGTTTTTAATGGTGGCCATTCATAACCACTATTTCCTAAGGTGTGGTTCACCTGAAATTTGGATCTAGTTAAATTCTCGGACCACATTCTAAAATGATATGGAAAAGCAGATGGACGGCATGGATATATGAAAAATTCATCAAGGTGGGCCCTACGGTCAAAGTAACATCCACTAACGTGTCCCCCGGGTAACACCTAAGCCGCTTTGGACCCTCAACCGCACACATGACATCAGTTTCTACCGCAATCCAGACTGTCCAAATCAGACCCGGACTTTCGTGGTGAACCCAACGCCACGAAGCTACGCGGTGTAAGGACTCTGTGGGGCCACTTTGATGTTTTATCCACACCGTTCATCTGTTTTTACAGATTATTTTAGAGGATAAACCCAAAATCGAAGCATATCCGAAGCTTAAGTGGACCACATCCCAGGAAACAGTGGGGCTAATGATGTTCACCGTTGAAACCTTTCTAGGGCCCACATTGATGTTTATTTGTCATCCAACCTGTTGATAAGGTCACACAGACCTGGATGAAGGGAAAATACAGATATTAGCTTCATCCAAAACTTTTATAGCGCCCAAAAAGTTTTCAACAGTAATCAGTAAGCGTTCAATCCCCACTCTTTCTTAGGGTGTGATCCACTTGAACTTTGAATATGCTTCAATTTCGGTATCATACACTAAAATAATCTGAAAAAACGGATGTACGGTATGGATAAAATAAATACATCGTGGGCTCCAAAAAGTCCTTACACCACGGAGCTACTTGGTGCTAAGTTTCACCACGCAATCCGCGTCCGTTGAAATCCTTAACTGTGGATGGTTCTCTTTCGAATCTAGACCACTCACTATTTTACCTTTAATAATCCGCTTGATACTCATTAATTGGATGGTTGAGATCAATTTCTAAGATAAGCTCCATCCACAACGAAACCAACAATTTAAACGGTCTGGATAGCTCTAAGTCAATGCCACGCGTGAAAAGCATGAGTCACCACCATTTTAAATACGGTGCAAAACTAACATGGGAACGAAGCGCGTCTGGACTATTTTTATTCGTTCGTCCTCCATCTTCACTTCCATTTCCGCGTTTCTTTCAGACAGAAAAGAGATGGGTTCGGGCAATAGTAGAATGTCGTCCCGTCCATCGCGTCGGACCCGAGTCGACCGCGGCAGGAGCCGTTTCGCCTCCTTCTTCTGCGCTACCTCTCTTCCTCACGACGATGCTGAGGTAATCTCATATAAGATAAAAGAAAATCCAAAAATAGACAGAAAAGGAAAAGAAAAGAAAAGAAACCTCAAAACCCTAATTTTTCTTCTTTCTTTCTTTAATTTCATTTTTTCTTTCGTAATTTTTCACTGCCGATCTCTAATTTCTGATCCGTGGAGGATTTTGACCGTCCGATCCAAATGTTATGGAGCTTACTTCTTGATTTGTAGGGTTTTATTCTTCATTTTTCTGCTCTTGGAATTTGTTTTGTTTTTGGGAGATTAGGTATGGAATTCTCTTATTTGGGAGTGGGGAAGATTCAGAATTTATGATTTGTTGGTAGCTTAGTCGCGTATGGGATTTGAATGTTTTGATCGAATTTGGATCGAATGCGTGATCATCGGGTTGTGGATACGTGTGGGAGGAGAAGCCACGAGGGGGCTTTGCAGCTTGCACGCCAAGACGTGGCATGTGTGCGAGATCTGAGGCATTCAGCAGGTGGGGCGTGCATGTGTGGTGGATATTTCAAACCAACCATTTTTTTTAATGTCGTGCATGAGTAGCCCACTAGATGGGTGGCAAAGCCTGATTTTGGCCTGGGGCCATGTTTGCAGTGGGCCGTGAGTGATGATTGGTTGAGCTCTCGTATGTGTGGGTTATGTTTGTGTGTGTACTGTGAGGTCTCCTTTCAATGTCACTCTCTTGAGCCGTGGAGCAGGACATTGGGTGTATAGTATCCTCCTCGAGTTCCTAGAATTGAGGCCATGCTTTGGTGATCCAGAAGATTTATCTGATGGGAATTGGCATGGATAGACCATGCACCAATAATCTACTTAGTGGGACTATCTAAACCATTTGATCAGTGGACAGAAATTAGACATTTGAAAGAAAAATACAACAAAAGTCCATATGCAATGGAAAATTTGCTTAAGATTGGATGGTTCAGACATGGGCCGGGGCCCCTTTGGTCATTGGCCCATACGGCGGAACCACAAGCCCCACTTGTTGGAATTTGGGGGTTGAGGATGTTATACATATTCTTGACCAAAGATCAGATTAGTGTTCTTGAATTTGAATGTATGACATGTTGCTTACTTGCTCAGCTTTCTGCATAATAGTATTTTAGAAAGAAAGAATCATATTGGCCCTATTGGTTGAATGCTTGCTATGTGGTGATTCCACCCTGTTTTGCTGCATAGTTGTTTGAATAGCATTTTTTACATAATAGGTCAGAAGCTTATGTTCTAACTTTAAGGTTATTGGGATATTAATGTATATTTGTTGTCTGTGTTGGGAATAAGCTTGTTTGGAGGCTTTTGAACTTATTTTTTGTTCATGCCTTTGATGGCTTTGTACTGACTCCCTAATAATGATAAAAAACAGCGGCCCTTTTGATCTTCTTGCTTAGAGTTAGTTCATGCAGGAACTCCCCCCTGGTTTGGTTTTCTGAAGTTTAATTTTGATGGGTGCTCCAAGGGAGGCTTGCAACATTCCCAGATAAATGGGGTGTTGAGAAATGATATGGGGGCAGTTGTGATGGCATTCTCTGAGCCTTGTGGTGAGGTGGGGCGGGATGAAGTGCTTGCATGCTTTCAGATGACCGAATACTCTTATCCTCTCACTTTTGGAACCTGATTATGAAAGGAAATGCTTGGTTTGTCTTGTTGTGGGTTCTGCCTGATAGACCAGGCATTTGGAGGCATGCTTCTTGTATCTTAGAGCATTTGGCTCTGTTGTGGAAATTAATTCTGTGAGGCTGTTTCTTGTGTTTAGAAGCATGCAATCAGCTGGAATAACATTTACCTAAAAAATGGTTGTTTTGTTTGTTTCCTTACCAAAAGCCGGTTTGCACTTTCCAAGCTTTTGTTTTCTTCACAACAGTCAAATATTTTAAATTATGAAACAGATTTCCAGCCGCTCTTCCATTTTCAAGCAAGTTTTTCCTTGAAAAATGGTATGAAGGATGACAATGACAAAAGTAGATTTTGAAGGGAAGGGTTTTCAGGGGATGAATTAGAGATGTGGTAATGTAAGAAGCCATGGATTTTAGTTTTTTGGTGAGAAAGGAGAGAAATCAGATGGGGCATTTAGTTTTGTTGGCCTTCTTTGATGGTGGAGGGAAGCAAGCCTATATTTGCATGAAGTGTGAAGCAAACCGAAGTCTCCACAGATTTGGTTGAGTGGCACTGAAGGGATAAAAGGATTTATGGAGATGGGCTCATTTCTGAATTAATTTACAGTAATGACCTTGAACTCAAGCAAGTGTTGCATTTGCCTCCTGAATGTGGCTACATGTCAAATTCATGAGACATTCTAGGCAAGGTTTTCAAAACTGTTATGTAATGGTAACAGTGTGACCTGTTACGTGATACAGGTGTGTAATGGCCCACCTTGATAAAACGCACTGTAATGGTCCATTACGGAGCATAATGGACCATTTTGGGGCATCGTAACAGCGATTGTCAGGAAAAAAAACTGAAAAAAAAAGATTCCTTTTTCTTCTTTCATCTTCTCTGCAAGACTCTCTCTCTCTCTCTCTCTCTCTCTCTCTCTCTCTCTCTCTCTCTCTCTCTCTCTCTGCGTCTTGGAAAGCAAATGCAACATGTCTTCTTGTAAGACCATGGTTTTAAAACCAACCGGCTAGACTATAAGTTACGGTCCATTGGCGGATTACTTCCAACCTTTTATGCATGTAATACATCCAATACATTCAGTAGGCTGGCCCCATCACGAGGATCATTTTTTGCAAAACTTAGATATATCCATCCGTCGGGTGGGCCACGCTTGTATTTTGTTATTTATCTATGGGTAAAAATTATTGTCTATGGTGTGGCCCACATGATGACTAGATATGAATAAATTTTGCACTAGGTGACTGTCATTTTGGGCCTGTCTATTCAAAAGCTTGAATATCATCACATGCACTTAACCAGTTAGAAGTTATCTGCTGGGCACACTGCTCTTTTTTTTTTTTTTTTTTTTTTGAGTTAGTACACACCCCACTGTTAGTACACCCACCCACCCTGTTAGTCACACCGCAATGTTAGCCACCCCCCTTGGGAATCGATACCAAGTGGGGCGGACTGTGCTTTGTTGTCCAGCCAGTTTAAACTTTTTTTTTTTTTTCACACGCACTCACACCCCACACACACTCATGCACTCGCACCACAATGGGTACTCGAATCCATGACCTCATGTTGAAACTCTTGTGAGTCTACCACCGAGGCATGAGTAAGGACCCAGCAGCCAGCCAGTTGAACTTGATACCTTCTTCTCTTTTTTTTCTCCCATGTATGATACTCTGTAGGCACATAATGGTTGATACACTTGCAGTTAGAAAATTGTACATGTGGCATATATTAACTCCAAATTAATCAATTAAATTATGGACCCGATGTTGCGGAGTCACAATCTCAAAATCAGATTGTTTGAAAGATCCTAACCACTGATTGTTTTTATGGGGTGTGCCTTAGGCCCATGCAAGAATGCAACTTAAGGGGGCCGAATAGAAAGCTATTGTGGTGGGCCCACTGCCACAAGAAATTAATTTAATATCATCTGAGCCAATGGCCCACGTATTTAACCGTTGTTTTGCGGACACTTGTTTTTTTTTAAATAGGACCACTGGATATTTTTCATTCTTCATTGTCTAATAAATGTCCATCAATCTGGTAGCCGGATGATGAAATAGGCATAATTGT
Source organism: Liriodendron chinense (assembly GCA_003013855.2). Classification (NCBI taxonomy): domain Eukaryota; kingdom Viridiplantae; phylum Streptophyta; class Magnoliopsida; order Magnoliales; family Magnoliaceae; genus Liriodendron; species Liriodendron chinense. The sequence goes on along the minus strand of ML058591.1, from coordinate 341,837 downwards.
TGGCCAATTATATTAGTGGGATGAGTAGGAATAGACTACATGAATTTGAGGCTAATTTGGGGCATCGAGTGGTCTCCCAAATCGGCTCGAAATTGGCAACACTATTCATTCAAATTGATTTTTAAAATTTTTTTTCTTAAAATTTATTGAGGGAAATGATGTCAAATGGTTAGGGATATGCATTAGTGGGATGGGGTGCCATACTTGCATGAATTTGGGAGCATTTGAGTGACCCCTCAAGTTGATGACACCATTCATTGAAATTTAATTTCAATTTTTCTTATAATTACTTGGGGAGAGTGATGTCAAATGCTTAGGGTATGCATTCATGGAATGAATGCCATACATTACATGAATTTTGGAATTATTTGGAGGCATTTGAGTGGCCCCTAAATTGGCAACGTTATTTATTTGAATTTATTTTCAATTTTTGTCTTAAAATTTCTTGAGGGAAATGATGTCAAATGCTTAGACATGTGCATTAGTAAGATAAGTGCTGTAACTTGCGTGAATTGTGTGCCAATTTGGGATCAATCTAAGCATGTTAGGTTAATAAAATCATAAGACAGGCCGAGATAGAATTCTCACCAAAGAGTGGACCATTACATGATCATATACATGTTCAAAACCACAAGAGAATACAAATTTGGAATCCTATAAGTATTTATGATTTTCCCATAATTTTTGGTAGATTTTTATTTGGACCGTTACGGGGGCTTAACGGCCGTTACGCACACCCTTACAGTTACGGCACACCTTGATTCTAGCTTGTTAGGTGGGTCCCATCATGTAGATGCAATTTTTCTAGAATCATGCTATATGATCATCAGGTGGGTCATGTGAGAATGTTGAATGCATTTTGTTGGTAAAATGTTTTTAATTGTTCATTTATTTTGCAAGAGGTGTATGACTTACGTTTAGACCACCCTAGTTTTTACAATGCACCCACATGGTGAGCCCTGCCTGATAAGCGGATTGAATCTCTTGCACATGTTATCCAGTTATTTTGCAAGAGTGTTATGTCTTATGTTTAGACCACCCTAGTTTTTACAATGCATCCACATGAAGTAAGGCCTAATTGATAAGCGGGTTGGATCTCTTGCACATGTTCAATGTTTTGACATGTGGAAGGAGAGTGCTAAATGGAATGGATGTAAAAACAATGGGATGCTCCCTCGAAATTACCAGCATTCTTGTTTTTGGGCCCCACTTGTCGGAATTATGTGGGCACAATTTCTGGGATTGGGTTTTCAATTACCAAATCAGTTGGCCCACTTTTGTGGGTCAACTGATGATTGTGGTAGCCTACTTTTAGGGCCAAGGCAATATCATGAAGGGCCCTTGCCTGGGAATGTCTCAAAACTTGCACACATGTTCCATGTTGGCAAGAGTTTCATTGTTTACCTTTTCTATCTTTCCTCGTGTGAATACCCACATGGAGGTTCCTATCATTCCATATCCTCAATGCTAACATGATCTCATGATTCCCTGGATCACAATCTCGTCTCCCAAACATGATAAAAGAATATACTTCTCAAAAATTCTGTTTCCAGCAAAGCCTTTCTTTCCACCCTTTTAGTTTTCTGGACATCTTATGATGCGGACATCAGTGGTCCACCCTTTAGAGTGTACCAGAGGAGACGACGTCGTAGATCGAGTGTTGGGGCAGACGAGTTGATGTTGATGGACGCCGGGCTCATTGGGCCCATTTTCTGACGTGTTACGAGTACGCGAGCTGCAGGATCGCGCAGGAGCATCATGACCGCTGGACCATGGAGCGGATTTACGTTTAGGCGCTTTTTTGTTTATTTCCTTGTTTCTAGGCGTTTTAGTGTCGTTTTTTTACTTTAGGCGTCTTTATTTTATTTTTTTGGTTTTCAGGCATTTTAGTGCACTTTTTATTTTCGTAGCTTATATATACTGTGAGAAACCCTATTTCGAAATCATTGAATGAATAAAAAATTCATGTGTTTCTTCCTCTTTGTTTGAGAGATTAGGGTTTCAGGATTGGCCCTCGGGTGTTGAGGATTCCATCCCGGAGTTTCCGTTTTCTCTTCTCTATTTCTTCAAAGTGCGAGGAAAGGTAAGCTTCTTTTGATTCCTAATTCGTACTTCATGAGAACTCTTGTTTTTCGACATCCTTTGTCTTTTTTGAAACCCCCCCCCCCCCCCCCATGGTACGATTGAAAAGAGGGATGCCTAGCCATGAGAACCAGATCCAAACTTAATTGTGGACTGGTCTATGCTAGATCTAGGTTATCCTCATATTCCTAAATCCTTCCTGTTTTACGATTTTACGTGGTTCTATGCTAAGGGGCATGATCCGGACGGATGGATCTCATTCTTGTGTTGAGATTTGTTAGTTTCCTTTGATTGAAAGTAGTTAGTTTCATAATTTTATTATTTGAATATCTTCCAACTGAATATACATGCATCTAGGGTTAGGTCATCGCATGCCCCTGCACCATCCTAACAACCCTTGAGTTATCTAGTTTATCGTTGGGAGTCTTAAGCTCTTTGATTTTGAAGAGGTGGATGATCTGGCCGGTAGACTCCTTATGAGGATGAGACAAGAAGGTCTCTTGCCATTGGCCTCTCAGTGTATCCGCCTTAATTTTCCTCCTCTTGAATTAAATTTATTGCTAAAAAAAAAAAGTTATCCTATATTCCTATTATATTAGGTTAGTTGTATTTTTCTTTGAACTTGAGCTAATTTCTCATGCAATCAACATATCATATTGGGTATACATGTCTTGAATCTTAACAAGCTGCATGCCACTCCTTGTACCCATATCTGCTTTCGGTTGTCACAACTTTTGTGAAAAGCGTTTGGAGTTACATAGAGAGGGAACGTTAGGAGTTTGGTGGGAGATGTATAGATGGGGATGGAAATATTCAATGAATGGATTTCTCTAGGCATGTGTTCTTGGATGGGCATAGGAGTGAAGATGTTTCATTCATAGATACTGCAGACTGATGTGTCTGTGCACTGTGTGCGTGTGCGTGCACGTGTGTGCGTGTGCGTGTGCGTGTGATCTGTTCAATTGACCTTGTAATTCAATTGCATTCTCATGCTAACCTTATTACTTTTTCTTCCCCAATATTCTTGTTCATAAGATATTAACATTGTGCCCTTGATATGGAAAAGGAATTGGATTGGATTGAGGAATCATCTTCAGTATAATTTTGAAGCTGGGATTTTCCATGGAAAAAAATAAGTTTTTTCTTTGAACCTGTGAAAAAGAACTTGCATATTCTCCCCCTTTAAAAAGGAAGTTTTCAGTTACTTACTAGAAAAGTGTATCACCTCTTTGGCTTAAAGTAGATGCATGGTTACTTCAAGTAATTTACTTTACTTTTAATCCTAATCAATATATTTTGTATTCGTATGTCAATGTCATATCGGCATCAACTAATCCGGATGGATTTTTGTTTAAATTGCTTGAGGGTTACATTCTGGTGATCAACCTTTTCACGTAACTCAAGTTGCATTGTGTTATGTCACAGCTGTTGTTATGAAATAGGTCAGTATTTCAGGGGAATTAAAATGTACCTTAGGGTATTCTTGTCTATTTGCGGTCTAGCATCTGAACTCGGTTGAGATAAGAACACAATCTTCCTGTTCTGTTCTAAAACATGATTTGGGCAAAGGTTTAGCCCTGTTAATGTGGACTTTCTGTATTCTGCAATGCCACAAAGACTTGGGAAGCCCCACCAACTACAGTTTGGCGGTGCATCCAAATGCCACAACATTAGCAAGCTAAAATTTTGCAAGTGTGATTAATAGTTGTTGACATTCTTTATCTGCAGATGGAAGATAATCTTGCTGAAGTATTGGTTAGTTCTGGTGGAGATCATGGTTCTACTGTTGATGACTACTTCCGGAGATCGGTGAAAGAAACCTCTTCAATCTCCTCTTCAGAAAATGAGTGTTCCAGTTCCACTGGTGGAAATGGAGCTTCAGGTGAAAGCAGCAATGGTACACAACTAGCAATCCCTATAGAACATGGTTTGGGAAATCTGGAAACAACTGATGCTGGGAAAGGCTTGTCTGAAAGCAAGGAATTGGTTCCTTGTCAGGAAGATGCTTGTTATAGTAGAGATGTGGCTTATTTTGAGGGAACTAGTCACATAGCTAGTACTACCAAAGAACTGCAGCCTCCTGAATCAGCTGCTGTAAATCCAGATGTTAGATTGGCTTCTGTCAGTGAGGTTGATGATGCTCCAAGCGAGCGCAGTTCCACGATTACAGAGGGGTTCTGCTCAAGCAGTATGCCTCAACAGGAAGTAGGACAACCACAAGAAGATGGTCCATCATCTGAAAATCATTCAGATGATATTTCGGGTGTCAATAACTCTAGTTCAAATTCAGCTTCTGCTGGTTCAGATTCGTCGGCTTCTTGGCACTCATTCGGAGATGAGTCTGTTCGAGATGCAGCAGCTCCTGGTTTAGGATTCCTCCTGCCTACTATTTCAAGAGATCAGAGAAACGGAAATGTACTTCATGTTGATGTGGTGAGTATCTCTTCCAATATCTTACCTAGTAGCACTGGGGATATAAGTAGTCGCGAGGCAAGACGGAATAGTAGAAGGCTGTTTTGGGATGCTTTTTCAAGACGCAGTTCTAGAAGACTTACTGACTCCCCAACTATAGTTTTCTCAACTGAGGATACTGACGATCTGGGATCTCACGACAGATGGCTCCTTGATTTCAGTGGGGAACTTTTTGACAATGGGGTCGGAGATGATTCAGGATTCTTGAGCAGTAGAAGACATGGCACATATGAACGACGACGGCAATCTAGATCCGAGGTGTTTTTTAAACCACTTCTCTTTCTTTAAGATGTGCCCTTGGAAAGTCTTTAATATTTAATATTGATATCAGGCTTATATATAGGACATTCAAGGCCATGAGATCTTTTTCTTTTCTTTGTTTTGTAATGAATAGAACCTGACAATTTGTGACCAATTTTTCAGTAAGAATTGTAACAATTGTTTGACACTTCCTTTCTCAAAAACTTAATCATCATTATCATCATCATCATGACTTATCCCAACCCAATTAATTGGGGTCAGCTACATGAATCCTGTTCTGCCATTCCAATCTATAGTCTATATGGAACATATCCTCAGTTAAACCATAGGTCCTCAGGTCTTTTCTGAATTCTGACCACTCCATCCACGTCCTTTTGGGTATCTCCCCTTACCCAGTTAGAGCCTTAAACTTGAACTGACTCACTCCTAACTGGTGCGATACTTGGTCTTTCTTGCACATGGCCAAACCATCTAAGTCTACTTTCCCTTATCTTATCGCTATTGGTGCTACTCCTAATTTACCTCAAATGCATTCATTTCTAATTTTATCTTTCCTCATATTGCCACTCATCCATCATTTCGGTTACACTCATCCTATGAGCAATTTGTTACTTGACTGCCCAACATTTTGTCCCATAAAGCATGGTTGGTCTTATAGCTTTCTTGGAGACTTAATGATCTGTAATATTATGTTTGATCTTTTGCAGTTTTTCTATTTTTCTGCCAAGACATAACAATGTATGCAACATTGGAATTTTTCTTTTCTTTTTTTTCATTCTTATTGGTGTATCATATATCTTCTCAACCACACCCACACCTTTGGGACAGTGGTAGACTGAGTGAAGATAACCTTGTCTCAACACTGAGGTCAAGGTATCGAATCCCAATGTGGGGGGTGGCTAACATTGGAGGGTGACTAACAACAGTGTGGGTGTGTACTAACAGTGGGATGTGTGAACTAACTAAAATAAATAAATAAATACATCTTCTCAACCACCATCACCACTACTGCTATCATCATCGCCTTATCTTTGTTTTTCCAATCTTTCTTTTTATATTTTTATTTGTATTATACCTATAGCCATATCCTAAGAATACAAGCCTTCATGCCACTGTCACTTACTTAAGCCAATCTTAGTCGTCTTCGCTGTCATCATCGTCATTGTCATAGCCTTGTCCCCCCTTTGCCAATCATTCCTGTCCATCATCATATGCTCGATAAGTATACAGGCCTTCATATCCCCCTCAAAACCTAGTGCCAAAATCTAGCAAACTTGCATGTAAACATGTACTTAGAAACCACTTCTGGGAAAGAGGAGGCAATGGATTTTGAATTTCTTTGTATTTTTTTAAATGTTTTTCTTGTTTTGGACAATCGTAGAACAATATGGAATCAATTGAATATTTAGAACATTATGTTGGATTTTTTATCTGGTCTGTAATGGGTCACAGATGTAACTTGACTGAGGTAGTTGTTGAGTATTTTTGGTTTTTTACATTATGCTTTTAATCATGTTCATAAATTTCTGAAAATCTGTTTTTCTGCAGATCTGGGACAGACTTCGTCGTGACCTTGACGAGAATAGTGGGCGTACTGCTTATTGTGCATCTGGGATCCATCCAGATGGTACGTGCTCATGCGAGGCATTCTTAGTGGCCGAAGAGTCAGGTACTCGTGCAAGTATTTCACGAATAGTCTTGCTAGCAGAGGCCCTATTCGAGGTAGGTCCAGTTGAAGATTATTGTTTTTATTCAATTGTTTGCAGTAGCCACTTTGTTCTTTTAAGTTCATAACCTGTAAGACAACATTGCCCTTTTTTTGCTATTTAAATGTCAACATTATGGTTATGTGAACTTTGCCTAGAAAGTTCAGTTTGTTTTTCATCTTCTTAAATGTCTTCTCTATAGGTCTTGGATGAAATTCATCGGCAACCCGTATCACTTTCACTTTCAATGCTGTCAGTGCCAGCCCCAGAGTCTGTTGTTGATTCATTTCCTCTCAAGAGTCACAAAAAGCCCGCTGTACCTGAAAACGGAGATGTAGAACAGTAAGTTTCCTAATGTACATCTTTCTTGTAAATTCCCATAGATATTTATGGTATAGGAATTGATTTTTGTTTTGTTGTTGAATTTGGATATCCTTTTTTGTTAGCAGTCAGTTTCTTTGGTTCTACAACTATTTTGGCCTCCTGTTTTTGGCCTCTCTTTACAAGCACATTGCCGGAACATGGTGGAATGCATGCACTCTGGGTAAAACGATATTATGAAATATGTTGAGACCCATGGTTCAACGGATGTGGAATTATATGGTCCATCCTGCTCATCAGTAGCCTTACAGTTTGCCGATGAGCAGGATTCCGAACATGTGGGACCATGGCTTGGTGATCCAAACCACTAATCTGATGATGACCCCCCATCATGGATGGGGGATTCCCCAAAAGTCTACCAGATCGAAAGATCCAAATCCTTTGATTATCTATTTTTAGTTGCATGTGGAATGGATAGCTGCTATATTTTCTCCTTAATTCTCTCTATTTTTAGGCTATTGATCAAAGAAATATCATGATGGGAGGATTCCCCGAAAGTCTACCAGATCAAAATATCCGAATCTTTGATTATCTATTTTCAGTTGCATGTGGATTGCTGCTATATTTACTCCCTAATTCTCTCTATTTTTAGGCTATTGATGAAAGAAATATGATCTTAGAATCTGAACGATTTTGAAGGAATCCACTGTCCACTGTAGGGCCCATCAGTGTGATGCTTTTGATCATTGAGACATGGTCCCACTCATACAAAAGCCTACATTTCGGCAGGCTGTAGGTTTGCTGAGGGGTCTTTTGGCAACCCCTCAAAATCCATAATTTGGGGGGTGGTTTGGCACCCCTGAAAATCGTGGATTTCAAATCCAAGATGTTTCAAAATTCAGGATTTACACCCTTTTTTTAAGTCTCAGGGAGACCCCTAGATGGATTTTGGGTGTTGTTTGGCACCCTGAAAATCCTGGATTTGAATTTCAGGGTGGTTCAAAGTTCAGGAATTGTGTCTCCCACTCGTTAGATGAGCTGGTGGAGGCAGTGTAGTGTGCGTGAGTGATCCAGGGTCCAAACCCTGGTAGTGTTACCTTTCAACAAAAAAAAGAAAAAGAAAAAAAGATCAGGATTTGTACCCTTCTTCAATTCCAAGGGAGACCCCTAGCTTGCAAAATCCAGGATTTTAGGGTCATCTCCAACTGCCATAACTACCATCTCCTACTTTCTTAAGGTATTCAAATTCTTTCACTTGGTTCAATGTTTGCACTTGTATTTACTCCATGATGATGGGATGCTACAAAAATCAAGCCCATGCAATCATTATGTGGGCCACAAAGTACGAAAAAAATTGACAATCAAAGAAATATAGGATTTAGTTTCAAATGTGAAATTAGCGGGCCTACCATTGTAGGCCACCAAAAGATCAGAATTATCTTAATTCTGGGCCAAAGCTGTCTTACGATGGGCTCAGTGCAATGGTCGTTTATGTTGCACACATATCATGTTTAGAATATTTGAAAGCATTTAATTCATCGCTCTTATAATCTTGTGAATATATACAGCAAAATAATTCCAAGAATCCAAGAGTAAAAATCCAGACTCTTTGGGCTTTTTAATAAAGTTCGTTATCTTTCAAAAAAAAAAACCAAAAATTCCAAACTCCCAAACACAATTTCTGAAATCCAGGATTTTGAAAACCCATGCTGCCAAACAGCACTGAAAGTCCAGGATTTCAATTCCATGCTCCTAAATGAGCCCTACGGATCGGGACCCTATAATTACTCAAGTGATATATACTTATCAGAAATATTGTACATTTAAAGCATGCTCATACTATATCAACCAAAATAAAGCTGTTTCACTGACAGTGTATGTTACACATGCACATGCACGCACACATACAAAGTAAATTGATGGTTACAATTTTTTTTTCTTTCTAGCCATTCATTTGATTTGATATGCTGTGTCCCACCTGAGGTCTGAAATGGCCTGACTTTTATTTGAAAAGATCTAAATAGTGTAGCTCAAAGGATGGAAAGATCAGATCTCACACATGTATCACACTGGCACATGTGCCTGTGTGGAAGCATATGGTTCCCACAAGCATGTGGAATTAGCAAACCTCATCTTATATATTCAACAGAATGTTTTATGTGGAACTAGTTGTGGATGAGGAATTTGCAACTTGCTATGATGAGAAATTCACAACCGGCTGCATGTGGGACCCACCATAATGTATGTGTAGCACGTTAACCCATCCAGAAGGATCAGCACACCATGAAATTGAATGGCCCTAATCCAATTATCAGGTAGGCGACACAATATAAAACAATGGACAACCACTCAAATCTCCAAATTCATGCAGTGGAGCCCACCTGATGGATGGATCACCTGTTTTTGGGGCGTCTCATTTTCATAGTGGTGCGACCCTACTGGATTGGTTGGATGGGGCCCACATGAAGCTAGGTTCATGAGTTTCTCGTCTAAAACTAGTTGCATGTGAGATGAATACAAAATGGTCAAGGAGAGAGATTTGGCTAAAGATGAGAAACAGAGATAACTACAACAGCCTTTTGCCAAATGCAGCATTATTGAGTTTTGGCTATGTGCATGCACATATGCACTTGTACACATGGCATGTTTATAATCAATCCAAGCTACTCGAATGCTGGACTCGATTTTAATGGGGGCATAATCCAAAAATGTCTGGTTGGTGGCCATGGAATGCATGTTTAGAATGAAAATAGCCAAGCTGTCCAAATTTGGCAAAAGATGTCCATCAATCTGTGGTTAGGATCGCGAGTTGATCTAATTTTGGGGTTATCTCCCATCCAATTAGGTCCCACAGTTTGTAAGGTTTGATTTAAAGTTACATGGATGCCAGATGGCAGTGGCTGTGTGCAAATGGGCTGTCACACTCTGTAATGGTGTCAACGATTTCCTCTAGGAATAACAGTAACAGTGTCACAGTTCTCATTTACTGAGTTTATGTTCATCGTCCAGCTTTCAGCTATATGCTTACCATCAATAATATGCACAGGTGTTACATCTGCCTGGCCGAGTATGATGAAGGAGATAAAATCAGAGTCCTGCCCTGCCGCCACGAGTACCATATGTCATGTGTGGATAAATGGCTGAAAGAGATCCACGGGTATCATCATCATTTCTCCATCCTCCTTTTTCCTTGTTGTCTTGAATTGTAAATGACACTGTATGGTTGACTTTCTCTGCCGGTGCTTTTGCAGGGTATGCCCGCTCTGTCGTGGGGATGTTTGTGTGGGAGCTGCTGGGAGCTCCGTCTCAAATGCATAAAGATCCCATTTGTAGAAACTGTATATAGATGTAAGTAGCGGCATAGCCTTGCTATTCTGATATTATAATGTTAAATTTCCTCTTCCTTTGTTCTTGAATTATATTTCTCTATCAGTATTATGTTTTATCTTCCAATTCCTGAATCTTGTAATTCCACTGTCGGCACACCTTAAACATCCGCACATCACAACCTACATAGAATGATCTACATTCTCCTCTTTTGAGTAATTGCTGATTGTTATCGATCTTACACAAACCTGAAACCAGGTTTCAGATCATAGTCACAAAGATGTGGGCTTGGTAGTTGTTGTTTGTTGCTATAATTGAAGTGGCTGTTAGTTTAGTTATCAATGCTGCCAGTTTATGGCGTGTTTGGGCACCCAATTGAGATATGGGATGTAATAGCTGAGGTCAATAAAGAGGAATGACCCATGTGGGGGTAGCCACCAAACACGGAGCACCATTAATTGCTTTGTCCATCATTGGTTTGAAATGGGGCCACGCCCACATTGGTTTTTTTCCTCTTCTTTATTGAAATGATTTATTGCATTTCAGTTGGCAAAATCCAATTTCAGACGGATGTCGCGGTCTCCAGTGGCTGCAGATGCACCTGTAACTGTAGGTGTGTTTGTGTGGTTAGTAACACTTTATATTTAGTATTCTATCATGATTTGGATTCGGATAGCTGATTATTGTGGGAGAAGTGGTCCTGCTAACTACTATGCCTTTGGTATTGGAACCCAGAATTTCTGGTGGTTGAAATTCCTGGAACCATGAGTTCCAGTTCGTGGAAAAACACAATTTCTGGTAGTTGAAATTCCTGGAACCATGAGTTCCAGTTCTTGGAATAACAGTGTTTTTCCGTTCTTCTTCTTCTTCTTCTTCTTCTTCTTTTTAATTACGGAGTTGTGGATCGTTTTTGTTTGACTGACCTGTAACGCTGTCCAGGAATTGAATCTTTTTCACCGTCCATTTTGCAAATCATTGTACAGCTAAAGTCAATATAAGTAGAATTTTTACACACGTCTCGAGCCCTGCTGTTGTCCACTACATTCAAATGGGTCTGAGGTTGAATCATATCATTTTTCTTTTTTACTAAGAATTCCTGGTGTCCTGATAGATATCCCTTTTGTAGATTACATTGGGTTTAGGGATGATCCATGCTCCAACTGATGACTTCCACCCCATCAAGGTGACACTGTACCCTTAGCCTGCAAGCATGTACAGTGGTACATTCTGCAAACAGGCTCATGCGTGAAAGATCCTATGCTCCCATTGGGCTGGCTACAGTGATACAAGAAAAGCTCTGATCATTGATCTGGATCATCCATCAGGTGGGTCCTACCTTTGATTGCCCATCCTCTGGAAAAAAAAAAAAAAATCACCTTGACGTAACGAGCCTAACAACAGAGGCTAGGGGACTGCACAGTACATGTTGATTATACTACAAAAGGCCTGCTCATTGATCTGGACGGTCCATCATATGGTACTTCTAATCTCCACCCTTTTAAAAAAAATCACTTTGTTCAGATGAATCTGTCCATTGATTGGGTGGGGGAATGGATACTCTATATCATTGGTCTTGAATTCATTAGTGGGTCTCACTTTTTGAGTGCTCCTCTTACAAAAATTGCTTTGACCGAGTAACCTAACCGCCCATTCTTCATTTGTTAGAGAAATGGATGGTCCATATCTTGTTAGAACAGTTAGATTGTGATCTAGATCATCCATCAATCTCATCTTTGATTGCCTATCCATCAAAAATCATTTTGGTCTCAATCCCAACCATCTGATTGATGGCTGGGAAATAGATCCATCAGAGATCTACACCATCTATCATGTGGTTCCACCTTTGGCTGGAACCTCACTGTACAAGCATCCGAAGTGGTGGATCTCATTCGATGGATATCAAGCAGTTAGTGAAAATGCACAAGTGAACGTTCCTAATCCATCCGGCTATGGCCTAGAAACATCAAGGCCAAAGCAAATTTAGCAGCGGTTCACATTCACCAGATCCACTGGTGAAGAATTTTCAATTGCGTCCTACCCCCGCCCGTCTCCAGCTGGGAACGGGCAGGAGCTCCGAGTGGCTACTGTGATGTATGGGTTTTATCCATTATCATTTCAGGATGGAGAGTCCACACAACAGGGATTAAATTCCCACCGTTGAAAACCTCATAGGGATTAAATTCCCACCGTTGAAAACCTCTCGGGGGCTACAAAAGTTTTGGATCTAGCTGATATTTGTGTTTTCCCTTTAATCGAGGTCTATTTAACTTTATGAATAGGTTAGGGATTAAAGTTTCAACGGTGGGAATCATTACCACTACTGCTTTTGGGCTTTGATTGTTTCGGCGGCATGGGACCCATTTTTCAGCCGTCCAAGCCGTTTGTGCAGTGAGTCTAACCGTGGATGGCCCCCGCACCCAAAAAACTTATCCCCAAGATTGAGAAATCCTGGGGACAAAGCTTCGTCCTTCCTTGATCGAATGTGAATGGTTGATCTGGGGTGTAAGTGATGGTTTTTTTTTTTTTTTTTTTTTTTTTTGAAATTTTACGAAAGGCTGCCTGAATAATATTGAATTTACATTCTGGTACCTTTTTCAAAAAGGTTTTCAATAAACTACCCCGATTAATTTAAGTAATTTCCATTGTTGTACCTTCCGTTAAAAAGAAAGGAAGTTGGGGTGGGCCGGCCGAACAAAGGGGTTGCCGGCTTTGGTGGGCCCCACTAAATGTTTTTGTGCAATCTCAAGGGGCGCCACCCATGTTAGGCCCAATCCGTGATCAGGGAACACACGATTAGAAACATTGTACATGATAACCCTCTCCCTCCAAACTGTTTCCCTTAGTGTGGTCCACCTAAATCACGTATGGGCCTGATGTTTGGGCCCTAGGCATCAATTTTGGTGTGACATCTAATGGTTGGAGTGGATTTCATACAATTATCATAGTAGGCCTTGTAAAAATCAAGGGTGTACATCTCTTTCCTACCTGCTTCCTTTGGTGGGATTTCCCTTATGAGATTTTGGCCGTTTCTCAAGCTGGGCCCACCGAACATGCCTTAGGGTGATCCAAACCGTCCCATAAACCCACGTCGACAAGTTGTAGTTTCTGTTTGCAAGCCATCGATCAGATGATAATAATTGTATTTGATGGGGCCAACTGCCCCCTGCAGGAGCTGCTTAGATTTTGCCACTCTGTATCTTATCTTGGTCTAAAGGTGCGTTTGGGGAACTGAATTAAAAAGGTCTGAAATTAATTTAAGCACCGGATCCACTTTGTACTGAATTTTAGGTACTGATGAGTGTTTGGAATGCCTCTTTGGTAAATTGTCTAGAAAAAAATTTATGAACACTGTATTTAATTAAAAAAATGATTTGGTAAATATGCCTAAAATTTGGCAATTTCACCAAATATGCTCTTGTCCTAACATGATCGGAAATAGATGGACGAGATGGATTTCTCATAAACATCACAGTGGGCCCAACCTAACTTCCCGTGACTTCCTGCTAACATTGGATTAGAGGTCACTGGTAATAGCTTAGTGAGTGTTCCCCTCACCATAGGCCCACCTTAATGCATGTTTTATACATCCACACGTCCATCAGTTTTACAGCTCATTTTATGCCGTAGTCCAAAAATGAAGCACATCTAAATCTCAAGTGGACCAAATAACAAGGATTAAATGTCCACCACGAAAAAAAATTCATGGGCCATAAAAGTTTTGGATAAAATCTGATATTCATATATTTTTCCCTTCATCCTCGGCTCCTTAATGATGGGCATTCAATCACCACTGTTTCTTATTGTATGGTCCACCTGAGATTTGAATGTGCTTTGTTTTTTAGACCATGTCCCTAAAATGATCCGGAAAAACTGATGGACGATTCGGATATACAGTATGATGTGGGCCCCATGGTTAGAGTATATCTACATTATCAATCCATTTTTTCACATCATCTCACGGCATGATCCCAAAACTGGGACAGATCCAAAGCTCAAGTGGACCACAACACAGAAAATAGCGGGGATTGAACACCACCATCGAAAACTTCTCGAGCTACAAAAGTTTTGGATCAAGCCGATATTCATTTTTTTCCTCCAGAGCTCTTTGACCTTGTCAACAGGTTGGATGGCACTGTTTCTTATGGTACGCTCTACCTGAGATTTGAATCTGCTTCATTTTTCTTTATCTCGTCCCAGAATGATCTAAAAAACTAATGGACGGCTTGGATATGCAGCACGTACATCAAGGTGGTCCCACGATTAGAGAAACACTCACTAATGTGTAATATATTTGGTAACCGATCAGATGAGGTGTTTTTACTCACATTGCGTGCCGTACATCTATGGACATGACAAAATTTTATGGGCTTCACCATGATGTATGTATATCAAATCTTATGGGCTCCACCATGATGTATGCATATCACATTGCCGTACATCACATTGCGTGCCGTACATCTATATCCACATCATGTATCCATTTTGTCATATTATTTTAGGGCTGGGGCCCAAAAATGGAAATCCAAATCTCAAGTGAACTACACTATGCACAACAGTAGGGATTGAACACCACAGTTGTAAACTTCAATGGCCACAAATGTTTTGGATCAAACTGATTTTTGTGTTTTCACTTAATCCAAGCCTGTGTGACGCTATGAATAGGTTGGATGGAACATCATGGTAGACCCTATGAAGATTTCAATGGTGGGTGTCATTGTCCTCACTAGTTTTTTTTTTTTTTTTTTTGGTGCACTTGAATTTTAGATTTTCCTCATTTTTCAGTTCATGCCCTAAGATGATCTGAAAAATTAGATGGACAGTGTGGATGTAACAATTACATCATAGTGGGGCACATAAGTCTTTGCTATGTCAAAATAAGGTGGTAAACAAACAGCTCCTAAGGCAGCAAGTTGTTGATCATCTTCATCATCATATCTTATCTCTATCAATGCTACTGTTAAAAGTAAAAAAGAAAAAATAATTGTTTTACTTTTTCTGTTTTTAAATTATTTATTTTGTTAAAGCTTTTACACTGCCAACACCAAACTCTCTCGACCAGGGTTCGATTCCCTGGATGCGCATTAGTTGGATTACCTCTAGGGCTCTCAATGGGTCAGATCTGGATCGGATCCGGTTGGATCTAGGTCCATATCCGCCCCCTATTACAAATCTAAAAATATATATAATATAAAATATATAGTATAATAAATTTAATTTAGTAGAAAAATGATGCAAATCCCACCATTTACTGTGTTATGGTCGACCTATGAGTGACATCTCTCAACTTTGAGACGTGTCCTAAAATAATATGGAAAACGGATGGACAGCATGAATATAACATATACAATGAGGTGACGATGAGTCAGATCTTAATCGGATTCGAATCGAACTCGGATATGTTCCTGTGAATCCAAATCCGGTCCATTTAACTAATCAGACCTATTTTAAGATCCAAATCCGTATTATACAGGATTCAGAGTGAATCGGATCTTGGATTTGACCCGCTCCATTGAGAACCCTAATTCCCTAGATGGACGTTCGATTCCTGGACCAAACTCAGCTAACTAAAACTTCGCTTAGTTTTAAATTGTCTTGAAGTTTTAGTTAGCTCAATACAGGTGTAAGCCAGATTTTAGCCGTTGGATCTGGGGTCCCTTTTTTTTTTTTTGTTAATGATCTAGACAGTTCATAAGATGGGTTTACCTTAAATGGATGATATCAGAGGATCAAAACTCTTAGATTAGATTATTGGACCATTTCCTTTGAAAACCGTTGCTCAACTTAGCCTTGGAATAATTAGAGGTTGAAGTACTTTGATTAGAGAGGTTTTGTTTTATAAGAAATGCTCACACACAAATAGTTGTATGTCCAACTAGTTGCCATGTGGTGCCCACCTTAGTTTTTGTTTGACATCTCGTCCATCCAACAAGGTTGTCCCACCATGAAAATGAATGCCTCAAAAATCAGGTTAATCCAACCATTGGATGCACTACACATGAATGTAGAGTTTTTTTAGTAGTTGTTCATTATTTTTTTATGGTATGCCCTACCTGATAGGTTAAATCGTCTTTTAGGGCATCCCATTTTTACGGTGGAATGACATTGCTTCGACAGACAAGATGGTATACACATACCATAATGGCCCCCACATGCCAACTAATTGGATGTATAGGTTAGTTGTATGCACATTTCATTCTCTTTTTCTTTATATATATAAACTCATCATATGAATGGATTATGTCATTGAAAAAAATGCTGATCCAATGTTTATAGTCCTAGGTAATGAATCCTCTAATTTGATGAGTTACATGTAGGAGCACACCACTTGTAACTTTACAACACAAAGAAATAAAAAATAAAAAAGTATAAATAAATTCCGGCAGGCTTCACAAAAGAAGACGGGCATTGCCTATCATACCAACTCAATATGAGACTAAAAAAATCTCCATTCAGGCAAATATGTATATTACTTTGGACTGCCCATATATATATCATTGGTCTCATTGTGAATAGATCATGCTTAAATTATACTAAGCTGATGATTCTAACAATACAATTCGTGGCTTTTAAATGAATGGTTAATGGTCCAAAATATTGAGCAAAATCATATAGTTAAGATCAAAAGAACATTGCCATTTTGTGCTATGCTCCATAGACATAGAATCACATTATCACTACGATTTTAACCATGCCATATGCATGGTTAATCATTCGTTGCAATTTTGAAAGTGGTGGTGATGCATTGTGATAGTAGTTGAGCTTTCTGTAATGGTACAAAGATCCACATGTATGGATATGGTCATGGTTAAAGTATCATGCATGGTCCTTACTGTAAAGTGTCCAAAGAATGGGACCCACATACATGGATCAGGAATCAAAAGTCCCATTAAACGGATGAGTGTAACCACCTATAGCCACTAAATTAATGGCCAAAATGGTAAAAGAAATGGAAACGAGTCCATGCTTCAAAACTTTTAGCAATTAAATGTCCATTAATCAGATATGAAGATCACTAACTTAATATAATTTTGAGGTGTGGCCCATCTAAGGTGAGAACACGGTTTGGATGGCTGGAAATGAGGTACATCTTTGTGCACATCATCACATCATACTCATGGAGGGTATGAAATAACCCCTAAGATTGTATTGTTATGGTTGGGCTAGAATTTGATGTACATATCTCAACTTGTTGGGTGGGCGAGGTTGCCACAATTTGTAATATATTTCTTCCAAGTGGGCTCCACACACCTTGGAGATAAGTGTTGTGGCGGTTATTGGGTAACTGTCTACCCATTTTTTGCAGCAGATGTGTAACTGCACAGCCATCTCTCATGGTTAGATAACTGCTCATTGAGGTCTCTGTATAGAAAGACTTCAATCATATGAATTTCGAGATGGAAGAGTGATCATCTGAAATAAGCAAACAGAAAAGTTTTGAGTTCCATTGGACCACACGATTTGCAGTGTGAATCCTTGGTTAGGAGAAGATAGTTCCTTTAGATATATTCCTATACCATTGAAGTTGCGCACCTACTTCTAGTAACGTGAGGCGTATCCCTCTGCCAGTGGATGGAGGAATTGTGAATAGACTACAATCTAACACAATCTAAATCATTTAAATTGTGGCCCATTAGGAACAGAACATGGAAAAAAAAAAAAAAACCTAATCGTATGCACATGACCATCTAAATTGTGTCAATCTGACGGACCGCAATTTTTTAAAAAAAAAAGGATTGATGACCCGTTCGTTTAGAGAAAAAAATATAGCTAAATCATAGAAAAAATGAATTACTTTGAGGTAATATGATGGATTTAGCTGTCTAAATTCAAAATGGCAGAAGAGAGTATCTATTATATCTCCACAACAAGCTAGTATCTTTACTCATTAAATGATATTATATACTAGATAAATATTTTCTACATGAGTAAAATGGGCCATCTGCACTCAATGGCCCATTTTATTTGAAGTCCAAACTATCTATTCAATGGGATTCATTTTACTAAAAATCAACCCCATCCATATATCAAACAGGCCATGGTGCTAGAAGCAAACTGATCTGCTTCATAAACCATGCTCAGCATTTTTTTATTTTATTTTTGTTATGGTCCATTTACAATTGGTCAGCGATTTGGATGGACTAGATTGCTTTACAACTATCCCACATGTAAGGATCACCATTGGATGGTGGTTAACTATCATGTGAGTCCAACCAATGCAAGTGATATGCACATGTCGAGAGATTTGTACACTTAGCATAGGTGTAACTCAATTTAAATGGTCCAAATCGTTGGCCTAATCTCAACCAAAGGTAACATCAATTAATTTTTTAATTAAATTATTAGTGAACATTTTTAAGGAAAGGTTGATATAAACTGGTCTTAATTCAAAGAAAGAAAAATCCTCTGAGCAGAGGATTGGCCTATGCATGGAAGATTGTAATTTTTGCAGTTTATTTTATTTAATAAATGTTGCATGTCTTATAGATTAAAGTTGAGCTGGTTGAAGCATGCGATGAGCGACTCCCTCAAGCAGCCTTATATGGTCTACATACGACATGCGAGCGTCTCTTTGATACTTATAAACCGTGAGCAGGTCAATACAATGTATATATCGTCTAGCGAACAGGATTGAGCGAATCTCGGCTTGTGAAGAACTAATCTAGATAGACATGCTCACTACCCTATTGTTCATCCACATTCAAGCAGATCTGGTTGCTAGGAGATTGAAAAAGATATTACCTAAGTCATAGTCCTAGCAGCCCATATAGTTCAGGAATTGGCTCAGATTACAGATCCACTCATATTTATTTTCACCAGCCAATCCTGGATTAAAAGGATTAGCATCAAGCAACGTGACCGTCTAGGTCACTAACCAGATAAGATAACGCCTTATCCCCTGATATCAGAAAGATCTCAACCACTTACGTGACAAATTAGTCCATCGAGACCTAAATAAATAAAGGTTTTCATGGATGAGAAAGGTAAGCAATATTTTGGCCCACGTTTCACACTTTATCTTACGTTAACGTTGAAGTCTATTACTAACTTAAGCATCGGAGGGCTAACGGCCGAACGTCGGCCACCCTTAGTTTCATCTGCGGCTTTCAGGTAGTAGGAAGGAGGCTATCTTCAGGAGGATTGTGAATCATTAGGAGGAGGAGTTGTTATCAGATTTTGACATCAACAACATGAAATTTTGAGTGCTCTGCTACAAAAAAGAAAAACGAAGAAGAAGATTGTAATTTTTGCAGTTTATTTTAATTAATAAATGCCACATGTGATTTTTGAGGACTTTGCTGCAAAAAAGAAAAAAAGAAAAAAGAAAGAAAGAAAAGAAAACCTCTAGGTTACTGAGTTGAACCAGTGGTTGGATGGTTTGACGACTCAATGTCCAGACTGGATTTTAAAATGTTGATCCATTGGGCCTGTTTGGATTGTGGTATTAAATGGTATGGAATTGCATTAGATGGAATTAACATCATTATTGCACAATGGTTACATGTCTAGAAATATTAGTGGTATTTTTACCGTTAAATTCTTCCTTCGAAAAATATACGGTATTAAGTGAAGCATGCATTTGGTGGACCATGGAATTGTAATCAACTAGACCATATTTCATAATTGATGCCCGTCACTTGTATATATATGCAACTTGAATGTCACGTGTAAAGGGCATATATGGATGGACATCGTAGATAAAATACATGTATCAACGTAAGGCCTACATATGTAGTAAATTTCAAAATCCACACAAAATCCCGCAGTATCTACTATTGGCTCTAGATAATATGATACTAGGGATGAGACCTTGACAGTAGGACCCACCTTGATGTATACATTGTATATCCACACCATCTGTTTTTCCAGCTTATTGTTGTCCATGGTCCCAAAATTGAAGCAGATGCAAATTTCAGGTGGACCGCACCAGAGAAATAATGGTTATTTGCTATTAAAAACCTTTTGTGGGCCACGAACGTTTTGGATCAAGTTGATATTTGTTTTTTCCTTTCATGCAGGTCTATGTGACCTTTTTTATTTATTTTATTTTTTTGGTTAGTTATGCAATGCACCCACCCTGTTAGTTGCACAACACCCATAGGGTTAGTCACACGATGCCCACCAGTGGAGTTAGTGTGTCCCCTTTCATCCAGGTCACATTGACCTAATCGACAAGTTGGATGATCAATAACCATTACAGTGGATGCTAGGAAGATTTTAATGGTGGCTAGTTTCAATGACCACTGTTTCTCGTGGTGTGGTCCACCTGAAATTTTTATCTGCTTAATTTCTAGGTCACATCCTGAAATAATCTAAAAATGCATATGGACAACGTGGATATACAATGAATGCATCCAGGTAGGCTCTACAGTTAGGGTCTCACCCACATTGTTGATTCTAGGGTCAAAGCAAAGTCACTCTAAAATGGGATGCATCTGGCCCGTCAATCCATTTCAATTCTTTCATGCATGTAATTTGCTCCGACATCTTTTTCTCTTTTTGTGTAACCATGTTAGTATTTATTATTAAATGCCTTTGTTGCAATAAGAGCTAGGTGGGTTCATCATGAAGACTTAGTGAAGATAACCTCCTTTCAACACCAAGGTCTTGGTATCGATTCCCAAGTGGGGTGATTAACATTGTGGTGTGACTAACAGTGGGGTGGGTGTACTAACAATGGGTTGTGTGTACTAACCCCCAAGAAAACAAACTATAAAAATTTGTAAAACAATAAAAAAATCATGAAGGGTGTGTGAAATCCACTCCATACTTCTATGATGAATCATGGTGGCATGCTAAAAAATGAAGCAAATTCAAAATTTTGATAGGACCATAGCACTAGAAAAGGGGAGGATGAACGTCATTCCGAGTGCATTTCTTTCTTTCTCTATCTTGGTATGTAGCTTGTACCTGTATGTCGCTACACCTTTTCCCTGCCTTTTTTGGGCATTCTTTATTGGCAAGTGGGAGCAAAATAGATGGACTGGTTTAGATTTCAAGACATTCACTCTACTTGTCAAAACTTAAAGAGTCTTGATCGTCCGCTTAGCTTCAACAAGATTTTCCTGTTTGCCGACCACCTTATTGGTCTAGCTCAGCACTGACATTGTCAGCACTGACTACATTAATGCAGTCAGTGCTGATGTATGCTGAGCTTGACCAATTAGGCGTCAGCAAACAAGAAAATCCTATTAAAGTTGAGCAAACTATCCGAATTCAAACTTAAAATGCAATCAAGTTGCACAGAGATTTGTTGGGGAGTCTTCAAACGATGCACGAATTGGGTGCTCCTGACCGGCCAGACGGCTTGACCCAGATGCAGTTGAAGACCCCCCCATGGACAGTGTTTTTTTTTGTGCCCAGACCGGTCGTCAGTGGGCTCCGATCGGTTGGGCGACCGATCGGATGTGAGGCAGTGTCGGCCGTAAACTCCCTGGACTATTTTTTTTTTAAGGTGGATCGGTCGGCCGACCGGTCGGCTGTGTGCGCGGAGTCCTTGCGCAGTCCGCAGTACTGCGCAAGGTGTTTCTATTTTCGGATTTCTTCCTATTTAGAGTGTTATAATCCGACTTAGAGAGGTATCCTACGGTGTCCAAGGTTTCCTATTTGTACTAGGAAGAGGGGAGAGAGTTGTGAGAGAGAGAGAGAGAGAGCTTGGGTTTTCTCTGTATTCCTTGCTTGTGGGCTGTCATCTTTGTAATTTTCTGTTTAATTCATAGTAGATCAGCTTTGTGCCTGTGGTTTTTTTACCCGTTTTTAGGTTTTTTCCACGAAAATTCGGAGTCTCTTGTGGTGAATGCTTTTGTATGATTGATCGCATCTTGTTACTTCGTTTGATTTCAGCATTGCTTCACGCGTTCGTCGTTCCGCTTCCGCTGCCGGCTTTCCCAACAAGTGGTATCAGAGCTAAAGTTGGGGTGGAGTAGATTCGAATCTGAGACGAGAAGATGGGATTGAGTGCAAGGTTCGATATAGAGAAGTTCTCTGGGAAAAATAACTTTGAGCTATGGAAGGTGAAGATTGAATCCTTCCTGGTTCAGCAAGGGCTTGATGGAGCTCTTGGAAAGCGACTCGAAGCTATGAAAGACGATGAGTGGACGAGGCTAGACAAGAAGGCAAGAACCTCAATCCTGTTAAACCTTACGGATGATGTTCTCTATCATGTCATGAAGGAGAAGACTGCGGCTGAAATGATGGTGAAGCTAGAGAAGGTTTATGCCAAGAAATCTCTAGAGAATCGCATGTACATGTTGATGCAGTTGTTCACCTTGAGGATGACTGAGGGAACTGAGTTGGATGACCACCTGAGCACATTCAATAGGCTGGTTTGCAAGTTAGTGGAAATCGATGAACCGATGAAGGATGAGTACCAAGCATGCATCTTGTTGAATTCTCTTCTAGATTTATATAAGTCGTTCAGGAACTCTGTGTGCGCAGGAAGGGAAACCATAAGCGTCGAGACCATTATCTCAGCTCTCCAATCGAAGGCGATGAGAAAGAAAATCGGTGACATGGCTTCCCGTTATTCCTCAGAGGCACTGGTTATGAGGGGAATAAGTTCTGAGCATGGAGGATATTCGAAATCGGGATCGAGGGCCAATGGCAAAGGTAAGTCTAAGGTGAAGTGCTGGAATTGTGGCCAGGAGGGTCACATGAGAGGGGATTGTCAGAATTGTAGGTTTAGGCAAGAGAAGTATGAAAATTTTTCTGGAGAGGGAGCCAATACCGTAGAGGACGGTGGTGATTTTTGTGAAGTTCTGACTGAATCTGGCAAGGGATCTCACAGTAGTGAGTGGATCCTTGATTCAGGGGCTTCATGTCATGTTTGCCCTGACTGGAGTTCATTCACGACGTACAGGAAAGTATGGTAGAGAATCGGTATTTGTGGGCGATGGAGTCGCTCATAAGGTTGTGGGTATTGGTATTGTGCGCATCAGGATGTTCGATGGAGTCGAACAAGTCCTGGAAGATGTGAAGCACGTTCCCAAGATGAAAATGAATGTGATTTCTCTTGGTGCACTCGAGGTGAAATTGTGCGTGTTTATCGGCCGCGATTATTGTTGTGAAGTGATGAAGGGGGCACTCGTGTGTATGAAGGCATGGAGGTGTGGCCATCTTTACATGTTTATCGGGAGCACAATTCACGGTGGAGCTGCGGGAGAGGCAGCGAGATTCACGGATGCTCGTATGTGGCAACTGCCCAAGGGCCACATGAGACGAGCGGTAAAGGGCGTGAATTTGCAAGGATAGGGTCGATGGTGGCATGAGAAGCGGTGGAGCTATGATTGAAGATGAGATGACGTTGTAAGGATGTGTTGATTCGACGTTTGAAGCCTCGGTGGAGTTTGTTGAGGAGTCTTCAAACGATGCACGAATTGGGTGCTCCAACCGGCCGGACGGCCTGACCCAGATGCAGTTGAAGACCCCCCCATGGACAGTGTTTTTTTTTGTGCCCAGACCGGTAGGCCGACCGGTCGTCAGTGGGCTCCGACCGGTCGGATGTGAGGCAGTGTCGGTTGTAAACTCCTGGACTGTTTTTTATGAAGGCCGACCGGTCGGCTGTGCGCGCGGAGTCCTTGCGCAGTCTGCAGTACTGCGTAAGGTGTTTCTATTTTCAGGATTTCTTCCTATTTAAGGTGTTGTAATCCGACTTAGAGAGGTATCCTAAGGTGTCCAAGGTTTCCTATTCGTACTAGGAAGAGGGGAGAGAGTTGTGAGAGAGAGAGAGAGCTTGGGTTTTCTCTGTATTCCTTGCTTATGGGCTGTCATCTTTGTAATCTTCTGTTTAATTCATAGTGGATCGCTTTGTGCCGTGGTTTTTTACCCATTTTTGGGTTTTTCCACATAAAATTCGGAGTCTCTTGTGGTGAATGCTTTTGTGTGATTGATTGCATCTTGTTACTCGTTTAATTTCGCATTGCTTCATGCGTTCGTTCGGTTCCGCTTCCGCTGCCGGCTTTCCCAACAAGATTTCGTGAGTATTGTGTAATATAGGCATACCAAAAGACCAACGGTTCTATGAAAGACAACTGGCCCTGATCTTCATGAATGGACTAGCTAGATTTTTGGGCTAGAGTGTGTCCATGATGGAAACTGTCTAAATAGTGGCCACTGGCCAGGATCTCTCTATGCATGCGGTGGATTACTCTCTAGGGGTGCACACGGAATCAATGGAACTAGTAAACTGGACCGAAATCGGTTACTTCGGTTCAATTTGATCTGGTTTTGAAGCGCACCGGTTTCGGTTTTGAAAATCAATGAACTAGTTAGTTCATTTTGGGGTTTCGTAGAATCCAATCAGATTGTGAACCAGATTGTAGAATCGAATTGTGGAACTGGACCACATAACCGAATCATGGAACCAAACCATGGAACCGAATGGTGGGTGTTCAACCCTCACAATTTAATGTCAAGTAGTCCACTTAAAATTTGGATCTATCTGATTTTTTTTTTTTTAATGTGGCCCACCTAAACATTGCCTGACAATGAGTATGGACAGTGTAGATGTAACAAACACATCATGGTATGCCTATGATGGGCCCTGAGGTATGGATGGGCTGGATTATAAACTTTTTTTAATTTAATTTGACTGGATTATAAAAACAAACCATGCAATTGGGTTGTTTTATAAAAATCCTAGAGCCGCATAACGGTCCAATTCCGATTCTTTTCTCTAGCAAGGAACTGCGTGCACCCTTCCCTCTCCCATTTCTCCCCTCACGAAAGGGCCTCTTGGCTTTCGCATTGAGAAAAGTTTAGATACTCTGGCAGAATGATGGATGATGCACAGGCACTTCAAAATCACTTACAAATTGCATATACTGTACCCAACTAATTGCAGCTAGATGTATCATGACTAAAGTTTTAATCTTACTCGATCATCTAACTATCAGATTGGTGGACATTTATTGGAAAGTTAAAATAAAAGCTAATGGTCTTTTTTTAACAAAAAAAAGTGTCCACAGATTAGAGGTTAGGATTGTTCAACCAATCTGGCTACCGTGATGTCTGGGTTTTATCTGCACTGTCCATCCATTTCACATGTTATTTCAGGACATGGTCCAAAAATGAAGCATATCCAAGGCACATGTGGACCACACAATGGAGATTAAATTCTCAACGTTGAAAACTTCTTGGGGCCCGGTGGGCCCTAGGAAAGTTTCAACGGTGAGAATCATTACCACCACTGCTTCGTGTGGTGTGGTCCACTTGACCCTTGGATTTACCTAAATTTTGGTCCTATTCCCTCAAATAGTACGTAGAAATGAATGGACGGTATGGATAAAACCCATACATCACGGTGGCCACTCAAAGCTCCTGCCCGTTCCCAGCTGGAGACGGGCCGGGGTAGGACTCAAATAACCCGACTCTGGCATTCCTGCTGCCTCTTTCTCCCAGAGAAGAGAACGTTGCAGAAGCTTCTACTCTCGAAAACAGCCATCCCTCCAAAACCTCTCTCTCAAAACCGTCTCTCTTTAAACCCTGAATCCAATCCCCAAACCAAAATCTACACGAATTCTCTCCTTCCTCCAATCCAATGGTAACTATAAATCTCTCTCTCTCTCTCTCTCTCTCTCTCTCTCTCTCTCTCTCTCTCTCTCTACTCACACACACACCGAGAATGAAAGAATTGATATTTTCGCTATTCTCTCTCTCTGTTTTTTTTAAAAAATAATTTCATGCACCCATTTCCTCTTTTTTTTTTTTTTGGAACTGAAATTGTACCTTTTCAGTCTCAAATATAATGAAATGGGTGCATTCGGTAAGAAATGTGAGTGTAAAGAAAGCCCTTTTAATCTTTTTTGTGTGTGTGTGTGTGTGTGTGTGTGTGTGTGTGTGTGTGTGTGTGTGTGTGTGTGTGTGTGTGTGTGTATTATAGGACCCATCTTCATCATCATCATCATCATTACCATCGTCTTCATCATCATCATCAGCACCACCACTACCTTCATCTTCATCGGGTCCGGGCTTAGAAGCCTGTTTGAATCTGCTTAAAGGTGAAAGGGATGAGCAACGTCTTGCTGGCCTCCTCTTAGCAACTAAACTCTGCGAAAGCAATGACACCGCGTCTTTCCTAAAAATATACGATGCTGTTGGGACCTGCTTCCTCGACCGTCTTCTCATGACTGGTAATTCTCTAGTTTCTCTGTTTCTCAACTCCCCTCTAATGGCTAAGGTCTTGCACATGAGGCACTTGGGTTACTTAAATTATACTGTCCAAATTGTCGGCCCCGATTTTGATGGCTCATAAACCAGGAATTACTCTCACTTGATTTGCCAACTGGCTGATTGGTGCACATGTAATGGACGGTCGAAGTGAAAAGTAGTCAAATGGTTCAAATATAATAAAAGAATGCCCATTAATGAGAGGTTAAGATCGTTCTATCAATCTGAGTTTTGGATGCTGATCCAGCGCCAGTGGATCCCGCATTTTGGACAGTTTAATTTGAGTTAATGTATGCCACCTTTACAGCGTCTTGTGTCTGCATATCAACCATCACACTGCTGGAGTATGAAATAACTCCCCTTATAATTTCACATCCACCTTTTGATTCATACACCCTTTTCTTCCTTTGTCAATGCAACAAACACAATAGTATAGCAAAATTAGAAGAAATGGTATGCATCTATCAAAATGGCAGTGTGAATAGCAGTTCCCTATGCTTGGTTTCTTGATTGCATTCCAATGACCAGTAATTTCTTAATTTCTTTGCTTTTGTGATAATCTTCTAGTCAGTGGTGATTTCATCACTTTGTTGATTTCTGCTTCTAAATGATGGGTAATTTTGTGAGAAAGTGTATCGGATTCGGCTCCATATCGGACCATTGGGGGCCCGTTTCAGCCCATTATGGGTCAGCAATGATCCTTTTTTTTTTAAAATTATTTTGAAAGGTAACGGTGATTTTATTGAAAAGAAAGTGACAAGATGGTGCAAAATCTACAACCCAAGAAAAGAAAAATTAAAACCCTTCAAAGCATTTATACAAATTACAAGAAGCCCAATCCACAACATAATAACCTTTTTTTTAATATTATTTTGAAAGGTAACGGTAATTTTATTGAAAAGAAAGTGTCAAGATGGTGCAAAATCTACAACCCAAGAAAAGAAAAATTAA
Organism: Liriodendron chinense; assembly: GCA_003013855.2. NCBI lineage: Eukaryota > Viridiplantae > Streptophyta > Magnoliopsida > Magnoliales > Magnoliaceae > Liriodendron > Liriodendron chinense. The sequence goes on along the minus strand of ML058591.1, from coordinate 314,553 downwards.
AACCCTTCAAAGCATTTGTACAAATTTCAAGAAGCCCAATCCACAACATAGAGCATTGTTGTACTAGAAACCAACTCCACCGCATTGCTTTCATTTCGAAAGTGTCTTCCACCAACCACCCCCCAAAACAGGCTCAGTCTCTAGACAAGTCTTGGCTTCTTCCCTAGCCCCACTCCCTAGCCCCACTCCATGTCAGGCCATAAAAAGGCCTTTGACTGACACTGGCATTAACCAAGACATATTGAAGCTCCTTAGAAGGCCATGCCACAACTGTTGCACAAACGGGCAGTGTATAAAAAGATGATCCACTGATTCAACACTCATCATGCACATGAGACATGTAAATAATAACCATTGATCGTTTTTTAAGATTTTTGATGGTCAACACCCTTTCCCTTTCTACTAACCACCCAATGGTTGTGACCTTTGGCGGCCTAGCACACATGCTGTGTTTGCCCATTTGCACCATTCCTCTATGAATCTTGAATTAGATAATAGGAGCAAATTGAGAAGCACCCTGACTTACCTATTCGCTATACCATCCTATTTGGGTCCACACTCACCAGACATCATAACTGGAGATGATCCAATAGGGCGACATACACCACCACATCATCTAGGAGGAATCTTCTCCATAGGGTAACCATACTATTGCATCTCCACGCAAGGAGAAGTAATTAACAATTAGAATACTAAGATTTATAGAGAGTTAAGCTATTCGCAAAAGCTTGATCTGCAAGGAGGTGCCCTGAGCCAAACCTCTTCCCAAAATCTGATCTTCTCTCCATTACCCAGAGAAAGACCAATGCCCTTAATTAACTTCAGTTTTGTAAAGATGACCCCTTTTCAAATTACAGATGCCTTATGAGAGAATGAGTCCCTAGTATGTCCACCAACCCCCATCTTGGCACGTACTTGCTTGTTATTATTTCTCTCTATAGGGCACCCTCCTCAGGCCCAAATCTCCAAAGCCACTTTACCAACAATGTGAGGTTCATAGACCTTGATACCCACTCCTCCCTCTTCATAAGATTTGCACGCCTCGTCCTATCTCGATAGGTAAAATTTCATCTTATCTTCCGGCCACTACTAGAAGAAGCCGTGCCTTAGCCTCTCCAATCTAACTAGCATTGAATTCGGCCATCTAAATAAAGACGTGAAGTATAGGGGCAAATTTGACAATACTACTTTGATTAGAGTGACCCAACCGCCAAGAGACGAGTATTGGCTCTTCCACCTTGATAGCTTCCTTTCAAAAATCTTTCTACCACTTTGTCCTACAAGTTTTTAACTGGCTTCCAAATGCAAAGGGGCAATTTAAGGTATTTTGAGGGAACTAGCCGGCCACACAACCAAAGATCCCTGCCAACTGTTCGACCTTACCCACAAGCATAAGAACTCTAAATGTCTCACTCTTGGTGATGTTGACTTTTAGACCCGACACCACTTCAAAGCACCTGATAGGCATTCTCAACTTGTCCACCATAATTGCATTGACCTTGCAAGCAAGGATCATATCGCCGGCAAATTGGAGGTGGGATATTGGGGGAATTGACCCTCCCACCTTCAAAACCACGGAAAATGCCCACCTCCTGCCCTCTATACAACATTTTTCCCAACACTTTCGCCGCCACCACCACGAAAAGAACGGGGAAAAGTGGATCACGTTTTCATAATCCTCTTGAACTTTTGAAGAAGCCTTTGGGGGAGTCATTGACTAGAACCGATAACCTAACTGAGCTGATACACGCCCTAATCCATCCTCTCCATTTCCTTCCACACCCAATCCGGTCCAATATATAGCCCAGAAAGCTCTAGTCAACATAGTCATAAGCCTTTTCAATGTCCAACTTACAAACAACTCCTTTTAGACCCTCCTTATATCTTGAGTTAATGCACTCATGAGCTATAAGTGCATTGTCCAAAATTTGCCGCCCAGAAATGAAAGCACTCTGGTTCTTGGAGATGACGATTGCTAGAACCGAACGGAATTTGGAAGCTAGGACTTTGGTGGGAATCTTCTATGAGCCTCCAATCAAGCTAATTGGCGTGAAGTTCCTCAAACGTTTCGTGCCTGTAACCTTCCGAACAATGGCAATAAAGGATGTTCTGAACTTTGTTGTAGGACGCCCCCTTCTGAAGAATTCTGCCATGAAGCTCATAATATTGCCCTTAATGAATTCCCAAAACACTTGAAAAAATGCCAAGGGGAACCCATTAGGACCTGAGGCTTTGTCCCTTCCTAGGGAGACCATAATAACCTTCACTTCATCCTCAGTGAAGGGCCTCTCAAGTGAGTCGGCTTCCTCCCTTGAAAAACTGCTGAAATTTAAATTGTCCAAACTTAGTCTCCTCCACCCTTCCCCTAACAACAACTCTTTGTAAAACTGCAACATTGCACCACATGCTAGATCTTTCTCCTCAAGCTATTTACCTTCTACAACAATGCTACTGATCTAGTTGCTTTTGGTCCACGCACTTTATGTTGAGAGCCTGGATGTTGTTGAGGATGCTTGTGTTTTTTGACTCCCACTTTCTCCGGACTTCCCTCTTCCAAGAATTGATTTTTCCTTTCAACATGTTCAACTTCTAGCATAGCTTGAACCCAACATAGCCTGCAACATCAAAGGAAGCCCACCATTCTCTAACTAGCTTGGGAAACCCGTCCACCTCTTGCACCATCAACTCAAATCTGAAAGGTTTAGGGCTCCGATTTTCTTCCTCCACCTCCAACAAAGTAGGTCAATGGTCGGAGATGGGTTTCGACAGCCCATTCTGAGAACTAGCGGGAAGTTCTCCACCCATCCTACCAAAACTAAGAATCAATCAAGTCTTGACATCACAACCCGATCTTGCCCATTGGACTAGGTGTATTTGCTGCTACCAATCAGCTGATCAATCAGCTTGTGCGAGTCCACCCATTCCATAAAAACTCTCATACTGCGAGTGATTCTCTTGCCACTCAATTTCTCAAAGGAAAATCTAGTGATCTTAAAATCACCCCAAAGCACCAAAGGCAATTGACCCTGTCGCAAACCGAGCCCAGCTCTAAATTCTTCCCTTTTTACTGCCAAATTTGTCCCATATATCTCTGCGAACATCTAAAGGAAATCTGATGAGACACCCTTCAACAACACTGTAATAGAGAACAACCCCCCCCCCCCCCCCCCCCCCCCCCCCCCAAAGCTGATGTACTCTAAAGGAAAACAACTCATCCCACCAATTAGAGTCCCAACTCCTTTGACCACAACTCCTCCCGCACAGTCAATAATGTTGATGGTTACCCAGTCCTTAATGCTGATAATGCTGATATCCCACAGAGAATACATCAGCTTCCTATTGAAGGCCTGAACCTTGGTTTCTTGGAACGAGGGCTTTCGATCTTTTGCAAACATCTCTGATCTGCCTCCTTTTGCTGCTTACATCGCACACCCCTCACATTATCTTCATTTGGGCACTGATATTCCCCTTTGACCCTTCCTCATCCCCATTGACACAACACCAGAGTCATAGTTGACTTTTAAGGCAAGACTTACCAATTCTCTGCTTCCTTTAAGAGGGCGCTGTATGTTCCTTTGTAAGGCAGGTTGCTACTTCGGATTACCGTGATCCTCAACGAACTGGAATAGCATAGTCATCTTCATCGCAATCCCCAAATGTGACACCTATCAGCATTCCCATGTGATTTGGGGCTTCCCTGATCCAACATTTACCCATAACCACTGGCACTTGATTAGCCCTCCCATCATCTACCTTCCTAAATGACTACCTCAGCAATTCGTGGATGAATTTCACACCTTGCCCATTAGCAGCTGCCGCCTGCAGCCGTTATGGTCCTTTTTTTTTTTTTTTTTTTTTTTCTTTCTTTCTTTTCGGAATTGCTCTTATAGCTTCGTATTGCGTAATGGTTCCTACCATTACTGTTTTGTAACCGTTTTTTAATACCATGTTTGTTTTAGGAAGATCGGCATAGATTTTATTACTTCCAAAAGGCCAAAGGCCCAAAAATTACAAGAAGTGAGTAGAGCTCCAAAGAAATTTATAAGAGACCCATAGAAGGGCCACCCACATCCTGGGCTAGGAGAGAAGAAAAGTAAAAGAAAAAAAACAAAGGGAGCCCACATCCCAGGTTGAGAAGGAAAAAGGAAAAACGCCCTTCCCAAACGAAGAAACAGAGTAAGCGAAGCCTACCCAGTGACGATTGAGGCAATCTCCATACTCGATTAGAGCCGGGCATCCAAGGAGAAGGGGAGAGGCTGCTGAGCTTAGAGATTGTGCTCCAATGCCTAGATGAGATGATAACAACGCTGGCATCGACATAAGAGACCATGCCATATATAGATCTGGCAAAGAGGCTCATAGTCCAAGATGAAGAAAGTGGATCCTTATCAACCGGGACAAACTGGCTGTTGTGAACCTCCAAGACAAATTCCATCAGATTTGCCTTGCAAAACTTGGATAGACCAATGAGAGCAAGCTTAAGGCATCTATCAGGCGGGTTCAAAAATAGGATCATTAAGAATATGGCTCCAGCATGCAGAATGATAATCCGGAGGGAAGTGAAGTAGCCCTAGCATGGCGTTATTTACTTGAGCACAAGCAATGCTCCACCTCCCCGACAATAGAAAAGGGGTGGGGGGATCGGAGAGAGGAGGGCTCCGACTACAAATAGCGTTGGAAAGTCCCAGCGGGCAGAGAAACTACTAGACACTTCCACAAGGAGCGGGGGGTCCATGGTAAAACGGCCCTAGAGTGCATGCCATCAAGAATAGAGCGAAGGATACCTTCCTTAGGGGAGGTCCTAGCTCTAAAGATTCTAGAGTTTGTTTCCTTCTAAATATGCCAACCAAGCGCAGGAAATGAAAGCTGGGCTAGCAGGCTTCAAACTGGATAGTCAGGCAAGGAGCTCACAAGCTGCATAACCGACTCCATCAGGAGCATAACAGGTGGAGAGCCAACCTCAAATCTGGTATACAGCTGGGCCCAAATCCAAAAAACAAAGGAGCCATTGTAAGAAGAGGTGCTCAACAGATTCATAGCTATTATTGAAAAGAGCACAAGAGGTATCCAAGGGAATTCTAGCTATTTTTATTACCATGTTGGTAATTCATTGCACAAATTTGCACTATTGTATCACCTTAAGTATTAAAAAATGGTGTTTCTATCAATACGGATGGGTGTTGGTTGCCCTCCCTTTTGTAGTTCTTTAGGTCTTTTGATTTCCATCCTGTAGCTGGTAAAATTTGTAATTTCTTCGTTTTTCAATTGCCTTCTAATGATTGGTTATTTATGCTGACAAAAAAAGATGGGTTTTTTATTTTTCCTTCCTGTCATTTCTTCAGTTTCTTGATCGTCTCCTAAGGATTGGTTTTTTCGTAATTCCTTCTGTTTCTCAACTGGCTTCTAACGACTAGGTAATTTTCCAATTTCCTGACAAAAGTTGGTAGTTCGCAAAATTAGGACTCTCGTTGTTGATTGGGTTTCCTCCTCTCGTTGTACTGAAGCCTGCAAGCTTCTTGCTTTGCTTGGTTTTTAGCTTCCTTTGTATTCTTTTTGGGCTTGCTGCCCGCCATTAATAAAATCATTACCTTTCAAAAAAAAAAAAAAAGTTGGTAGTTTTTTTTTATAACCTTATGGTTTATTTTGTTAGGGATTGGTAAAGGAACGGTTGGTGCTAAGGATGGGGATGACCGGGAAGCGTATTTGCAGCTCTCAGTTACAGTTCTTGCTGCATTCTGCCGGGTCCCGGAGATCGCGTCGTCAAAAGAGATGGTAAAGAAGGTCCCAGCTATACTGGAAGTGATGTCGAAAAGGTTAGGCTTTTTGGGTGCTTTGGGGGCTACTATTAATGAGCAAATTGTAATTTCATGGCATTCATATCAATGTTCTGGGTTCCAAATTGCAGTAACATCACTTTCAAGTTAGACTTGAACAAAATGCACCTGTAATTTGGGGGCTACTTCCCTGTTATAAATACTGGGAAGCATCATTTAATTTTCTGTTTTGCTCTTTGATTAAATTAAATGCTTGTAATTCATTTACCTGTTTGTCCAAGCACATCCTTGATGTTATTTTGTGGGAGAGTGAACAAATGAATTTCATGGATTTTTATGCTTTGTATAGAAATTTGAGAGGAATTATACCATATTCATGGCCTTAAAAAAAAAAAAAAAACCATATTCATGCACTCCACCTTACTTGTGGCATATCATGTGTATGTTAATCCTGATTGTTGGTGGATTGAAAATTACAAGGAGTGGGTGGTTCTCGGATTCTAAGCTGTCACTATACAATGGATGATTGAAAGTGATGCTCGATGGTCCAGTTTTGATTGGAAAAATAGGGATCACATTATCTGATCATTTTGCTTTTCATATCAGGGCCAAACCATAGCGAGCCCTACAGTTTTATGGTTTAGATTTACATAAATTTATGTGACATATACAGTGGATGAGTGCATGACTATGATATTTGGTAATCTGCCATGTTATGGTATAATTCTTCTAATTTTCTGTTGCATTGTTTAATATCCTATAGAAAATTGTTGAGTTGAGCTATTGCATTGAACATTTATTGATATAGCTTTCTGCATTCACCCATGATGCCACTGTACAAATGTTTGATTGAACCCTTGTAGATAATTGAAAATGAGTGCTATTTCCTCACATTTTGAATTTTTATCTGAAAAAACAACTTGGATTTTATTAAAGAAAAGCAAAACAGGCATACAACAAGGGCTACGAGGTCTGATGCTGAGTAATGATCACCCTTGCTACAAAGAATGTGATCATCGCAATACCCCATAAAAGCTTATTGTTCCCCTGCCCAGCTAACCTATCTCCCTCTGGCCTTTTAGGAAGTATCAATGAAAGTTTCTGCTTAATTGTGTAGAACATCATATTGTTGTGTACCTTTGGAATCGACCAAAACTTATAAAGCATGCTAGGTGTCATAGGATTTCATGCCTTATCTTAATCGTCCCCCTACCAATGCCATACCTGGACAAAAGCCTCAATTATTGCTTGCATCAACATCCCAAAAATTTCGAGGAGCCTATTCCAAGCTGCCCTTGAATTCACAGTGCACAAACAGATGATCGCATGGTTCTCACTTTGAAGATGGAGAATGCAAAATATTTCCACACATTTGGATTGGAATGAACTATGCTGAAGTGTTTTCTTGTTGAAGTTCATAAGTAAGGTTTCCAACTTCATTTTGATAGGTATGCTGGGCTCAAACCTAGCCTCAATGTTGATGCACTGCCCCTTTAATCCCAGATATTCCTTTTCATGATTGTGTCTCCACCTTTTCCTAGCATCATGTGGGACTATCAATTTCTTGTACTATTCAAGGCGAAATTTCTGGTACATGGAGTTGCTGTTGATTTTTTTAGGTTGAATGGAACCCTAATTGTCAATCCAGAATGTGAAATTGTGTTGGACATAAGTACAGTTATAGGTGGCGTAGTTGTTTCTTTTGATTGGTTCATAAAAAGCAACTCACTTGTATGAGGGTAAATTGTCCAATCACAGCTTACCTATTAAAGAGGGTAAAAAAAGAAGAAAAAAAGAGGGTAAATTGTCTTTCTACTGCCTATCAGAATGGTCTTTGTAAAACAGGCATGCATAGCCCCTTATGTAAGGCACAGTTGGCGTGCTATATGCAGTTTGCTACTTTGTAGCTTGTTCAATTAAATGAAAGTTACATTGTCTAGTGTACCCGTTGGGGGTATTACTCATATTGTGTCACCTTGTTGGTATCAAACTATAGAAACAAGGAAATGCTTTTAACTCTCTCAATTGTTTGTTTACGTGGTTCATGCTTTTATATGTGGGTTTGCATTAATTGGTTTCTGTTGGTTGACATAACTTTCTGGTCAGTGAAACTTGTTGCTCGATGTCCCTTCTTTGAAGTACATAACTTTCTGGTCAATGCGATTTATTGCTTGATGTGCTCCTCTTTGTTGTGGTGATATTCAGTGTCCTACTTGCTACTATTTCTATATTGATTGCTCGTGTTGATAGGAAGCATCCTTGCTCAAATCTCCTTTTTTTATTTTTTATTTTTTTAATTACATCATCATCTGCATTCCTGCCTGATTTTTTTAATTTTTTGGGAGAGGTAACAAACAATGTATTAAAAAAGCCGAAAAGGCAAATGTACGTGGGTTAGGTGGACAGCCACCTAGAAATTTGCATGAGAAAATAAAAATCAACGCCCCCTTTAAAACTTGCGGCCCATTCAACAACCAGGCCTTTCGCTTTCAACAGAAGATTGCCCCAAGAGTGGCTGAAATTTCTAAAACATCTCCCGTTTCTCTCCTCCCAATAGTCCACAGCCCTGCCAAAAGGAACAAGCGCCACAGCAACTTCTTCTGTTCAGGAAACCGGACCTCATGCCAAGACGTGAAGAGGATTTCCACTGAGGATGGACAAATCCACTGAACCTGGAACAGGGAAAAGACTGAATTCCAAAGGTGAGTTGCTGCTTGACAATGGATGAAAAGATGGTTAATAGACTCTGAATCGGCCATGCACACGAGGCATATATTTGGGAGGACCATCCCCCTTTTCCGAAGGTTGTCCACCGTAAGAACTCTGCTCCAGCCAACCAACCAAGCGAAAGCTGCTATTTTTTGGGGGAGCCCCATTAGGCCATATGAACTTAGTCGCCGTTGTCCCTCCAGAATCTCCATCGCTAACTTGGATGAGGTTGTAGAAAGATTGGACTGAGAACCTCCCCGAACTCTCTAGATTCCAAAGCATTTTGTCCCTTTCACCCTTGATCGGGTAACAAAAAGAAAGGTGCTCTAAACGGGAGCTCAACTCCCCCACCTCTTCATCCGACAGAAAATGGTGGCAGTGAGGAGTCCATACCACCTTATTCCCATAGCAAGAGAAGCACTGACTCACAAGAACATTTGGGTCTGTGGCTAGTCTTGGAATCTGTGGGAATTGAGATTCCAAAGTATCCTTGCCAATCCACAAATCTCTCCAAAATCTTGTGTTTTCTCCATCACCAATCACAAAGCGCACTCCCTGCTGAAATCTTCCTCTGAAATCTTCCTCTACCCGACGCAATCCCTTTCCAGAGATAGGATGCCCTGTATATAGACTCTTTCGCGAACCAAGCACCATCAGCAAGCCCATACTTGGAAATGATTGTGTCCTTCCAAAGGACCCTGTCTTCTGTGGTGAATCTCCAAAACCACTTCCCCAACAGAGCATTATTCATCATGCTAAGATTTTTTATACCTGCACCTCCCTCCTTATACCTGCCTGATTTTAATTCACTGGGACCTCAAAACTTGATTATTAATGAAATTATGTGGTTTTGTTGTAGATAATACACAGAATGATTCACTAGTATTTTTTAGGTGCATTTTTGAAAGATGTTTATTTGATTGTAAGTTTAGTGATTACTCTCGTCTATATGTATGTACACAGATCGGGTCCATCTATTTCCGAGGAGTGCTATGAATTTTTATTGTTGGTGGCTACTGCTTCTGAAGATGGACTCACAACATTGTATGAGTCTGGAGTAATGAATGTGCTTGCTGCTTGCATTTCCACTCTGCCCGATGGTATTCACGTAACTTGATCAGAAAATGTCTGATGATTATTTATTTTTATTTTTATTTTATTTTTTTGTGCTTTACTCATGCCATAACCATATTCATGTCCTTGTCATCAACATTTCATTTAGGTGAACTGCTTTTAATGTTTACTTCTAATGTTTTTCTTTGGCAGGTAAGCTAGGCTCAAAACTGAGACCTCAATATTTACTTGTGATTTTATTCTCAATATGAATAAATTTTAATTGTTCGCTTGCATTTTAAGTGAGTGATGCTGAAATATAAGCCTGGATAAAGGAGGGTTGGGTTAGGTTGGAAACTGGCGTGAAACTTTTGCCACAACTTTTATCACAACTCCTAACAATGGTACAGGATTCGTGTAGCTGGCCCCAATTAGCTGGGATGAGGCTTGGCTGACGACGACACTGGACTATATGCCCATTCATATTTTGTGATGCTTCAAAATAGGTGCCAACTGTTCTTAAGGGCCTATCCTCAGTAGGTGAACTAGCCTTCATATCTCCTCACAATCTCGAGTCAAATCCTTTTGGGTCTTCCTCTCATCTTTTTTTTTGAGCCTCGAACTCTAAGCAAGGTTCCCCTTCTTAGTGTGTGTGTGTGTGATCCAAAACTCTGGACTTTGGTGGGCCATAGCAAGGAGAGATGCAAATCAAGGGGGGAAACTGTTTCCTTTTGCCATGGCCCACCAGACTTTTGGATCAGGCTGAAAGTTAGGCCCGTGGGGTTTCAAGGGGCGCCGCATCACGTGGACTGTTCAGATTTTGTGCAGATGACACGTGTGCAAAGGTGGGGTTTCAAGGGGTGCCACATCACATGGACCGTTCAGATTTTGTGCAGATGACACGTGTGCAAAGGTGCACATCTAACAAGGTGCGCAGGTGAGCATTTTTCTGTGTGTGTGTGCGCGCGCCGCATCACGTGGACCGTTCAGATTTTGTGCAGATGACAAGTGTGCATCTAACAAGGTGCGTAGGTGAGCATTTTGTGTGTGTGCGTACACACACACACACTAGCAAAACAAGGAGGGAAGGAGGGAGCCCCTAGGGAGATTGGGAGGGAATATGTATTATTACGAGATTCGGGTGAGGAAAGTCAAGGTAGCCCTAGCAAGGATGACCAAGGATAAAAAGGAAAAGGCTGGCATTTTTTTTTTTTTTTTTTCACTAGTTGGGTTTTGGGTGCTTGGTATCATATCCATAGTGTATCAGTTTCGGGCCAGGCTGATATGCCCTCCTGCTGCAGATGATATTCAGAATCATGATTGGAGCACTTGGTAGGACCAACCTGACTCTAGAGAAGTATTACATACTTGATGCATTTTGAGGCTGATCTTGAATACAAGGAGGATGTTTGGGACTTGACATGGCATAAATTATCATTATTATTTTTTTTTTGAATGGTGAAATTTTATTGCATTAGTCATGCAACGCACCTACCCAGTTAGTTCCGCATAAATTATCATCATTATTTATTTATTCTTAAATGGTAACCAAATTATATGGAACGAGCTAAAAAGAGCATTGAAAATCGCCAATAACGCGTGATCCTTTTGTCACTCAACACCAATAAGCGATCATACCAATTGCCTTGAAGGTTTTGAGGCAAAGCATGTCATCAAGAATCTGCAATCTCCTGTTCGTCTGGGATAGCTTCTCTCTGATCCCTGAAGAACTCCTTCGAGACATCCCCAAGGTCGGTCCTTGCCATAGTGCACTCAGCCAGAGAATATTTATGTACCACAAGATTGTAAGTAATTTACAAAATTTTCTCAATAAACTACACATCAATAGCAAAACTTAAAAAGAACAGAATCGGATTCTTGAATGAGCTTCAAACAGTCTTTGAGGGCATCACACCTTTGGAAAGGTTAGAACTGAACTAAGGAATCACACCGCATGTTTTGGGGTGCACCACACTCCAAAATCTTGACCCATAAGTCAAAAGAACATATGTTTTTAATCATAAAAAGTATCTAGTTCAATGTATATGGCCTTAAATTTATAGGGCAACTTTCTTCCATCTGAGCGTTGATCATTTAAGCAGTGATGTGGGTGTCAGTTTTTTAGGGTTGCTCTTGTTTTGTGTTCTTTTGATAAAATAAATCATCATTCTAAAAATAAACAAATAAATAAATAAATAAACAAAAGGCACTAGTCCTTAGCTTGCTAAACAAGTTTTGTAAATAAGAAAGCAAGTTCAACTAAACTTGAAATAAAAGGAAACTAACTTGCTAATTATACAAGTTGGAAACTATCTAATTATACAGGTCTTTGTGTTTGTAAGGATGAACAATGCACAAAAGAACAATTAACATGTATGGTGTCCACATTCTAATTACACCATGTGTGGGGCCTACTAATCAGATCTGATTGCCTATGGGCCCGGTAATCTGATTGTTCGTGGGAGATTGATGCAAGACGGATGGCCTAACCTAGAATGATGCAATGAGATCATAAATGAATTAACTAGAACAATTTAAAGCACAAAATAATGCTAATCTATCACAAGTTTTGAAAAAATTCAGCAATGTAACATGTTTGAATTCAAGCCGTGTGATAGTCCTGCAATGTAGATCCAATACAATACCAAATAATCAGGATCCACGGAAGGTATAACTTCCATCTAGCATAGGTATTGTTCTCAATTCAAACGGATTCACTTGGTTTGTTAGGGTTTGGGTTAGAACTTTAGGGTTTGGGAATCGAATTTTGGAAATTATGATTTGGAATTAGGGTTATGGGGAATTATGGTTTTGAGGAATTAGGGTTTTGAGTAGGGGAATCAAAAGACAAGAGGTAAGAGGAAGAAGAAAGAAGGGTATAAGGGATTGGTTGTTGATAGAGAAAGATGAAAAGAAAACTAAATAGAAAGAGAAAAAGAAAAGTGAAGAAATACCTTTTGATGGAAGAGAATGAGAAAAGACAAGAAAATATGGAAGATAATACCTGGAGTTAGAGAGAAAAGTAGAAAAGATAATCAGGGAATCGCTCCCTGTGGCTTTGCACCACCAATCCAACCACATTATGAAATTTTGCTCAATCTCAAAGTAAAAGGAGAGAAATCTCTTTCATTCATAATATGCATTATGTCTAGGGTGGGGACGACCAACCTTTTATAATTTCAGAAAAGACTTTTACCAAAAGGCGCTCGAAGATAAGATTATCAACATAAAGATGCTTAAAAAATTAAAAGTTGTTCTTAACTCCCTAATCTCAACATAAATATAAGGTATACTGAAAATAACAAAACATGTGAACAAACTAAGCAACTAAACTATTTTGTGGCCCATGGGGTCCACGATCAAGATGCTCCAACGTGCGTGATCCAACGGTCCGATCATCGTGTCCACTTGATCCAACAGTCCGATGTGTCTATCAAGCTCTTATATGTAACCCACTTGCATCTTCCCAGTGTGGGGTCTTCAAAGATGCACGAACATGCACGTGGGGTCTTCAATGTGGCTAGGAATGTGAATTGGGCCAAGTGGGGCCCATGTAATGGTCGTCTAGCCATAAAGAGATTGGCTCGGCCCTCCTTCTCCGGTATGGTGCTCGGATGTCCTCATCAGAGATCGTTGCAATCATGGACCTGGATGAATTAGTGCCATAGCTTACAATCAAGGAACCAAGAACAAAGATGCAAACCACCCACAAACTATGAAACTCTTTGATACACAACTCCCTTATCTTATTTAATAGCTAGGACTAACTTGGGTTGCAAGTCAGAGGCATTATAAATGTTGGTGACGGGGAGGAGGCACCGTAGCAAACAAGGAAATCTGCGGGTTTGTTGGTCTATTTCCTTATGTGCAAAATTCTACAGTCTCTGAGTAGCTTAGTCATTGATTTGAATTAGAGCCCCTTGGCAAGTATTTTCGTTGGAGATGAGCTGAAAAATGAGTGGGGCTATCTCAATCCAAAGCTTATGATATTTTGAATCACTGTTTTGATGGCCATTAAATCAATGTGCAATTTTGGCTTAGAAGTATCACAAGGGGCAGCAAAGGCAATGATTAAAATTCCTGAAATATCCCATATGATTTTATTCATTACAATGCCTATCATACCTCTTAACTTTCTAGGCAACCAAATCATAATTCTTTCTTGTTCTTATGGCCTAATGCCCATTGTTGAACTATTTTGGAAATCACTATTTTGCATTTATGCACTGGAGCTAATGAATGCAGTTTTTGTGAAGGTTCTCCATCTTTGGAGCACATTGTGAGACTTCTGCAGTTGATGCTGAGTAAACTGCCCTTGGACATCATGAATACTGAATATCCAACAGAGTTGTCATGCTTGGTAAATGTAGTTTTTTTTTTGGCTCTTAATGTATGTGACCTTTTTTATCCATTATACATTGCATATAATTTCTTCATTGGCCATACTTGGTGATTTGGTCTTTATTTAACTGTTTCATATCATTTCAGGTGGCCACAATAGCTAGACAGTTTGCTGTGCTGCACAATGCCCTCAAATTTGATGCATTGCACCTACTTTCTGCTGTTCTGTCCTCAAAATATGCTGTACGTGAACTTCCTTCATCATTGTTCAGAGTAACAATTTTGGCATAATGCGAAATTGCATAGTGAGAACATATTGGCATTTTCTTCAAAATGTCATAATTTGTCTTTCAATTTCCTTGAAGATATTGGATGATTAAAACTTGGAAATACAACTATTTATCTTCTGTGGTATTGAAATTATTGGTTGAGTTCTTTAGAACTAAAATTCCTTCACAGGATATGAAGAGTTACATCCTGGAAATTGCATTAGCATTTGATAAAAAACAAGTTATTGTTTCTCTTTCCATTTTGGGGAGATCACTAGAATGGTTGGAATAACTCATAATTTATGTTTAAATTGTAGCAATCATCTACTTTTGGTCCCACTCCAATGTTGGAATTTCACTATTCCTGGGCATTTTGAGTTCCAAAATAGCTCACTTTCTACTTTTTCAAGATGGTCCTGTTTCAGCACAAGCTCCTTATGATATCAGGATTCTTCAAATCATCTAGCGCACCCTTGTCGGACAAGAAATGGGTATAGAATCTGTGTAGGATATGGCTCATCAATGCTTGAATTTTTGTTTTTAACATAATTCAAAAATAGAACTATATCTTTAGGAACAAAATAAATATGTAGAACATTATATTTTGAGGTTAAATGTATTACATATTGAAATTACGTCGGTAGTCGAACACGACACCTATGTATATACGTGCGGAAGTTAAGATCGGAGCAACTAGAATTATGGCCAAGTCCTAGAGGGGGGGGGGGGGGGGGGGGGGGGGGGGGGGGTGGTGATTAGGACCCTTTTTTTTTTTTTTTTTTTTTTTTTTTTTTAAATTCTTTTCGCCTACTTAACAGTTTTAATAATTAACACTAAGTAAGCAAGAACACTTTGGCTTCCAAGCCTAAGTGGGTCCAATCACGAGACTAGCATATGATGTGTAATAAGCAACCTAGTCTAAGCATGCATAAATTATCAAATGATTAAACTAATGAAGTACCTAATCTATGCAACCTAAGTAGACTATATGATGATGGATCATATAAGCTTAAGTCTACTTAAGAAGTGAAAGTACTTTTTTGTGTGTGGATGTGCCTATCAAGTGTCTAACATACATTCTAATTAAGCATTTATAATTAAACAATTAAACATAATGCACAATAAGAAATGTGCTCAAATACAATAATGTATAGTGGTTCGAATTTGGGTCTACTCCACTTCCGGTTCAAGTACTCACCCCCTTTGAGCACACCGACATTCAGTAGGAAGTTTAAATCAGGTTCCTCCCAACCTAGGTGTTTTAATTCGGATCCACCCAACCGGGGAGTTTACAGGTTCCTCCCAACCTACATGTCCACACCGGTGTTGGTGGCTCCCCTTGGAGACTTGTTTAGGCCCGACAAACATGCTAAGGAACGACAAACGTCCTTGGAATTTAAGCCCGACAAACGTGCTAAGGAACCATAAACGTCTCTGGAATTTTAGGCTTAACTAACAAGCCAAGTATCGGTAAACAACCCTAAATTCGAGTTTGACAAACAAACTCTACACTCAATTCCCACCGAGAAAAGAGTGGATGGACTCTAACAAATGTCAACCTTACTTGTTGGATTTGAGTCTCGTTGTA
The DNA here is from genome assembly GCA_003013855.2 of Liriodendron chinense. NCBI lineage: Eukaryota > Viridiplantae > Streptophyta > Magnoliopsida > Magnoliales > Magnoliaceae > Liriodendron > Liriodendron chinense. The sequence goes on along the minus strand of ML058591.1, from coordinate 298,819 downwards.
GCGTCGCTTCAGGTTGCTTCTTCTTGCTCTCTTGTGCTCGAATTAGCTCCCCTTGTGCTCCCCCGATCGTTGATGCGTTGCGTCGCCACTGCTCCAGCTCCACGATCAGCCACCTTGCATATGATGCTCAACGAAGATGCCCAAGGTGCTAGGAGGTGGTGAATCCTCTACAAATGATAGGAAATGAGTTTCCTAGAGGGATACACTTATTTGGATTCTTAGGTGGTGTTTAGACAAAATGATTTACCAATGATCAAGGTGTTTAAACTCCTAGGAATCAAGAGGGAGCAAGTCCATTCTCATTTGAGCTTTGAATGCTCCAAGCTTGTGATGAATCACAAGGAGAATGCCTTGCTAGGGTTAGGAATAGAGCTCCAAATGGTAAGCAATGGTGGTAACTTCTATCTCTTCAAAATCCCTTTCATAAGCTAAAAAACCGTCTCTCCCATATTTAAAGAAAAATCTCCAACGGTCATAAAACGGGCAGAAAAACGGTCGATATATTGAAAAGGGGTTTTGATTGATCGGAGCGATCTTCGATATATCGAAATTACCAGTTCGATATATCAGAAAATCTGTCAAGAGGTTTCAGCAAGTTGCTGGACATATTTCCGATATATAGAAATGGTGTTTCGATATATCAAAAACACTTATCTCGACATATCAAAATACCAATTCGATGGATCGAATAATTTGTCCAGAGAGTTGTAAGTTTGTTGGACATATTTCGATATATCGAAATATATATCGAAATGGGCATTTCGATTAATCGAAGACCTATCGAAACATGGTTTCGATATATCGAAGGTCTATCGAAAATTGCTGTTTGGGCCTGATTGTTTACAACAACTTCCATCTCTTTTATTAACCTAATTTATCATGTTTTTCTATATGATTTGAAGCTAATAAGGATGACTAAGGGTATTCCTAGCTGGTCCAAGTCATCTAAGAGGATTTGAGTGTTTTGGTTCAAAGGGTAAGGGTCACTAAGGCATCTCATTTACCTGTTCTTCTTCCTTGATGCTTCTGGTCCATTTCAATATTCGGTCTTCAGTTTGTCAAGGCTCAACCGACATTACAACACATGGACACACGTGATTGACAAATAAGGTGCACTAGTATGCCACAGAAAAGTGCACTAACACATATTAGTTGCATAGGTTTGTCCCCATGTGTTGAGATTTGGTCGCCTATCCATTCAAACATGCAGTTGTGTACCCGGGCAACATAGCTCTTGTTTTCTACCATGGTTCAAAATATTGGCCAGTACATAATCTGTCGGCCAAACTGTATTGGTATGTTTGGAAAACTAACTTCATGCAATTTTTGTGTGTATTGCCAATGTGGTGCTAACAGGCCAGAATTCACACACATACAACGGGTATGTAGTGCTTATGGTCTGATATGTATTTGTTTTAGAGCCAACTGATATGTTGTCCATTATTGATAGTTCAAACCCTGCAACCGCTCAACCGCTCAAAGAAAAAGGGAGAGAGAGAGAGAGAGAGAGAGAGAGAGAGGCGTGCAGAATCGGTTACGTATCGGCTGTAACTATAACGGCTGACCCCGTTACCTGTTTTGAGCTGAAATGGGCGGATTGGATAAAATTGGACCATAACGGTCGAGACCGTAATGGTAAAAAAAAGGCTATATTATAACCTATTTATTTTGTGATTTTTTTTTTTTTTTTTCACTTTTGAGATTCTAAAATCACTCCACTATAGTGCTAATTTCGATCACTCATAGTTTAGATTGTAGAATTAAAACATTACATTGAAGGGATTTAGGCGAAACGAAGCTTCATGGGCTATTTTCCAGAAAAAATTCGAAAATAGGTATTTATACCCTTTTTTTCATAAATCATCGTTTTGATATTTGAATTTGATATGGTATTTGATAGTAGATCATATTCATGTCCTTCGTTGAGATTGTGGATGCCATTATACATACACACACAGAGTATTTCTAGCTGATTTTTAAAAATAGAAAAAATTAATTTCTTTATTTTTCTAGTTTGATGCTTGAATCTGATGTAGTATTGATAGTAGATCATATCCATGTGCTTCGTTGAGATTATATATGCCGTTTTGTATTTTTTTTTTCGGTTGACTTTTTTAAAATAGAAAAAATCAATTTTTTTTTTTTTGTATTTTTTCTGGTTTAATGCTTGAATCTGATGGGGTATTGATAGTTGATCATATCTATGTACTTCGTTGAGATTCTGTATGTCATTTTGTATTTTTAATTTCAGTATTTTTTGTTGATTTTTAAAAATAAGAAAAACCAATTTTTATTTTCTATTTTTCTGGTTTGTTGCTTGAATTTGATGCGATATTGATAGTAGATCATATCCATGTACATCGTTGAGATTGCGGATGCCATTTTGTATTTTTTATTTTTATTTTCGGAGTATTTTTTGTTGTTTTAAAAAATAAGAAAAATAAAAAATTTCTATGTTTTTCTATTTTGATGCTTGAATTTAATGTGGTATCAATAGTAGATTATATCCATGTCATTCGTTGAGGTTGTGAATGCCATTTTGTATTTTTTTATTTTCGGAGTATTTTTGGGCCGAATTTTTAAAAATAAGAAAAATAAAAAAATTCCTTATTTTTCTGTTTTGTTGCTTGAATTTGATGTGGTGTTGATAGTAGATCATAGTCATGTGTTTCATTGAGATTTTGGATGCCATTTTCTATTTTTTTGTATTCTTTTATTTTCGGATAAATATTGTCATTTTTTGAAGGTACAAAAAATATTTGTTTACGAAAAATATTTGTTTTTTTAGTGGTTTGATGCTTGAATTTGATGTGGTATTGATATAAGATCATATTGATGTGCTTGAATGTGATTATTGATGCAATGTTCTAATTTTTTGTAATTTTTATTTTCGGATTAGTGACTTCATGTTTATATTTTGTTATTTTGGACAGGTTTTGGAGCTTAATAGGCTTTAATACTTAATTCCTTCTTTATTAATTAAAATTTTATTTCATTAATCTATTTGGATCTAATTATAAGTTTAAAGATTTAATTAATTCGTTCTCCCATAAGTACTTTATTTAGACTTAAATACTATTAGGAGACCCTCATATGCCATAGCTAGTTAAGAAAATGCTGGCTAACAAGAAGTGCGGATAGTAACTAGTTATGGCCTATGAGAGTCTACTCTAGTCTTTTAGTCTAAATAGAGTATTTATAGCAGAACGAATCAATAAAATAAATCTCTAAACTTATAGTCAGATCGAAATAGGTTAATGAAATAAAGTTCTAGTTAATAAAGAAGGAATTAAGTCTTAAACCTTATTAAGCTCCCAAACCTACCTAAAATAACAAAACGTGAACATAAAGTCATTAATATGAAACTAAAAAATTATAAAATTGTATCAATAATCACAATGAAGCATATTGTATCAATATCACATCAGATCAAGCATCAAACCAGAAAAAATAGAAAAAAAAAAACAAATATTTTTCATATTTCCAGAAAATGACTATTTATCTGAAAATAAAAACTACGAAAAATAGAAAATGGCATCCATAATCTCGATGAAGCACATGACTATGATCAAGTATTAACACTAGAACAGATTAATCTAACAAATAAGAAAAATAGAGGGAAAAAATAGATTTTTTCTTATTTTTAAAAATTCAGCTGAAAATAATCAGAAAATAAAAAAAATACAAAATGGCATCCACAATTTTGAAGGATATGAATATTATCTACTAACAATATTGCATCAGATTTAAGCATAAAAATATTAAAAAAAAATTGATTTTACCTATTTTAAAAAATTAGCAAAATATACTTCGAAAATTAAAAAAAATACAAAATGCCATCCACAATCTCAATCAAGTATATGGATATGATTTACCATCAATACTGCAACATATTCAAGTATTAAAACAGAAAAAAACATAGGAGAAATGATTTTTCCTATTTTTAAAATGTCAACTGAAAATAAAAATACCAAATGGCATTTACAATTTAACGAAGGACATGAATATGATCTACAATCAATACCACATCAGATTCAAGAATCAAAACCATGGTGTGCCGTAAAGGCCCATATGAGGCCATAAAGACCGTCACGTAAAGGTAACGGTGGCAACCGTTACATGTTATAGGGTCGTAAAGGCCGTAACGGCCGTTATGGAAAAAATGACCTATAAAGGCCGTTACAGCCCCGTAACGATCCATTATGGGGCTGATACGGGTTCTTTGAGTTTTTTTTTTCAATATAAAAAGAGTTCATAACGGCGATTACGGTGCCGTAACAGCCGTTACAACCCATATTGTAAAGGTAATGGTGGTGGCCGTTATGGCCACCGTTACCTTTAATGGAATACCTTTATCAAAACAGAAAAACATAGGAAAAATTTGATTTTTTTCTATTTTTAAAAAATCAGCCGAAAATACTCCGAAAATTAAAAAAAAAATACAAAACGACATCTATAATTTCAACGAAGCACATGGATATGATTTATTATCAATACTGCATCAGATTCAAGCATCAAACCAGAAAAAATAAGAAAAAATGATTTTTCCTATTAAAAAATCAGAAAATACTCTAAAAATAAAAAATAAAAAATGGCATCCATAATCTCGACGAAGAACATGGATATGATCTACTATCAATACCGCATGACAATCAAGTTTCAAACCAGGAATAGAGATTTTTTTCTTTCTATTTTTGAAAGTTAGTCGAAAATACTTTGTAAATAAAAAAATTCAAAAAGAAATACGAATTGACATCCACAATCTTAACAAAGGACATGATATGATCTACTATGAATACCATATTAGATTCAAGCATTAAAATAGTGATTTACAAAAAAAGGGTATAAATATTTATTTTCGAAATTTTTTCAACAAATGACCCATGGAGCTTCATTACGCCCAAATCCCTCCAATGTAGTGTTTTGATCCTAAAATCTAAGGTTGGATTGATTGAAATTAGTATTAGAGTAGTTTAAGAGATTTTGGAAGCATAAAATTGGAAAAATCTCAAAATAAATAGGCCGTAATATAGCTGTTTTTTTACCGTTAGTCTGTTATAGTCTCAACCATCACAAGGCAGTAACGGCCATTATGGGTCGTAGTGGCTGTTATAGACCAATTTTTTCTAGTCCCCCTGTTTCAGCCCTATAACGGGTAACGGTGTCAGCTGTTACCGTTACAGCCGATACGTAACTGATTTTGCACATCTTAATTGGATGACAATATTGTCAGAGGGTAGGTGGTAGTAGGAAGTAAATGAAGTGCAACTACTGTGAAAGTTTTAGTACTAGTGGAATTATGCGAGTTAAACAACATTTGGCACACCGAAAGGGCTAGGTCGCGAGTGTACCAGAGTATCAAAATCGATAATGATCTTGATGGAAGTAAGTTTTGATGAGTCAAAGGGAAACGAGCTGCCATACGGAAGAAGAGAAGTGAGGTTCTGGAAGTGGCCCGATGGGAGGTGTTTGGTTCTGATTATATGGGCGTTTGTGATGAGGAGAATGTTGATTTTGACGAAGATTTAGATCGTGAGGTGACCATGGTTAGGAGAGAGAGCATGCGTGTTACTTGTGAAGTTGAAGAACGTTGGAAGTGCAACTACAAGTGGGGGTAGGTTTAGTGGATTAGGCGTATGTTTGGCAATCGACGGGAGACATCTTCACGTGATGCCCCTGTGGATGTGGATGAGCCCAGGTGACTGTCCGTTGATCCAATATTGTTTAGGAATCAGGCAACTAAACAAAAAAAAAATTAAATAAATATGGAGTAAAACTTCCATTGAGAAGCTAGGTAGGGTAGTAGCTAAGTTATTTATACATGTCCAACATATCCCCAAATGCGGCCAAATCTCTATACTGGTAGGTGGTAATTGATGTGGTAGCAGAAGCGGGCGAAGGAATTAAGGTTCCCGTGGATAGGGAGATTAGGGGGGATGGACAGATGCAGAGTATGCAGATGTGGAGGTATACGTGGCTATCTTTAGATCTGTATGGAAGGCTAGTGGATGCACGATCACGTGCGATGGTTGGACTGGCCCAACTAGACGTAGCATGATTAACTTCGTGGTGTACTATCACTTGGGAATGGTGTTCCATAAGTCAATTGATGCATCATATGAAACAAAAAATGCTGATTATATTTTCTTCCTAATGGATTAAGTGGTGGATGAGATTGGAGAGGAGAATGTGGTGTAACTTGTGATCGATAATGAAGCAATATATAAGGCTGCAGGAAAGATGTTGATACTAAAGAGATCACATATATTCTGGTCATAATGTGTTGCCCACTGTATTGATCTTATATTGGAAGTTATTGGGAAGAAAAAGAGTTTTACAGAAATGGTCGAAAGGGCTAGAGAAGTGGCAACATTTATTTATAACCATAATCAGGTAGTTGCCATAACGAGGAAGCTCAGGAATGGAAGAGAGTTGTTAAGGCCCACAATGACTAGATGTGCAATTAACTTTACAACCCTAGAGAGTTTGTACTGCCAAAGGGGAGACTTGAGTGAGATGTTCGCTTCTCGGGATTGACTCAACACTAAACATGAAAAAGAAGACATCAGGGATACTGGTTTAGGTTGTTATAAGGGACAATAGATATTTGAAGATGGTAAAAAAGATCTTTAAGGTGATGGTACCACTAATGAGGGTATTCCGTCTTGTTGAAACCGACGAAGCACCTACCATGGGCTTCTTGTTCAATGCCATGGATAACGCTAAGGTGGCAGTTCGTTATGATAGTGAAAGTTACATCATCTACTTGAAGATGATCGACAAGAGATGGACAAAACAACACCACGATCTTTATACAGTAAGTCATTATCTAAATCCTAGGTACAAATATGCCTAATCATTTATTGTGGATGATGAGGTTCATGTTGGGCTAAAGAATGTTTCAAAGATATTAGAGCTTGACTTAGATGTGCAAATAAGGGTGTTGAATGAATAAGATACGTTTGGAAATCGCTAGGGCAGCTTTAGAGATGCTTTTGTACGACATACAATATTTAGGTTGCAATTGGTTAAATGGTGGATGAATTTCGGAGAGAATATGAAGGCTCTCCAAAAAATTGCAATGAAAGTTTTGAGTTAGACAACTTCTTCTAGCTGCAAATAGAACTGGAGTTGTTATGTACTTATCCATTCGAAGAATAGGGATAGATTGCAGAGTAGGACATTGGATTGACTTGTCTTCATGCGCTACAATATGAGGCCAAGAATGCAGCGACATCATATAGGAGCATTACCCACCAATGACACGGACTTCGGTCCAATAAACTTGGACAACATTTATGATAAGGATGACCGGCTTCTGCCTTAGTTGGAGGAAAGGGAGAAACAGATAGAAAAGGACAGTGAAGAATCGGAAGTGGATGACCCAGTGGTATGTGCGATGCAATTGTTTGGATCTAGAAAGAGGGGTAGATTTCATCCTTGTTGTTTGGATCTCATTTTTACCATTTTTATAGTTTATAATTGTTTTTTCAATACTTACTGCTTGAGGAGCATTACAAATTGGTCTTTTGCAGCTAAAACATTATCCTTGGGAAGTCCCTCATAGAGATAGTTTAGAATTTCTACTATTTATTGCTAGATATGCTTTTTGTGAATGTGGATGTCTTTTTCTATCTATCAGCCAATGCTCACAATAAAATGTTTGGTCTCTATAGAAATTGAACCTTTGACTTGTAAAGGTAAAATCAAAATATCACTTGTAGGATTTATCAAATCGAAAGGAAATTGTCTTGCAAATGTCATTATCCTTTATCTACAAGTGTAACGGTTGCTCTTCACTGAAGCAAATGTAAAGAGAGATGTCGGTTATTATTTAGTTTCTTCTGGCTAAGTAGCTTTTCTTTTTGTCCTGGAGTACAGAAAACTCTTCTCCTTGGAATCTGTGATCGGTAATGCAGGTTTTACATATCTTAGAGCCTGAATTCTTTATAGAAATGATCTTTTTTCTTGTTGAAAGTTGAAGCTGAGACTGCATTCTTTTCTAAATAATATATATTTTCTATTGATGTTGTTCTCTTTCTCTTGGTCATGTAAATGCTCGTTTTTAGATAGTGCTTAGCTAAATGCAACTTTTTGCATTATATTTTTTTTGTTTATTTTCTGGGTTTATATGTTGCCTTCGTGGTATTTTCAGGGACCCCTTCATGATGCTCTAAGGTCAATGTCTGGTGATATTTGGGCAACTTATATACGCGTTGGTATAGTGGCAATTTTGCAGAATCGTGTTGGTATGATATGTTGCTATTCTTTGATATTCTCAATAATTATGCCATTTTTACTAGTTACATTTTCATAATTCCTTTACGCTTCAAGCTTCCATAACTTGTTTATTTTTAGGGGTTTATGAAATGTGCTTAATGAAGAACATTCCCAATGCTCTTAGTTCGTTTAAGTTTTCAAGTGGGGCTCTCTTATTCTAATCTCTGTGATTAGGATTAATGTGATTTTCTCTTATGGACACCTTAGACCTTTAGAATATTGTATGAAAGTAATTCAGGTTCAGAGTATCTGTTTGCAGCACCAGACTCATCTGATCTCTGTCTCATTGCTGGTCATGTGCATAGAAGGATCGTGCAACTAGGGAGAATGGTTATTATTAAGTTAATAATAGAGACATGGGGTCCATGGACTGTTCATAATAAAACCAGTCTGTAGCTGAGGGGCTAGATTTGATTGCATGAGACGATTGTTAGACTGCATGAATGACAGGAAAAAGGCCATTAACCATTGACAGGGAAGCCCCATTCTGTCACTTGAAATTTCATGGTCAGATGTCCAATGATCGATCCAAGTTTTCTTAACCAATAATTGCTTTTTCTCATGAATCTTTCACTTCAAGCTTCTGGTCACATCACTAGGGATTCATCTGATCATGACTCTTCCTGCTCCTAAATCTGCTTGTTTCCATGGTCACTCCTTCCTTCTAATACTCACATAAGTTTAATTTACTTGCGATTTTGTCAGGCTCACTAGCTACAAAGCACTAGCATTGCATTCATTTTTCAGATTACTCTCTAAATGAAGTCTAAACTTAAAGTATGAACAGTTAATAAAAAAGTTATTCATGAAAATGACTAATAGAACCAAACTATCAAGTGCTCTCTCTGGTTATAGCTTCTGACTTAGATATCCATGTAGATGCAGCTGCTGTTCTTTATTTATGGGTTTGATAGTTCAGACATCATAAATTGGCCACACTTTTGGCCTCATTTAGTTTTGGAATTGATCTCCTCGGTTAGCTCTTTCCTTTTTTTTTGTTAAGCTCTTTTGTTTAGTTGGCTGTAAATTGTAGGTGACATTTCATTTCTCTAGTCAATATGAACAATCATTTTGAAGAAGGGAAACTCGAGTATTTCTATTATTCATATTTTCTCTCAATTGCCTAGGAACTTCACTGAGTATAGATGGGTGATGGGAATGCCATGATTGGAGACATAAGGAGATTAGAATCACGGCGCATGTTCTCGTAAATTTTTTTTTTGTTTCAAACGTGCATCATTAGCATTTGGTTTATAATACTTCTAACGTATTGCTAATATAATAGGCAGACCAAGGGCTTGTCCAAGCACTATTCCTTCAAACATTTGTTTTTTCTTTCTTGATGAATAAACTCAAGGCCTTCTCGGAGTTGAGGACTTCCTCTTTCTTGCACAAGTTCTGAAAGCAGAGAAATGTCTATCATAGCCCAAACTCCATATGTTATTCTTTAGGAGAGAGTATAAATCAGCTCGATGGTTCAATCACTCTGGAACATCCTCTTAGGATCCTACTCCACCTTATAAACACAGCTAAGATTGAGTTGATGAAAATTTTTCTTTAAGAACTCCCACATATCCTTCATATGACTAAACTGTGTCAGAATTAATCCTGGTTCAAATGTCAACAAAATCTTCCGGTTGAGTATGTTGTGCCTGATATTAGCAAGGGTGGGATTTCACATTTTAAAAATCCTTACAAGCTTTTTGGATGCTGCATTGCTGGCCTTCTCAATTAAATCTTGAATCTAGGTTCGAAGGTACAAAGAACTCGTGGTTTTGGACAAGTCAGTAGAGATTTTTTGCATTCTCGTTTTGTCTGTGCTCGTCAGATGATGTTGTAGCCTCTCTTAACAGGGTTGCAATGCAGCAGGATATAATTCTCTCTTTTATTACCATTCTCAGTCTCAACTTGAAAGCATTTCATTGATCAAGACTGTTCAAATCATAATTCAGAGGATGTACTTGAAATAGCAATGTAAGAAGGAAATCTATGTTACTCGTAACTTCAAAATGTGTGCCACACGTGTCCTATTCTTCAGTTTAAGTTCATGCCCTACTTTGGCTACTCAAAATAGTAGGATCTTGATTCCTACTTATCCAAATGAATGCCAGATCTAGGACATTCATCACATGGTCCAGTGTGTATGTGCTGTGTCCCAAAAATCAGGCCCGTCATTATCTTTGGGTGGGTCACTTGCACAAATGCTACATTGGCGCATTTAGAGAGAAGGATTTTTTTAGATAGCGATTTAGAGAAAAGGATCTAGAATCCTGCTCATGTGAGTAGTCATTAGATTTTTCTCATCATCATCATTGTCCAAGCCTTATCCCAACTAATTGGGGTTGGCTACATGAGTCCTGTGCATCAAGGACCATATCCTCAGTTAAACCATAGGTCAGCAAGTCTTTTCTTACTATCTCCACCAATGTCCTTTTGGGCCTTCCCCTTACCCTTTTAGAGCCTTCAATGTGAACCCACTCACTCCTAACCATCATAGTTCTTGGTCACTGTTGCACATAACAAAACCATCTAACTTTAGGATTTTCTCTTAACTTTGAATGCCATAGTAATGTCCTACCTGTGCCGTATATCTATTCTATACCCTTGTAACATAGGATCATGTATTTTCCATTGCTCATTTCTTTTTATGATGTTCAAGTGCAGAAGTGGTCTGTCTTCCATATTTTGGGCCTGTTTTGGTGCCACTTAAAAAAAATTAGTCAATCTGATTTTAGTGTATAGTAATTTTGTATTAGAGATCATGATCATCTTCGTTAATCGTAATTATGTATTAGAGATCATATATGATCTCTAATACATAGTTACAAATAACTATAATGAGATTGACTCATTTTTTAGTGGCACCCAAACAGGCCCTTGGTTCAAGTTCAACCATATCACTTATATTCCATCTCATAAATGTACAGCTTCTACTGAAAAGCTTCAGGCTCTTATTTTGGCTGAGGCCATGGTGTCCATACTTGGGGAAGGTTGGCTGCTTGATCAGACAAATATACCAGGTGAAGACCCAATCCCAGTTGACAGGTAAGCGATAATTGCTTCCGATAGTAATGATCTTTTTAAACGGTTAACAGGATCGATTTATTTGTTGCCTTGTTTGCAGGTGTCTATTGCTTGTACTGGAGTCTTCAAGGGTTGAAGTTGCTGTTCTTCTCAATGAGCTTGCCTACTTGAAATATGAAGCATCAAAGAGCTCTACTACTGTTGAAACCATTCATTTGAAGCAGCAGAACCTGGCCATCGCATTTTCCTTGATAGAGAAGATAATTAAGCTGATTTCCAGTGTCTGTGGATCCGAAGGTACGTTTATCCTCCAAGTTTAGGTGGCATGGAGGTTATGAGAAATTATAGCAAAATCTCGAGCCAATGATGAGTGCTGGTTGGGCTTTCAGTTTTTGCAAGTGGAGCCCTTGTCTGGTGATCGAGACCATCGGTCCATTGGGATTCACAGTGGATGGACCATGCCCTTAAAATCTTTCAGTTTGGAAGATAATCTATAATCTTAGTCCGTTCCTTAATTTGAGTGTGGACCGTAGCTGCATCTCTCTTCTTAATCACTCATTTTCAGCTCTTCAAACTCAGAGGTCAGAGTTTGCTATTGAAGAGATATTTAGGACATGGTATCATGGTGGTTCCCAGCATACCAATGTCTGGAATCATTGGACCATTGTCCATGGCCCTACCTGTATAAACTTAAAGCCTGAATATAGTGTGCATATTTTTTCCTAATGCAATCAAATGCCAGGCTCTATATCGAACAGATACTCTTCAACTTATAGATGGGTTGCATGGGTAACTGATCACAGCAGCACTCAGGATCAATGGTTTATCGGCGTGAAAGAAAAATTCTACAATGTCATTCTTATTCTCATCGTAAGGGTCATGAATCCCATTGATTGTTACTGTAATTATGCTTATCCTGGATGGTGTCAATATGCCAAATAATGTATTCTCAACATATAAGCATTAAACCATGTGAATTTTGAGAGTTGGCATGACTGATGAGCATATTGTATGGCTGAAAACTTGTGTACTTGAGCTTTTAGATGCTTTGCGACCAATTTTGGCATTCCTTTTTGAGAAAGAAAGTCAGCAGTGAAGTCGCTGTCGTCGTCATCATCATCATCATATAAGCTTTATCTCAACTAATTGGGGCCAGCTACATGAATCCTATTCCGCCATCCCACTCTATCAAGGACCACATCCTCAGTTAAGGCAGGCCATCAAATCTTCTTACTACCTCCACACCTGTCCTTTGGGCCTTCACATGGCCCTTTGTAGCCTTCTACTTGAACCAACTCGCTCCTAACCTGTGTAATTCTCGATCTCAGTTGCACATGGCCAAACCATCTAGCTTTACTTTCATCATCTTATTACCTATTGGTGCTGCTCCTAAATTCCCTTGAATGCACTCATTTCTAGTTCTATCCTTCCTCATCTCGCCAGTTTTCAATCTCAACATCCTCATTTCAGCTACACTTATCCTATGAACATGCTATTCCTTTACTACCTAACATTTTGTCCCATAAAGCATATATGGTTTTCTGGCTGCCCTATAAAATCTTCCCTTTAGTTTAATAAGTATGCAGTGATCACATAGAATTTCAGAGGCACAAAGTTAGCAGTTGTCTATGAAGAAAGTCAGCAGTTTTTTTTCTTTCTCATTAGTAATATGTAAAGTTTGTAATTAAGACCTAATTTATAGGTACATTCACCTTATGCGTCTCACTAAATCTATTAGCGTAAACATTCACACAATTTTGTGAATGACTAAAAATATAATATATCATCAAGCAACAGTTTGCTAGCCCCAAAGGCACCCTCTCCACACACATCTTTACATGCAGCACATGTGACTGTTTGGCATGTGCATGACGTATCTGAGTCATGGATAGGGTAGACCTACTATTCAGATGACCTGGCACAACATTCTTGCCAGTTCACGCATCAAGCAGGCCCACCTGTACCATAGCAATGGATGGTTTAGAAAAAAAAATTGCCAATGGTCCACATGCAACATACTCTTGTCCTGACTCAGCCTATTTTTTCACCAAGTCATCTTCACGGTGAGGATCACATTCTTCTTGGGTTAGATGCCCCACAAACATGCCAGGTTGGTATGTTTTCCATGTCTTAAGGTGTGTGTGGGGCCAGAAAATCTCTCAAGAAACATATGGTTGTTGACTTTCTCCTTCAGCATCTTAATCAATTAGATGAAAACAAACATGCAGGGAGTCCTATCAGTGAAAGCACTGCAACTAAGGTGATATCTGGGCTTAATGAGACAATCGGTTTAGTTCTGGATTATTTACAAGATGCCAAGGTAATGGTTTTGAGCATTCCAAATATAGACAATCCCCAGTAGTCGCATTTATATTTACCATCATGTTTCTATAGGATCATGGAATAAAGAAAGGAGATGATCTTTTGGCTTCAGTACGGATCATTGGCAGGTATGCTTGGTCTTCTCCTCTTTCTTTAGCTACTATGTTTGTGACTTCATACCCTTTAAAAAAAAAATTTGTGACTTCATCACTGTGTATGAGGTTTTCCACATTACATGTTATTATTTTATCTTTTATATTGTTTATAGCCTCATTGCAAGTAGGATCCATGTATATTACTTCATGCTACAATGTCTATTATCGAAAAGCGTATTGAGAGGCACGAAAGAATACAAAACAAACAACAAACAAAGCAAAAAACCCCACAGCCTGGAAGAGCTAAACATAGGTCTCCCACTGTTTTACCCTACAAATAACATTTTCCACCGACACTGGCTTGTTATGAAAGCAAGAATCATTCCTTGCTCCCCAAACTGCCCACAAAATGGCCATAATATGAAGTCTCCATATGACTCTTCTGACCTTTCCCGAGCCTCCCTCATGCCATGCGAAAAGGAGATTGACAACCACCTTCGGCATCACCCACATAGCTCCTATAGATAGCAAGAAATGCTCTCAAATCTTCCTCACATATGAGCAATGAATGAAAAGATGGTCAATGAACTCCACATCTCTCATACACATGAGACATATTCGGAAGAATGAGAGATTGTCTTTGAAGATAATCAGTTGTGAGAATCCTTCACCTTCCCACCAGCCAAACAAACACCGCCACACAAGGAGGAGCACCGTAAAACCAATGATGAAAAGGGTGGGGAGAGGCACATGACATATGCAATTTAGACAATATATCATAAATTGTCTTCATTGAAAAGATACCTAAACTATGAGCATTCTAGACCATAGAATCTTGAAACCGACTAGAAGGCATATAGTTTTGAAACAATAGGAGCAAACCCACCAAATCTTCAATCTCCACTTCTGTCATACTCCTACGACAGGGAGGATTCCTAGCTGAGGAGATGCCAGAAGAAGAGTAACAATCTGCTATAGAAATAAATCTGTCGATAGCAATCCTCGCCAACCTTGGATATAGATTTTGTAAAGCTGTCTCTCCACACGAAGTATCGACCCAAAATATGATGTTATGACCATTGCTGAGGGAGAAAGATGTTACTTTTTGCACCAAATGTTCAGTAGCCGCAATTGCCTTCCAAATTGTTGAAGCTCTATAAAGGGAGGACCTCCTAACTGACCATCCACCTTGAAGCACTCCGTACTTATTAGCAATTAATTCCCTCTACATCCTCCCTGATTCCGTGCCAAACTGCCTACTCCATTTACCTAGGAGAGCAATATTCATTTGTTCAAGACTCTTAATCCCTTCTCCACACTCACCCCCGCCCGACTGAACTGGTTTGCAAACCTCTCCCCACCCTAGAAGGTGAGACTTCCGCCCCTCAAAGGATCCTTTCTAGAAGAAATCTCTTCTAAGCTTTTCCAACCTATTAATAACCAATTTTGAGCATCTGAATAAAGATAGGATGTAGATGGGCATATTAGCAAAAGTTGTCTTCAAAAGAGCCAAACGACCGCCATAGGAGAGATGGCGAACACTCCAACTAGTAAGCTTTCTCTCAATCCTTTCTATAACCTTATTCCATAAATGAGTTGGCGGCTTTCCGATGCACAACGGAAGGCCTAAATATGTTGAAGGAAAATTTCCTGCTTTCCAAAACATCTAGCCAGAGAAATAAGGTCCACATGAATTCCCAACAATTTCATCTTTGCGACATTTATCTTCAACCCTAAGACAACCTCAAAACACTCTATCACCTTAAGAAGATTATCTGTTGAAACCAAGTCCACATTACAAAAGAGGAGAGTATCATCTGCATACTGAAGATGAGAGAAAGAAACCGTGCTAGAATCCTCCCTGAAACGCTTAAACAAACCATTCTCCTCCCCCTTGGAAAGCATTTTGCTGAACGCTTCACCAACAACAACCAAGAGATACAAAGAGGCGGAGTGAACACATGCCCTCATCCATCCTCTCCATTTCTGACCACATCCTAACCTGTCTAACTTGTAATCCAAAAATCTCCAGTCAACATGGTTATAGGCCTTCTCGAAATCCAATTTGCAAACAATACCAAACTTTCCTTCCCTATGCCTTGCATGAATGCACTCATGAGCGATGAGAGCGCTATCTAATGCTCCCTAGTTTTGAGGAATAATCTTCCCAAGCACATTTCCGAATCTTGAAGCCAAAGTTTTCGCCAATATCTTATAAGGTCTCCCTATTAAGCTAATAGGTCTGAAATCTTTAAGCTCCTCTGCCCCCTCCAATTTAGGAATAAGGGCAAAAAATGTCTCTCCCATCTCAATTGAAAGCCTGCCTCGCTAAAAAACTCTCGTATAAAATTCATCCCATCCTTCTTAAGCAAGGACCAAAACTTCTTGAACAAGAAAATTGAAAAACCGTCCGGCCCCGACGCTTTATCACCACACATCGAATCCAATGCCGCATTGACTTCATCTTTTGAAATTTCCAATTCAAGCAATAACACATCATCAACATTAAGAGACTGAAATTGAAGATTGTCTAACCACCTTGGCCTTTCCCATTGCTCCCTAGAAAGGAGATTCTCATAGAAGTGGACTACAGATTCCGAAACCTTGTTGTTATCCGATAGCCGCTTCCCATCCAAAACAATATTGGAAATTCTGTTAGCACGTGCCCGTTTGCTAGCCGCATATGAAAAAAGCTTGTGTTCTTATCTCCTTCCTGGAGCCATATCGCCCTTGATCTCTGACGCCATGTGATCTCTTCTTCTCTAGCTCTTTGTTCGTATCTGGCCGACAAATTGTCTCTCAGATTCCTCTCTTGGAGAGATAAATCCTCGTTCTCTTCTAAAATATCAAACTCATGGGTTTGATCCAACATCAAATCAAACTCCGCCTCTCTCTGCCAGAACCTCTTTCTTCCAAAGATAAATCTTGCCTTTCAGCATTTTGAATTTCTTGGCAATCTTAAATCCTGCATATCACTCCACGTCAAACGAATTCCACCATTTCGCCACTAAGTGCTGAAAACCTTCTATCTCCAGCCATGATGCCTTGAACCTAAAAGGTCTAGGCCCCCAATTTTCAGCCCCCATATTGAGAATTAAAGGATGATGATCTGATGCTATTCTAGGCAGACTGTGCTGCGCAGACAGCAGAAACTTCTCTATCCACGATCCAGATACCAAAAATCTGTCCACTCTTGATAGCGTAGGTTCCTGTCGACCATTGGACCAGTTATATTTAGCCCCTTCCAAAGGAAGATCAACCATATTATTACGACTTACCCAATTTGCAAAATTAGCCATGTTGGGATTGATCCTATTACCAGAAGACTTTGCATGACTAAATCTGATAACATTGAAATCTTCCCCCACAAACCAAGGATCATTCCATCTCTGTTTGACACTATCCAGGTCTGCCCAGAAACTATCCCTTAAAGAAGGGCTACACGGCCCATTCACTGAAGTAAACACCCCCTAAAAAGCAGAAGAGATCTCGCACAAGCGAACTGAAATGGAAAAAGATCCCTGAGCCGAATCCATCTTCTTCCAAAGATCAGTATTCAACACAATAATAATGCCTCCAGCCGCTCCAGTTGCCTCAACCGAAACCCAATCCTTGTTGCTAACCCCCCAAATAGAGTCTAACAACCCCCTATCCACCTTCTGGATCTTGGTCTCCTGAAACGCGACTATATCAACCTTAGACCTTTTAGTAATTCTCCTTACCTGAGCCCTTTTTGCGTTATTCCCCAAACCCCTAACATTCCAAGTGAAAACAATCATTGAACACCTGTCTTTCTCGATCTAGCCCTCGTACCTCCACTCTTTTTCCCAGCTATGTCGTAATTGATGGAACATTCAAGGCTGAGAACTTCCCTCCACCCCTTAGGTGATTTTTTATGAGCAATAATCTGTTTGTCTTGTTGTGCCCGAGCTCCCCTGTTGCGAGCAAAGTGGAAAAACGCATAAACGTCCTCATCTCGAACCCCATAAGACATCTCCATCATCCCTCCCACCCTTAACAGAACATCTTTTGCCCACTGAAACTACTCCACCGTGATCGACTTCGCCTCATTTGAATCAACAACCTCTGTGGGATTGTTGCTTAACATCTTCTTAGCACATGGAGGTGTAACCATCATCGCGTTATCGAGACCTTGATTCAGAGTTGTAATTGCTAGTAGATCTTCACCATCCTCCGTATCAGATAAAGCTAGACTGTCTTCGAAAGCTCCCTGATTATCGTCTTGAGTCTCTGAAGTTCTTTTCTCACTGCTTCGAGTTGAATCGCAATCTTCTGTTCCAGATTATTCTTTGGAATCAGTGGATGAGATGTCTTCTTAATATTCTTGCCAAAAATCACACTACTTTCCTTTGGATTGATTATCTTCACCACTCTTTTCGATGTTGTTGCTTTGTCTTCGAAGCAAGACAGGGGTGCTTGGGTCCTTAGGATTTGACTGAAGAAGATTAGTGATGTAGGATGCCCTAATTATGATGCATGCTCAAGAACTCATATAATCCAGCGGAAATAAAAGACAATAACAATATAAAATCTAGCAGTAATCATCATGAACTAAGAAAATCACAAGGAAACATGCAATGGAGCGGGCCATTCATCACAACCATGAAGTATGAGATTCAATTATCACTATGGTTGGATCCGGCGAGGGATGGAACCTCCCGATCTTGCATGGCTACAATCCAATCAATTAAGAGAAATCTCTAATCCAAGAAATCCAGGGATTTTGGATTAGGGATTTGAAAATCTGAAAATTAGGGTTTAGGATAAAAAATCAGATTTCAGAATTGTGGTTAGCAAAACAAATAGGTTAGGGAAAGATAGAATTACCTGGAAGAAGGATTGGAGGGGCATAAGAAGCAAGTAGAAGAAAGAGGGATCAAAGAAGAAGAAACATCACCATGAGAGAGAGAGAGAAGGAGAGAAGCACCAAGAGGCTTTTCATTAATCAATAATCAATAACTAATCCGAGTTTAGGGCTTTAGCCCTCTTAAATAAGCAAATAAAGACAGAAAAGTACTAAAACACCCCTAAAACTAAGCAAAACGCGCAATTGATTTAAAGTGCGGGAAAGTTCGGGCGCTCGGTCCGGCGCCCGAGCTGTCGCCCGAAGTCGTCCGAAAACCTCCAGAGAGGTTCGGGCACTCGGCAGATAAAGTTTGGGTGCCCGATCGGGTGCCCGAAGACAGTGGTCGGGCACCCGAAATCTTCAGTTCTTCGGTCTTCTTTCTCCTTCCTTCCTTCACATGTGTCTTCCCTGAGTGGGGTCTTCTATGTGTCCAATCACATGTGAAGGGTCTTCAGCTCCTCAATAATCGCCTATCCACAAGGACGGTACTTGTGGTTGGCACTCTCTTCGTTGGTACACCTTGAATGCTTTTGTGTCCGCATCAATCCCCCCCGGGTGAGAAAAACTCGACTCCGAGGAGTTGAAACTTTTGTAGCACTCTAGTAGATCTGGATCAATACCCTGCAATGCTTCGCCCGATAGCCACGTAAATTTAGACGATGGTTTGTTTTTCCACTTGACAAGATACCTCTGGAAACCTCCATCTCTCGTAGATACTATCTCGTCATCCAAGATCTCCTCAATTTCTTCTTTATGGGTAATGGGTGGAGGACGGGGTGGAAGGAGTTGTGTAGCAAAATTAGAAAAAGGCCATGAAAGGGACGATGGATCGATAATCGGAGTATGGGAACGGACTAAATCTTCCACATTAAAAGTTGGATTAATGCTCATTTCAGGTGGAAGGTCAATCCGATACGCGTTGGACCCAACCTTTTGTAATATCTTGAATGGTCCAGCACTACGCGCTTGTAATTTTTTAGCGGATCCTCAAGAGAATCTCTTTGGCCTTATTCGCACCATTACATAGTCTCCTTCCTGAAATTCTTGCGCTCTACGATGAGAATCAGCTGAAATTTTATAATCATCATTGCTCTTATGTAACCGCTGTCTAATATGTGTATGCAAATCATGAATATGGTGTGCAAATGCATCGGCTGATTCAGAAGACCTTTGGGTAACAGACATAGGTAAGAGATCTATGGGTATTCTAGGCTTATACCCACTTACAATTTCAAAAGGACTCAACCCTGTAGATTTGTTAACTGACCCATTATAAGCAAATTCAACAGTTGGCAAACTTAGGTCCCAAGTCTTAACATGTTCACCCACTAGACAATGCAGAAGGTTTCCAAGACTACGGTTTACCACTTCAGTTTGACTATCTATTTGTGGGTGGTAAGCAGTAGAGAATTGCAAACGAGTTCCCATAATGTGCCACAGTGTCTTCCAAAAATAGCTAGTAAGTCGAACATCACAATCAGACACTATGGTTTTAGGTAACCCATGGAGACGCATCACACCATAAAAAAAGATACGAGCAACATGAGACGCATCCGACGTTTTCGAACATGGGAGGAAATGCGCCATTTTAGAAAAACAGTCCACAACGACAAAAACGGAATCGTGCTTCTTGATTGTCTTGGGAAGCCCAAGCACGAAGTCCATACTAATGTCCTGCCACGGAGCATGTGGCACTGGCAATGGCGTATATAGTCCGGTATTTTGCTTTCTTTGCTTTGCGAGCTGACATGTACGACACTACGACATTGCCCTAAAACTTTGGTTACGTCTCGCTTGAGACTTGGCTAATAGAAACGATCTTCCATGAGGGCAATGGTCTTATCACGACCAAAATGGCCAGCTATCCCTCCTGAATGAAGCTCCCAAATGAGGAATTCACGAAGGGACATACGGGGAATATAAAGTCTGTCTCCCTTGAAAAGGAAGCCATCTCTAAGAACATATTCGCCCATAATACGCTGATCACTAGAGAGCGACGCGTAAGTACCCCCAAAATCAGGATATGTCGGGTATTCATCTTTCAGTTGCTCAAATTCGACTACCACTACACTTAAAGAGTTGAGCAACGTCACTCTTCTACTAAGGGCATCCGCTGGTTTGTTTTCAACCCCGGCCTTGTGTTTCAGAACAAACGAATATTCCTGAAGAAACGCTACCCACTTAGCATGCCTTGGGTTGAGTTTCTTCTGAGAATGCAAATATCTCAAAGCCTCATGGTCAAAAAACAAAACGAATTCCTGCGGTAGGAGATAGCGTCGCCAATGTCTCAGGGATTGTACTACCGCATAAAATTCTTTGTTGTAAGTGGAGTACTTTTGTTTTGCCTCATTCAGTTTCTCACTGAAATAGGCCACTGGGTGTCCTTATTGACTTAACACTCCACCCATACCGACACCAGACGCATCACACGCTACTTCAAAGACTTTAGAAAAGTCAGGTAGACGCATGACAGGAGCTTCTACCATTTTGCCCTTAATTTCCTTGAAATCCTTGACTGCGGCTTTAGACCACACGAACTCTCCCTTTTTCATGCACTTGGTAATGGGAGCCATGATCGTGCTAAAACCCCTAATGAACCGACGATAAAAAGTTGGTAGACCGTGAAAGCTTCGCACCTCATGAATGTTCCTCGGTTCAGGCCACTCAACTATGGCCCTGACCTTTTCAGGGTCTGCGCGCATTCCTTCAGATGACACTATAAATCCTAAGAATACAACTCGGCTAAACATGAATGCACATTTTTTAAGATTAGCGTACAACTTTTCCTTCCTAAGGATGCTACAGACCTTCTTTAGATGTTCAAGGTGTGATTCCTTAGTGGTACTATAAATAAGAATGTCGTCAAAGTACACCACTAGGATTTTTCCACGAATGGCCTCAAAGCTTGTGTCATCACCCGCATGAAAGTACTGGGTGCGTTAGTCAAGCCGAAGGGCATGACCAACCACTCATACAGCCCATCTTTCGTTTTAAACGTAGTCTTTCACTCATCTCCTAGGCGTATACGGATCTGGTGATATCCATTCTTGAGATCTATCTTAGAGAATATAGTCATGGTTTTGAATGTCGGTATCGGTCGACGTATCGGCCCCGCGGAAAAATGATACGATACAGCATCGCGTATCGGAATCGGGCCCCGTATCGGACTGTATCGGACCGCATCGGTCAGAATTTTTTTTTAAAGCAAAAAAATATGAAAAAATATCAGAAAAATAGGATAAAATGAGATATTCACGAATCTATCATTTTTTTTTGTATTTTGACCATGTATTCAATAGTGTATTGGACCATTCTTTGGTAAGAATGTTGTCCTGATGGGTTGACTTTCTGTAAGTTCTGGTGTTGATTTTTTCTTTATATAAACTGTTGATATATGTCATAAATTGATATCATATATTGTTAATAGTTTAATATGTCCAAGAAGTACCACTACTCAGTACTCACTGATCTATAACAATGTAAGTGTAGAAAACTAGAAATACTTAGTGCTTACCAATTTCCTTAAATGTGAATAATGTAAACATTTAAAATAACATTTTTATTTTTAGTCATCCCAATAAATACAATTATACAATAATGGCCACTCTACAATCTGCACAAGCTACAAAGTCACAAACAATAAAAAAATGTATTATCAATTTGCAGTTTTGCATCATCAAAAAAATGTATTATCAATTTATTTATTTTTTAATTTGGATAAAATGACTATTAGGTTTAATCGATTGAAAAATAAAACAAAAATCCTATTATTTTTTTTAGTTGCAAAAAATATAGCGATGTTCTAAAACCGTCGCAAATTTCTAAATAAGTTTGAAAATCACAAGGAAACATGCAATGGAGCGGGCCATTCATCACAACCATGAAGTATGAGATTCAATTATCACTATGGTTGGATCCGGCGAGGGATGGAACCTCTCGATCTTGCATGGCTACAATCCAATCAATTAAGAGAAATCTCTAATCCAAGAAATCAATGGATTTTGGATTAGGGATTTGAAAATCTGAAAATTAGGGTTTAATATAAAAAATCAGATTTCGGGATTGTGGTTAGCAAAACAAATAGGTTAGGGAAAGATAGAATTACCTGGAAGAAGGATTGGAGGGGTATAAGAAGAAAAAAGGATCAAGGAAGAAGAAACATCACCATGAGAGAGAGAGAGAAGGAGAGAAGCACCAAGAGGCTTTTCATTAATCAATAATTAATAACTAATCCGAGTTTAGGGCTTTAGCCCTCTTAAATAAGCAAATAAAGACAGAAAAGTACTAAAATACCCCTAAAACTAACCAAAACGCGTAATAAATCAAAAGTGCGGGAAAGTTCGGGCGCTCGGTCCGGCGCCCGAGCTGTCGCCCGAAGTCGTCCGAAAACCTCCAGAGAAGTTCCGGCGCTCGGCAGACAAAGTTCAGGCGCCCGAAGACAGTGGTCGGGCGCCCAAAATGTTCAGTTCTTCGATCTTCTTTCTCCTTTCTTCCTTCACATGTGTCTTCCCTGAGTGGAGTCTTCTATGTGTCCAATCACATGTGAAGAGTCTTCAGCTCCTCAATAATCGCGTATCCACAAGACGGTATTTGTGGTTGGCACTTTATTCGTTGGTACACATTGAATGCTTTTGTGTCCCATCAATTAGGTTGCGAGTCGTGAATGGAGTTGGTAGAAATAGAAACTAAAGAGTGACGTGCACCCGTCACATGATCTATATATGACGATTTGCACGGGGCTGAGAGTTAGCACGAGTATCCCCTTGAGTCGTCTCCTTTTGTGGCTCGGGACACGTGTCTTCCCTCAATGTGGTCACCTCCACGTTTTGAGCTAGGAAAGGAACCGAGGCTGAAAAAGGCTCCCGATCCTCTGTCCTGACCTCCGCGACATTTCCATGAATGCCATCCGTAATAGGTTCGTAATCTGAACCTACTTTCGAAAAGTGGTTCGGGAGGCCAGAACCCGACTCCAGCACTCTCGCGGAGCATGAAATAAAGGTGTCTCTCTCGTGGCGGACTTTGGTTCACATACCACATCTTCTTTGCTCCCAAAGCTACACGTGTCTTTCAAAAGCAATGGTGCTCCGTAGGAGTTAATCCTTCGCATTCCATCATCCCTCTTTGTCTGTCCGCTATTATTCTCTGGTTTCGCCGACTCTTCCGTATTTTTCCACATCTCACCCCACCGAAGAGGAAAACCCCACTTCTCGTCCCTTTGAATCCTCAGCTACACCCTCTCCTCCCCAACCAACACCGTAATCTCTGAAGGATCTGTGCGAGAATCTTACGCCTCATACAGACTCTCGCTACACCAAGCTCAGCTCCTTCTGTATTTTGATCTATCAGCACCACTTCTTCCAAGCATCTAGCTGCAGCTGTGAAAAGCTCTCGTGACCATATATCTAATGGGACCCCCAAAATAAGGTATCGGATCTATTCGGTACCCAAAAAGGAGTAGTTTTCCTACTTCTTTATCTTCGTAATTGGACTGTCTCTGTGCATTCCTCCCGCCACCATTAACAGGTCAAGGTTCCCTTCAGGTCGAACCCAAATCCAAACCTCTTGAGAAGCAATTGGCTGCAAGGAATAGTCATCCCTAAAACAGCCGTGACAATCTTCCAGACAGGTCTTGATTTGGGTGATAGTTGCACTGGGAAATGTTTCTGCAACAGCCGACCACTTCATCGACTCCAGGCCCTCTCCACTACTTTGGGGCTAACCCTAACTCCGTTACCCTCACCAATATCAACTGTTGATATCCAATCTTCCTCCTCCAAAAGTGCCTTTGCTGGAGCATCAGGAGGTTGATCAACATGCATCGCAGGAGCATCTCTCGAACCCACCACCACTTCAGAATATGTCTTGAGCATTTTTTCCTTCTGAGACTATTGGTCCTTTATCACTTCCCTTCCCTGTCCCCTTCCCAATATCTACCCCTTTGGGCATAGCTGCATTCTCTGTAGTTTCCTTTGGCAAGATTTTCTTCTTGATTTTCATCTCCGGCCCAAACCTAGCTCGTTGCACCAGAAGCTTTTTTCCCCCAAAGCTCTCGCCATGGAGTAGAGATACTGCATGCGCCAACTCATCTTCGGACCCCATCCCGACAAACACGAAGCCTCGCAGCTGTGATGTTAGCTGATCTTTGGGAAGCACCACCTCCATCACTGCACCTGCTCTACCAAATACCCTCGTGAAGTTGATCGGAAACCATCCGTCTGGAAAACCAGCATAGTATAACGTCGAGTAAGATGATAGGTCTTTTTGTTCCAGTCCTCTTATATTCTCCGGCGTGTGCTTGGCCCTTAACACCGTCTAGCCATTCTCTGTCATTAATGAAAAATCACATAGCAGTGAGAGAGTTCTGCAATGATAGGATCTCTTCCAAGCCACCAAATAGTTACTTTAAAAATATTAAAAAAAAAAAGACAACACTTCTTAAGATTTGTGCTTTCCCCCAAAGCACCTAGTCCCCGTTTCAAAGAGGCATTTCCCTATTACCAAATCTCACTAATGCAAACACTGTTTATACACTTCAGATGTCATGAAGGGATTGCATGGACATCAATTTGATTGATTCTATTGTATAATAGTCCCGTGCTGACCATAATGTTTGGAGAGAGGCAAACGAGTTTTTGTTATTAATTATGTTATTATTTGATGGGCAAATGAACTTAAGCAGGAGGGCCAACAGCCCAAAAGAATATAACAAAAAAAAAAAAAAACAAAAAACAAAAGAGAGATGACAATGGCCCATCCAAAACCCAAAACCGCTACCCCCTACGCATGCTCGTGCTCCGGACTGTTGCACAAGTCCAACACGGGAAACTAACCCCTTGTTGCCACTTCCTTAGCTAATTGGTCCACCTTCTCAATTGCTTCTCTGGGGACGTCACAAAAGAAATCAGATGCTTACTGTACAAATCAATGACTTCCTCAATTAAGTCAGAACTCCACCGAGGGAAAAGCGCCCCTTTGCCCGAAGGAATAGCATTTTTTAGGTCTTCTTCAATGATAGTTGGAAAGTGATGAAACTCCACCACAATCTTGACGACTTTGAGCATGACAGTCGAGGCAAACTGATAATTCCTCCGTCCCTCAGGTCCTTCCTGAATGCAGGGCTCCACACAACCTTACTCCCCATTCAATTGACCCTCTGGTTAACCAGTGCTCTATTTTCAGCAATCTGGAGTAGGCTTTCAAACAATTCAGCCAGGGAAACGGATGCACACCGTGTGTCAAGCCAAAAGCATATCTTCTCCCTAGAATCCACTCTAAAATGGAAGTGGCAAGAGCAGAAGGGCTTTTTCCAAGAAATGCCATGCCAAATGGTTGTCCTCTGCCTTGGAATGTGGGATTCACATCCCAAACATTAGTCAACACCCCATGTCTGGCTAACAGAATCTGCCTCAACAAAGACACCTTGCAGTTCCTCAACCTCCAATGCCATTTTCCTAACAAAGTCAAATTAGCCATTCTGATATTTCTCAGCCTAATCCTTCCCATCTGGCAGGTTTACAGACTTGCTTCCATGCCACCACACGGAACTTGTGGGCACTGTCCTAGTCGTTCCATAAAAATGATTCCTGCATCACTTCAATGTCTGAGGCC
The DNA here is from genome assembly GCA_003013855.2 of Liriodendron chinense. Lineage (NCBI taxonomy): Eukaryota > Viridiplantae > Streptophyta > Magnoliopsida > Magnoliales > Magnoliaceae > Liriodendron > Liriodendron chinense. The sequence goes on along the minus strand of ML058591.1, from coordinate 272,623 downwards.
CACCTTCACTGGACATCTGAATATTGACATGAGATAAACAGTTAAGGATGCTAGCACCTGATTTAACAAGGATAATCCAACCACTGGGTGATATTAGTTTGGTTTTCCAAGTTGCAAGTCTCCTTGAGGATTTTTTGTTTACCTGTACCTGTCCCACACTTCCTCCCACACTTGCTGCTAAAAAACAGGAATGCCTGAGTGAATCAGCGGGAGGTCAGCTGCATTACAACCAATTTCCTGAGGAATGGGGGATGCAAAGATGCTGTTTGTGTTAATGCTTGCTATACTGCTCTTCTCCATGTTGGCTACCATACCGGAAACCAGATTGAAGATCAACAGAGTGCCCTGAAGATACACATGTCCCTGATAGATCGTCCTTGAATTGGAGAGTATCATCAACATATTGAATATGCGTGACCCTAATGCTGGGGGTCCCCATAGACATGCCAGCGATAAGATCATCTTGAACCGTCAATTGAAGCAATCTAGTTAGGGCCTGGGGGTCCCCATAGACATGCCAGCAGTAAGATCATCTTGAACTGTCAAGTGAAGCAATCTAGTTAGGGCCTCAGTCTCTATTGAGAAGAGTAGTGAGAGCGGACCTTTCCTGTGTCAAATCACCACTTGGTCTAAAAGCTCAAGCTGTTAGAGGATGGCGTAATAGTGTATCAAAGGACTCTAACACTCCCCCGCACATGCAGGGTGGAACTCCGCACGGGAACATACTGGGCAAGGGTAGAGGGACACTCACAACTCACACCATAAATGGCCCCCCGCGGGAGAATATACTTCCGGTGGCATATTCGCTACTCCTGGGAGATGAACACAAGACCTTTCTCTCTGATACCATGTCAAATCACCACTTGATCTAAAAGCTCGAGCTGTTAGAGGATGGCGTAACAGTGTATCAAAGGACTGTAACGTCCTGTACACCTCTCGGTTTTCAATATTAATCACGGAGAATTTTTTTTTCAATGAGGCGTGATGAGGTAATTTGGGCTCCTCTTTTTAGAAGAAATCTGACGGATGAGGAGATTGAGGAATTGGTTCAATTGCTCCAAATGTTATCAAAGGTTTCTCCAGTGTTATCAAATGCGGATTCCATCTCGTGGTTAGAAGCAAAATTTGGTTCGTTTTCAGTGAGATCCCTCTATTCATTTCTAATTGTAAGTGAGGATTATGTTTGGGTATCTTCCACGGCTTATCTTTGGAAGTATGGTGCTCCTTTGAAGATGCCAGCTTTTGAGTGGCTAGTGGGGAGGAATAAAGTGCTAACAATCGATAATCTTTGCAAAAGGAAGATGATTCTTCCTAATGTTTGCCTCATGTGTTATAAAGATGTGGTATTGGTAGATCACCTGTTCATTCACTGCGCTTTTGCAAAGGAGTTGTGGGATCATTTTCTTGAAGCATTTGGAGTATTATGGGTTTTCCAAGTTCAATGCAAGATTTTTCTTATCTCTTGGCATGTCGAGGGGATTGGGAAATATGGGAAAAAGTTGTGGAGGTTAAGCTTGCTAGCGTCTCTATGGGCTATATGGTGGGAAAGAAATGAGAGATGCTTCAGAAATAAGAAGAGAGGAGTTTTAGAAGTGTTCAAAAGGGCATGTCTCAATGTTAGGGAATGGTGGAAGTGTAAATCCTAGCTTCTTGTGGCTAGGGAGGTCTTTTTTTTTTTTTCAGGGTTTTCTTGTTCATTTGTTCGTATTTATTTTTAGGCTTCGGCCTGTTCAATGAAATATCATCAATTATTTCAAAAAAAAAAAAAAAAAAAAAAACAGTTGTCATGTGAAAGTTGATTCTAGTGAATCTCTTCCGTCCAAATAGCTGCCCCCAATTCTTTGGACACAACCTCTCTTTTGGATACCGGTTTGGGAGATCACAAACCAGACTCCTCTTCCTCATCAATCTCTGACAATTCTTGCTGAAGATGCATTTTAGCTTCTTGCGGATCCCAAAGACCCTTTTGCTCCACTCTCTCAACTTTTCTTTCAACCCCCTGAGCTTCATGCTGAACTTCATATCTGCGTTATCTTCAACTGAGAACAAGAACAAGGCACGCCAACCTTCAAAAACAGACAGAAAACTCGGTTGTTCCAACCACATGGCTTCAAAGTAAATGGGCTTGAGGCCCCACGACTCATAAACTGTCAATAAACAGATCAGGTTATTATCCGAGACTGCATTTGGAAGGGCCTTCTGATGAACCTCGGGGAATGCTGCATCCCAAAATTTTGTAATAAGGAAACGGTCAATTTACATATTACTTTGTTATCTTATTTATTCAACCAAGTAAACTTTGCCTCTTGAAGCATAAGGTCAATCAAATCCCATCTATGTATGAAACTGCTAGTCACTCCCTTTTTATGTACCCAAATCTAATGACATTAAAGTCACCCCAACACACCACAGGGCATCCCAACTATTTTACCCCCAGCTCCTCCTAGAAACTCTGCCTCTCCCCCAGGTCAGTGGATCGTACATGAAGGAAAGAACCCACAATCCACCCCCTGCTAGCGATTGGAACAGGATCGAAATTGATCACCTTCTGATCGCCTTCCTTTCGATGAGTCCATCTTTTTCATAGAGGAAGGATCCATACTACTGCAATTCCCCCCAGACCTCCCAATTGCATCCACCATCACTACCAAATCTCGCAGATATAAAAAAAATCTCAAGGTCTTCTTTGTTTCTGGTTAGATCTGATGAGCTCCTTAATCACCTAAAGCTTATCCCAACACCCCAACCCCCCCCCCCCCCCCCCCCCCCCCCCCCCCCCCCCCGGTAGTAATTGACCGAGGATTTGAGGCAAAAGATGCTGCTAATTGTGTAGCTAAGGACAGAATAATGAGAGGGTCACTCATGGTACACAATGTGTTGTCAGCATTGGATCTTTGTTCCTTTTAATGAGTTTGTTACTCATAATTCATAAATACAATAATAATTTCCTTACCCAGCAATTTGGGTTGGCTTTGAATCCTATATATTTGGCCAATCATATTTTCAAAACATAAGTTTATTGATGGGCAGAAGTTCTATGACCACCAATATTCCTGACATTAACTGTCCTCCTTTCCTGGGCTTGGGACCGGCTGACTCATCGCTTACAGGCAGATTTTCTGTATAAGAAAGTCTGGAAAAAACATGAAATGCACCAACACAATGTGAAGAGAAACGAAGAAAACCTGAGCTTGGCAGCAGCCGCAATAACAACAATAGATGGTGTCATACCCCATAATAGTCGAATGGTGTGATAGTAGTGGTTGCAATAGAGAGTGGCCATTACTATCATAACAACCTTTATAACAGGTGTTATGATGTTTCTTTAAGCCTTGATTATGCTTCTTTCCAGTGAGAAGAACATCATTATTTTAAGAAATCAAACAACCTTCTATTTGGCAAGCCAGGTATTCTTGGTTAACAAGCAGATCTTCAAATTCAACCAATACTAATTGGTTCATCATACAATTTAATTTGAATTATGCATGGCAAATGACAATAAGTGATGATGGTTCGAGAGGCAAAGCCATGCACCCTGCAACAGGGTGAAAACATGTTAACTGCAAGTACAGACCTATACTTCACCAAAATGGTGCCAGGATATGGCACTATACTTGCACTATGCGTGACACAGCAGCAACATATTCGGGTTCTTGAAAAGTTTGTTTCAACATGTTAGCAACCATAAACAGCTAGGAAGTGGGAGCAGGAACATGATTCAGAAGTGTGATTTGAGGTGGGAGCAATGCATTATGCATATTTGTAAGGATTGTGAAACTGAGGATGGAATTGATATAGTAGAGAGAAACATACAACATACCTATGTTGCCAAAACTATAAAAATGTTCATAATATGAAAATGGAATAAATGGAGGAAAATGACAAGCAAGTATGCTTTGAAGATGTTCTATTTTCATAAGCCTATTTTCTGTTGAATGTGGACTGCTGCCAATATTTTTTTCTTAACCATCTTCATAGGACAGGAAATTGAAGGGTGGGATATCTACTAATCTAGGAGACTTTTGGGGGATCCCGAAGTAGGGACCATTAAATAAATGATATGGAATACCAAAACATGGGCATGAATGCATGAATTAGTGTACCGAAAAGACTGTGCTTGGAGGCTCAAACCGCTGGATAGGCTGTTGATCATGTTTGTTCCAGCTATCTTGCAGAAACACCCTTTGCATGCAAGGAGAAGGTTCGAGGGCTTATGGAATATATTCTCTCAGTTGAAGGTGAAGATGAAGTAAGGTGTTTGTCTACCTCTCCAAGTCTTCTTTGTTTGAGGGATTTGTGATTGTGATGGTTCCTTTATATATCGTACTATGACATGTTGAATTTTTATTTGCTGAATGATAGCCCCTTCTATTCTACTTGCTTTATGCTTCCAATGCTGTGCCAAACAACCATGGAGATCGAAGGCTGTAGGACCTTGATTTCGTTTGGAGGACATAAAGTGGTAAGTTTGTTTTGGAGCAGTCATCATTTTCAACTTTATATACTACCACATTTCTTATGATGTCTTAACTTATAGGAGCAGTTATATGTCCTTGCATGATTTTTGTTGATTATTATTATTATTATTATTTTGGTATTTTACAAGAACTTCATGTAAGCTAATGTTGGTCATTGGCCAAGATGGGATGCTATCAATGGTGCAATTGATCTCCACCATGGCCAATCAAATTGAGAAGATTCATAACACCATAGAAAATGTTTAATGTAATCATTTTAGTGAAACTGAAGCATATTACATTTATTTAAGTTACCAGGTAGTGGAATGCCTCGTGAGATTGATTGGTACAAGCAATCAGATGCTTGAGGATGATGGTACCATATTCTTGGCATGTGACACTGTAATGAATATTCTTTTGATGGTAATTCACTATTCAATGCTACATTGCTACCATTTCAAGTTTTGTTTCCAATGAATTCATTGTGTATCACTAATCAAATTACTAAAGCTTCTCTCCTCTCCCTTGTTAGAGAAAGGGAATTCAAGCTCAGTTGGACGAGTCTAGTTCTGTTAATCTTTTGCAAGCGTTGGCCAATTGGACAGGTATTTTTTTCTTAACATCCCGCAAATTGTTAGTTTTTGTATTACTTACTACCATTCTGAGTGGAAAACACAAAATAGTTGTATTTGTACTATCGCATATTTCAATTCATCATGCATCGTGTTGTGAATGTGTAGTTGAATATTCAAAATTTTAGTAGTTTTGTTTGACAAAACTACATGAATGTCTTAGAGTACACCTCTCCAAAGAAACAATCATTGTTTTGCCTTGTCAAGGTGTTTTTCAATTGAGTGGTTCGGGCATATGTTACAGTAGTTCACAGCATGGTTTAGTTCTTCAAAGTCCTGTTGAAGAATGAAAGTTGATGTAGGATGAGTGAAACTAACCTAGGATAAAAGATGTGAGATCAAATATGCATCAATTTCAGCATTCGGCATATAAAATCAAACACATCCACAGAATAAATTCAGAAAATTCAGATTAGCAACGCAAAGGGCCTAGGTTATCACAAACGCGGTGCACGAAGATATAAGGTACTATGAGAGTGGCCCACGTGGAAGTAGAGACTTCCTATCTAGCGTGGATAGTGCAACATCCGCGGAAGAGAACAATGACACCCAAAAATCAGATTTGGGGAATGTGTTTATTTAAAAAAAAAAAAAAAGATTTTCGTCAGGGGTTATTGGGGTTTAGAGATTGAGGTTTGGGGATTTTGGGAATTAGGGATCTAGGGATTAAAGGATATAGGGTTTTGGGAGGTTAGGGATTAGGGTTCCTTATGAGTAGGGTTTGGAGGGGATTCAAGGAAGGAAAAATACCGTAAGGGGGCCCACACGTGGCTCCCCGTATGGACGCACATGCGCACATGCTCATGTGTGGATGGGTAGGGGGAAAGAAAAAGGAGATGGATTAGGTTAGGGTTTTGATGGGTTTAGAGGAGTTGTAAGGGAAGGAAAAGAAGATAAGTAAAGAAAATGTGTATCTTGTTGGAAAAGAGAAAGAGGAAGGAAGATACCTTGGAGGAATCTACCACCAGCATGCTTTTATCCTTCACAATTCGATTGGAAATTGGAAATGAGAGTTTCTTACAAACCCTAAAGGAAGAGGAAGAACACCCTTTTTAAAAGAATGAAGACTTTTCTTTTTCTTTTTCTTTTTCTCAAGCTCCAATAGGGTTGGACGTCCCCCCCCCCCCATTTATATTAAAACTCTTCAAAAATTACAAAAATGCCACTCACTTAAGTGACATGGCCTATCATCCAAAATAAGTAAACTAAAACACCTACCATCAATTTCAACCGTCAAATAAATCCTAAAAATAACAAAAAGCATAAATAAAACAAGATCAGGGTCCAAGGGGCTTAGATCTTGGCTCGATGGCCTGATCGACAAGATCCAACGGTTAGATCGACATGAAAATAAATACCTATGACTAAAATTGTCTCCTAAGTAGTTTACATGCATCATCCCTATGTGGGGTCTTCCTGATGCACGTCCAATGCATGTGGGGTCTTCAAAGTGGCCCGATGGGCCCCATCTGAAACTTGTCTCCCATCCACAAAGAGATCTGCGTTGATGCGGGTGGTCGCTTCTGTCTCTGGTACACCCAAGTAGGTCCTCCGATGTCCCCATCAAAAGCTCGTTGATTCTTGATAAAGAAAACAAGAACTTGCAAATCATTTGGGGCCCAAAATAACAACTTGCGGAGTTGTTGTTGCAGTCCCACAAGATATGCAAATTCCATTTTTTTGCCCTCCTTTGCTCGTGAGTCATAGTTCTTGTACAAATTGGTCCCACTATCCTGATTCAGCTTTCACCAATATTCTATAGTATCTGCTTAGTAGTGAGTGCGCCATTGGAAATTATTATGAAAAAAAAAACTGAACAAGCGAGGATGGGAACAAAATAGTTTGGAGCATCATTTCTTTGTGAAATTGGTGTTACTTTGGCTTTACTAGGATTTGATTATATATTTCCTGTTCTTTTGACCATGGATTCAGCATGGCCCTTGTACATAGAATTAATTGAGTTTCAGGCAAATCATTGAGTTAACAAATAAGCACTGAGCATGCCTAATGGACATAATGGAATCACACATAACAAAGGCATTTGATGGGGCAGTTAACATTGTAGGTTAGAAAGCTAAAACAAAAGAAGCCACCATACCACCAATACAGTGCCGACATGCCTGATACAGGCCAATGTGTGGCCATAAAGAAAGGGGGGGGGGGGGGGGGGGGGGGGGGGGGTTGGGGGGCGAACCATCACCTTTTTTTTTTCTTCATATTTTTTAATTCAATCACGTGGCCATAATCCTCCAAATCATGCTTGTTTTTTGTTAGATTAGTGCCAAATGGGTCGACTTTCAGCAAGTCGTGCCAACAGACAATATTAATTAATATTATTAAAGAATAGTCTGATACACCAATTAGTACATGTTAAAAACATAAAAAGGTGATACATTCTGTTGTTTTGCAATTTTTTTCCTATTTTTCCTATAATTTGTTAAAAAACATTTTGCCCAAAAAAGAAATTTCAGCCAATACAGGCCCGTATTGTCCATATGGTCTGATATGCCCTGTATCATATTGTCGTTTTTGGGCCTGGCTGATACTGATATTCAAAACCTTGGGGGGGGGGGGGGGGGGGGGGGGGGGACGAACTAAAAACAATGGAAAGGGAATTGGCTACATACCAATTAGTTGATGAAGATCCACTAGACCATCGATCTTTGAATGGTCTGCTCCGATCGTTGTAAGGATATAACTATCATGTTCACACTGACTTTACTCTTGAGGTCTTGCCAATTGACCATTGAGCTGTCTATTGCTTTTCTATCGATCTTGCTGCTTATTCTTCCTTTGATTTGCATCCTATGCAAATTCCCACACCCTACACCTAAGATCCTTACATCGATTTTTCATATAATCCATTCAATCAATTCATTGTTAGAATCCTGAATGGCATCATTGATGGTTTCAAGAATCTATCCATCATTAGATCCACTGTTGGACTTGTCAGTTTTCCGTTTGTAGGATCATCAATTGGTCCATCCATGGATCCACGTATCAATCCATTCATGGATCCATCAATTGATCCAACTTTGATTGTGATGGTTTACAGATAGAGACTACCTTCAAATGCAGTGTTCCAAGTGTCGATCTTGTTACATGTATCATTGACTTGGGATATGGAAACATCGATAATATTGCAAATGCCGGGTAAAATATCGTTGTCTGCAGGAAACATTGTGGAAACATTGGGAAGAAGGTGGAATTTTACAATTAACTTTAGGAGACGTTGAAAGATGCATATTTACACACTTGGGACTCAAAATATTACAAAAAGAGTAAAACATAATAGATTCTCATTTTAGAGGGACCTAAACCATGCACTGTCATACAAAAGCATTGCTTTATATCCAAAATGAGTTCAAGTCATTCAAATATCAAACTATGAAAGTACTAAAACACAAATAATACATCCAGAAAACTAAAGAGAACAAAAAATATACCTTCTCAAACCCATTTAGAATTATGTGGCAGCTCGAAGTTGTCATCTCTGTAGGGACATGCATACATACATATATCCATCCATCCATCCATCCAACTAATCATACTTACAATACATATATCCGTATGTGCACGACACATCCATCCATCCCTAGATGTAAGAAATAGCTACTAAAATAACTTAATTATTCTTTTCAAAATAAATAGTTTTTTCTTCCATTTTCTTAAAATTTAAATTTAAGAAAAATACTTTTTTTTTTTCAGAAAAAAAGGAAAATTTGTAGTCAATTGATAATATATGATGAATCAGCCAAAAATCATGAAATTATAAAATTTCCAAATTAATCAACATTCAACAACATGTATTTTCAAATTAAACAGATTTTATATTTTTAAATAGTTAATATTTTTTTTTAAAAAAAGAAAGAAATGTTTTGGCCAATTGATAGATCTGCCCTCGCTAATATTTCCACACTTCATCTCATTTGGAGGGATAAACAGTACTGAAATGTTGATTTTTTGCCTCAAATCCATGTTAGTGCATGAGAATCATGCATAGACATGTATTTCTAGTGCAATCCATGCTAAGATGTCCAAGATTATAACATTTTGTTTTTTAAATTTCTCTTGATTTTCTCCCATTTTATGCAAATACAGCTGGTGTCAACAATAAATTAAAGCACATCATATGAAACCCTTTAAAAAAAATTGACGGCGATATTGATAATACCGGTGATGCCAAGAATTTATACAAAGGGCTTTTAACGAATATCTGACAATATCGATATTATCGTGAAACGTCAAAGATATTATAAAAAAAAATATCACCGATAGATTGTTAATTTATTTTATTTATTTTTATTTTTATTGCATTGTGTTGTAATTTTATCACCGATAGGTTCACAAACAGAATATTTAAAGGTAGATAAACACACCAACTGTCATCCCAAAAATGAATTCTTGAATCTGGATCTGTTCCCAAAAGAAAATACGAGTCCTTTGGTTAAAACTACTTTCCACTTTCTGCATGGCCTTCTAAGCCCCTGATAGTCCATAGGTGGGATGATGATGTTTGCACGAAGTACTATTTTCAGGAGAAACTCTTCCTCTTGTGAGAAACACCAGAACCACATCTCCAACAATGCCTTTCAGCTTTAGGCTCCTAATGCCCGTGCCTCCCATCTTCTTCCGTTTATAAATCTGTTTCCATACAACTAAATGATACTCTCCTTCTCCTCGCCCTTCCACAAGAAATCCCTTTGAAGCTTTCTCCATTCCCTCCACCACAATTGAACATAAAGTCATTGTTTATAAAGAAGGTAAAGAAAAATAAGTTATTTGGCGAAGTTGCAAAAGAGGGAGTAAAAAAAAAGTTATTTGGTACAACAGACATCTCGTTTCCTTTCTTCCTTGATAATTTCCTTTCACCTTCCAAAAAAATTTCCTTCCTTTTTTTTTTTCGTTTTCAATTTTTATTCCTTAACAATTCATATTTAATTGTATACATTGTACATGCACTACACTTCATGATAACGTCTAAAATTTCTCAACATGATTGCAGAGGAAACCAATGATCTGTCAATCATCATGATGGCTTCATGCTTATGTGCATTGGTCTTTGACTTCACATCAGAGGAAGCTCTTTCAAATCATCCTAACTTCAACCCCAGAACACTAAATAGTCTATCTCAGCTCATTGTGCGAAGTTTGGTTACCCATACACAGGTAATTCTCCTGATGTCTTTCAGTCTTATTTTGAGGTTGATATGTCTATTTACCCTCACTTACCTCAATTGCTGACATGCACTTCAACCTAATTCAACATAGGAGGAGATGAGCGATGATATGAAAACAGAACAGGATCTTCACCAAATCATCACTGCAGGTTCGTGAATGCGTTGGGTTCTTTATTTTGGCATTTTTATGTTGTTATTTACTGTACATACCTCTTTTTTTATTTGCATTTTCCATTCTGGGAACTGTACCCAAGTGGAAAATGGGTACATGCAAATAAAAAAGTTGGGCTGAAATATTATATCCCTTTTACCATTTGGTGATTAAGTTGGTCTGGTAAGACCCAGAGCCTTGAAAAGTTGAACTGAGTAGATTCAAGTCCCAAAATGAGGCATAGATTCAAACAGCAGCATTAGCCATGTACAATCTTCATCACATAGCTACATGGGTACGGCTTGGGTACAGCGTTTACACTTGAAATCCAGTGTTATACATGGGGACTACATCCATTTTGAGGGTGTTTGTGTATGTGAAAATGGGGACTAGACTGAGGTTATAGTTCACCATTTTTTAAGTTGTGTCCCATCCAGTGTACATGTGGCAATCATGCCTTGTAATCCAGACCGTCTAAATCGTGAACTATATTCAAACTCCAGATGGGGTTATAGACGGAGACAAAAGCTTTAGCCACATAGAGTCCACATCATACAGGTGGGCTGGGTACAGCATTTTACACTTAAAAATGTGATAAACATGGTGTGACCCTAATTATGTGATAATGGGCAATTCACTGCTGTTTATAAAGTTGGAATATACAGATGGCATTCATGTCTTGCATTGCAGATTCAAGTTGTGGGCCCATTTAGGATGGATGATGGCCTCAAATTCACACTGATTGAACAATCTTTAACATCAGATTCACTTGTTGAAGTTGGATGATTTTATTTCCACTGTCCATTTGCCTGCCACCAATGTGATAGGATCATTTGATTGGTGTACTCTTCATGCTCCATCCACAATGGCCCATGTGATTTGGATGTGGCTGGGTTGACATATATGCATGCCGAATGTACGGTTGATGATGTGCCAGACTATTCTCGTTATCTTGAGCATGTAGAATATATTTCAACTCAATCTTGGGAATATTACGGGCTCTCAAGTTGGTGTGGCTTCACCCTCATGCAGGATATGCTCGTTGGGCTAATCGGTTTCCTTCTATCAAACAAGCTGTTGAAAGAATTAGTGGTCCTCAACGCTAGATGGTTTGGTTTCTGCTCCATTTTGAATCAATCGTCATCTGCGAACGGCATGTGCTTGTTTGGAACAGAGTAAAATCCTAACCTTTTTCAGAGTTTTTCTCTCCGCAAGGGTTCGAATCCACAAAGGTTGGACATTTGGTTTCCTCTGGTACATCCTATGCTGGAAGCAGAAGCTGCAGATGGGAAAGCAAAAGGCAGACATGGAGCCCACCAGTTGGACCAACCAATCACACGTCATGAATGCATGAGCAAGATCAGCTGTTGTGATGCTTGATCAGTCAAGAAGCTGAGATACGTGAATCCTCTAGCTGGGAAATGCGACATTCTCAAGCGTTTGAAATTGATGGGAGTTTTGAATGAAACAAGCCTTTAAGTCCAGATCACTTAACATGGATTTCACTATTTACTGAAGGCACTGCTGATCTTGTTTGTACGAAGTATTCATTTTTAGTCAATGATCGTAGTTGTCGTTGATTAGGCCTGAAGTAGCCTGTATGAGAGTGGAAAATCGATGGTGTTTACTGTTTTTTTTTTTTTTTTTTTTCCTTTCTTTCTTTTTGTAGTATCTGAGCTACTTATCTGGTGGGCCCTACCGAGGATGGGTCAGTTGCCTGAAGATCATATTAACTGGACAATCCAAGCCTTAAATTTGTGTGTTCCCTCAAACAAACATTTGATGGCCCATGGAAGAATGGGTAATTTTTCTGAAAGGTCTGCTTTACTAACTCCAAAATCCTTGAATTGAATGGTTGGGATTCTACCATCAGTGTGATTTTGTGCTATGGCTCACCCTTGATAGTCACTGGAATGTATATGGAATCACCAACAACTCCAGGAAAAATCACTTGAACTTTCTGTTAGCCATTTAATGCAAGATCCAGGCTATATTGGTCATGTGGGTTCTGCTGAGAAACCCATAAATAGGGCTGGTCATGAACCGAGTCAGCTCAAGAAACTCGATCGACTTGACTCGAAAAAGCTTGCCTCGGCTCGACTCGACTCAGTAGAACAAGTCAAGCCAAGCTTCAGTTAGGAGCTCGAGTCAGAAATTGAGTCAAGTTCGACCATTGGGTTACTCGACTCAACTTGAAACTCGACTTGATTCAAGCTCGACTCAGGCTCAAGCTTGAGCTCGACTCGTTTCATATAGATATTAAAAAAAAAAAAAAACCCTAATCTTCTTATTTCTTGGTTCTCTCCCCCCCCCCCCCCCCCCCCCCCCCACACACACACACACATTGGGGTCCAAGCTTAAGGACAAATAAAACCCTCACACGTTGGGGGGTTTCTGAATTCTACTATTTTATTAAGGTAAGAACATTCCTTGTTGAGCATATTTGATAGATTGAGTAATTTCAAGTACAAAACATAGTGAGCACACAGTGGTTGTGTGTTTTACACACTACACAAACACAGGCGCTATGGTGAGACCACACACCATACATATCTACAAAACAGGGGCTACGGTTAGACCAAACACCATATGCAACTATTGATTGCAATTTTACGAGGGAGGCGGTGTATTTGATCCATGAATCAGCTGGGCCTCATCATGAAGATGGTCCACACAATAATTAGGGCAGTTCATTCACGTAGTGGTCTGCATTCAATGCATGTGTGACTTGGCCAAAGAAAAAACCGATCAAAGCTAGGTCATTTTAATGGTGGGGTCCCACCTGTAGAAATACTATTCTCCCCTAATATATGTGTGACTTCTCAAACTTAATGTTATTGACTTTTAATTTGTATTTTTTAGTAAAGAAATATAATAAATTGAGGTGGGAGCAAGCTCAGCTCGACTCGACTCAAGGTAAGCTCGCCTCGACTTGATCCACTGGCTCGCCTCGAGCTCACCTCGAAAGTTTTAGCAAACAAGACAAGCTCCAATGGTAAGCTCGAGGGTGAGCTCGAACTTGAGGAGAGCACAGATGAGTCAAGCCAAGCTTGGCCCACCTCGACTCGACTCGGCTCAATGTACAGCCCTCCCCATAAATCAGGCTGTGCCACAGTTGGGATTGAATGTGGCCCGTCTGTCGGTTCTTAACCAGCCATTTTTTCATTGTACATGATCATCCAAACTATGAGCGGCCTAAATCTCGCCCACAGCATGCGGCCCACTATTTCTTGGGAAATGCGATAAAAATGGGAATGTTCTTCAATTCTATTCATATTTGTTTCTTATGTATTCGGTTTTGGACGGCCGCATGTTCAACGGCAACTAAATTGGTGAACCATATGCCTGTGGAACCAAAAATAAGAGGCCCAAGTTTACTTCCTGGTTCGGCGTGTAATTGTATAGGTGGGGCCATCGTTGGTTTATTGAATCCATTGATCTGATGGGCCCCATCATGGATGATCCATGCTCAAGAAATCTCTAACCTTACCATTGTTGGCATATAAATTAATAAGAAATGCACCAACAGTCCACATTCAATGAAGAAAGGATGGTTAAGATCTTCATCAATCGGTTGGAAGAACAAACCAATGGCCCACGTTTACAGATTCCATGCCAAAATAGGCAAATCTTTAGAAGGATGGGAATTTAAAGAGAGATGCTCCATTGCAAGCTGAATCAAGGATGGAAATTTAAAGAGAAGCTCCATTGCTCATCACTATTTGTGCTCTTAGCTGCATTGAGACACTTAGTCCAATACATCGGTCGAGAACCTTCATTAGACCCAAAACATATTTATGCTTCTACCATGCAAATATCAAATGAATCTGACAAAAATTAACCATCTGATCAATGGCCCTATATATGGACGATCAAGATTGTTTGCATAAAAATAGGTCCAATCAACAATTTCATCCATTTGTGAGAGCAATGGAGCATCCTCTTTAAAGAAATTATGAACGGATATAAAAATCAAGAGAAATTTATAGTTCTGCTAGTCGCATCCGTCACTTCGACTATCCAATCGATCACTCTGCACTGTCTATTAAGTCTATAGCACATTTCATTTGCCACCACCAAAAATTCACACCGATCGCTATAAACTATGGATGGGACAGTTATGATTTACTAAGAAAAGTGATACTTTGGAATCATGAGCAATCCATGATTGGCCCTAACAAATAGATGAATCAAATTGTTGATTGGACCTATTTTGCTTAAACAATATTGACCATCCGTATTGAAGGCCATTGATTAAATAGTTTATTTTCGTCAGTATTGTTTAATGTTTGCATTGTAGCCCATGAAATGTATGTTGAACCTAATGAAGATTATGGGTCAATGGATTAGACTGTCTTTTAAGTGTACCAATACAACTTGAGAATTGGAGCATAACTATGGCTGACGATGGCCCAGGCTGGCCCGTCGGGTTGGCATTTCAGCCCCAAGCATTAGGCCCAGACTTCAATTCAATCCAACTTGGGTCGTATAATACTGACCATTGATTGGAGTGACCATGGTACATGCAGAGTGGGGCACACCTAATGAATAGCACAAATCTTGCAAAACTTAGAGGGCGTGGCTTATATCTAAAAAAATTAGGCTTTTAGACTGTTTGGTAAAAGTCTAATGAAGTGCTTTAATTTTTTAGAAAGTAGCAAATAAGCTCCCATTTAATAAGTTGGAGAAGTGTTACTTTTTGAAATGGAGCTTATTTGGCTTAGGCGGGTAGAGATTTTGGACTAATATTTGGACAAGTTTAGCCTTAAACTTTTCAAATAATTTCCATCTTACCCTCTTCTCTTCTCTTTACAATTTCTTCAAGCTCACGTGATGACCGATCATAGTGAAGGTGGGCCCCACATAATGAATGACCCATATTAAAGGTGGGCCTACATAATGCACAGTCACATCAAAGGTGAGCCCCACATGATGGATGGTTTGCTTCAAAGTGTGGCCCTACATGATGAACAATCCATATCAAGCAAGCCCTACCTGATGATGGTTCACATCAAAGGTGGGACCCACACGATAGATGGTGGACATTGAATGTGGGACCATATGATGGAAGATTGACATTAAAGGTGGGCCCACATGATGAATGACCCATATTGAAGGTTGAGCCCCACATGATGGGCAGTCCATAGCAAAGGTGGGACCTACATGATAGATGGTGGACATTAAAGGTGGGTCCCACATGATGAACTATTCACATCAAGTGGGCCCCACATGATGTATGGTCCACAATAAATATGGGACCCACATGATGGATGTTCTACATCAAAGGTTGGACCCATGTGATGGATGGTGGACATTAAATGTGAGACCACATGATGGAAGGTTGACATTAAAAGTGGGCCTACATGATGAATGAATCATATTAAAGGTTGGGCCCCACATGATGGACGGTCCACAGCCAAGGTGGGACCTACATGATGGATGGTGGACATAAAAGGTAGGTCCCACATGATGGACTATCCACATCAAGTGGGCCCCACATGATAGTGGTCCACAACAAAGGTGGGACCCACATGATGGATGGTGGACATCAAATATGGGCCCCTCATGATGAATGACTCATATTAAAGTGGGGCCCCACATCAAGGTGGGCCCACGTAATGAAAGGTTCACATCAAGGGTGGGCCCCACATGATAGATGACCTGTATCAAAGGTAGGTCCCAACATGACGGAACATACGCATCAAGCGGGTCTCATTTGATGGACAATCGACGTCAAAGGTGGGACCCACGTGATGGATGATGGTCATTGAAGGTGGGCCCACATGATGAACAACACATAATGAAGGTGGGGCCCCATACAATGAATGGTCCACATCAAGGTGGGCCCACATAATGGACAGAGTAGGCTTCACATGATGGATGTCCCACATAAAAGTTATAGCCCCTCATAATGGACAATTCACATCAAGTGGGCCCCACCTAATGGATGGTCCACATCCAAGGTCTCTCATGACGGATGGCCCATATCCAAAGTGGGCCGTATGATGGATGATCCACATAAAAGGTGAACCCCACATGATGAATGGTGGAAATCAAAAGTGGGCCCCACATGATGGACAATCCACTTCAAAAGTATAACTCACACTATGTACACATCAAATGTGGAGTCCACGTGATGGGTGATGGGTAGTGGACATTGAGGGGCCCCATATAAAGAACAATTAGGAATGATGTTGGGCCCCACATGCTAGATGGTCCACCAAAACAACCATTTGGATTGGTCTTACATTAAAGTTGTTGTAATCTTTAAAAATGAAGTCAACTACCCTTGAAAAAAGCTCTTATTTGAAAGTTTTACCAAACATGCTTATTTTAAATAAGAGTTTTTTTTTTTTTTTGGAGATTTTAGCAAACAAGCTTATTTGAAACAGAGCTAGAACAAAAAGGACTTATCAATTAACTCTTATTCAAAAAGCTCTTATTGAATTAGAGTAGAAATGCCAAACGAGCCCTTAGAGAACAAACTGGTGTTGGGCCTGCCAGTTTTGGTCCATAGTGGGCTACACACTAATTTGTAAATCGTATCCAACGGATAGTCTAGGTTTTGCCTTGTGGGCCAGACTCAGGCTGGGCCATCGACAGTTCTGTATGCGTATCGACTTCCGTTGGCTGTTATTGAGGTGGGTTTTTAAACTCAAGTGTAGAGAGTAGCATCCCAAGCTGATGACTGGAAGAATGGATGAGAGTTTCTTTAGTTTCCATTCTGTTGCTTGAAGAGATGAGAACCATCGGAGTTGAAAACAGATAACTTACACTGTTATTAAGTTTGGGTTTTTAAACTCAAGTGTAGAGAGTAGCATCCCAAGCTGATGACTGGAAGAATAGATAAGGGTTTCTTTAGCTTCCATTCTGTTGCTTGAAGAGATGAGAACCATCAGAGTAGAAAACAGATAGCTTACGCTGTTATTGAGGTGGTTTTTAAACTCAAGTGTAGAGAGTAGCATCCCAAGCTGATGACTGGAAGAATAGATAGAGTGTCTTTAGCTTCCATTCTGTTGCTTGAAGAGATGAGAACCATCAGAGTAGAAAACAGATAGCTTACGCGACTTTGGACACAGCTTTATGATCTAGACCGTTTGTTGGTAAGTTCACTCCATCGATGATGATACGCACGACAAATATCTCACTAGTTTGAGATCTAAACTTAAATAGAAAGTGAGTGAGAAACAACACTCCAGGAAAGCAGTTTCTAACTCACCTGCCTATGCACGGTGAGGATATCCACTACGTGAAAATCTGGCGATTTGGGGACGGAGACCCTTCCTCAGATCATCATGTGATGGGCAAAAAGAGGTAAAAAGGGGCAAAACAAATAGGTTGAAATGCTTCCATGCCAAGATAATAGTGTACTCCCTTTCAAGCAGTACTACAAAGTTGAAACAAACAACCATTTGAAAGAAAAAAAAATATTATTCTGGGTGCGGAAAAAGCGGAGAAGCAACTTCGAAACACTTCGATAAACAAATTCTGATAAAGAAGGTGATGGGAAACCTTAAGGGGGTATAACTCATTTCTTTGAGGATGCTAGCCAACAATGACCCCATCTATATCAGCGTATGTCAGCGAGAAGTAGGCAAATGAGGTTCAGATTTCTGAAACTTTTGTGGCCCACCCAAAGAGTTGATGGGCCTGATTTTGAGTCAGCGTATATGCAACAGATTGGCATATGTGCAAGCTGCCAAAAGAAAATCATGCATCGCCAACTCGTTTCTGCATAAAAGAGCCATTTACTATTTTTCCAAGAGACTACGGATGTCAGCATTTTGTGCAGATACGAGATGAAACGATATTAGGGAATCATCCAAACAGGCCGAGTATAATGATTTCCAAACCATATGATGCAAAACTAAACTAGTAGCATTCCACATAAATGCCAAAACATGATTGAGGAAGGAACAAAAAGTACTTCTGTGCATCTTCCAACTCATAACATACCTGGAGAAGGATGCAGTGTCAACATGAACACATAAACCATGAAGGTCTCTGTCGTTCTATTTTATATGATAAATATATAAACCACACACATATTCAGGCTAGAATACACACCACGGCAATCCTTGCAGGCTGACAACGTAAGTGTAATGATGTCGAGATATGTCAAACCACGATGGTCTCTGTCATTCCAATTTATATGATAAATATATAAATCACGCACATATTCAGAATAGAATATACACCACCACAAACCTTGCAAACTGACAATGAACAGCGGACCTTCATCTATGGGTATCTTCAAGCAGTCTACTGAAATCAAACCCACAAGAACACATGATCAAGCAACAAGTTCAATACATCCATGACAAGTCTTGCCTATACGATACAAGTTTTGCGGCCCCTTGTGTGCCTTTCTCGGAGATTTGCGGACAATCTTCCACCGTCAGCAATTCCAATTTCTGCGAACCCCCAAGCGGCTTCAACCCAGCATCCGTCACGCCCAGACATTTAGATAGCCTTAGAATGCTCAAACGAGGGAAGTGCCTGACAAGCTGCAGCCCCTCATCGCTGATCTCTTGACACTTCACAAGCTCTAGTGTTTCAAGAGAATGAGCCGAACATAGAGCCTCCATCCCAAGGTCGTTGAATGAGTAAACATGGTCGAGCGCCAAAACACGAATTGGGCATGCTTGGATCAAAGCAAGGATGCCATGCAAGGTGAAAGAGGAGAATGATGGGAACTCCCCATCGCAGAAAGATATCTTGACCGATTCGAGCATAGGACAGTTTTGAGCAATTGCCCTTAAACTCTCGTCAGTCAATCTCAATGGATTGTTCATCAATATGGGAAGTGAGAAATCCGATGGGACTCGCAGAGAGATGGATCTAAGGTTGCTTGAATTTTTGGCTAAACTCATGATGTCACTGTCCCGAACCCCAACGCACATGTCTAAATGAAGCTTCTCCAGTGCCTTACATTTTCCCAATATGCACAGAAGCCCTCTGCCAGGACTGATGAGGCAATTCATCAAGCTGAGTTCCTTCATTGATTCACAAGGAATCCATTGCTTCTGCCAACGGTCTACTGCCAAACGATCATATACCTTCATGTATCTATAATTGGCATCCACCTCGAACTGCAAGCGTTTAAGCTTCCTCCAACCAGGCCCCAACTTAACAAGATCACCTTCTCCAATAGCCCTACAGTTCTTGATTGAGAGGTCCTCTAGAGTCTCAAGCTTACCGAGATACTCCAGCCACTCAACACTGCTTACATTCAAGCATCGGATCAGATGGAGGGTGGATAGGTTCTTACACCCGATGGCCAGAGATAAAATCCCACAACCACTGATGCGCGGGGTGAAATTCAACTTCAGAGCTGTAAGCTTTGTGCAAGAAGCCAAATGGCCTAGGCCGACGTCAGTGATGAAGGTACAAAAGCTCAGTGTCAGGTCAATCAAAGAAGGGCAATGATTGGATAGTATCAGAAGCCCTCCATCATCCAACTGTTTTCCTAACTTGGACATCCACCCAGAGTAAATGATTTCCACTTTTGTCAAGTTCGGAAATCGAACGCAGAGGGAAGTTAAAGCTTCATTAGCGGGATCTAACCCACACCCAACCCTTAGAAATTCTCTTTGTTCTTTATCCAATTCAAGGAGGCGTTTACATGCTAAAGACGCTGCATTTCTGTCCATAGTCTTCTTAATTCTCCCCAAAATCTCCCAAACTAACTGGTCAGGCAGACCCTCCATCAGCACCTAATTTCCTGCCTCCTGAAACAAACAAACAAAAAATGAAACGATATAAACCTCAAAACAGAGCAAATAAAAAACGATGATTTATTCTTCATTGAATATCATGGTCAGGAACCAAGTCAAAAGTATCACTAAATTCATGACCAAAAAATGAAAAGAGTAATGACATCAACAGCTGTAATTTTCAATTCACTCACAGAAAAGCTGTTTACTTTCAATTACACCAACAGAAATCCCAAAAGACAAAATTCCTTTTATATAAAAACAAATCACAATGATATCTAAAAGCAGTTGAGCAAGGACCCAAACGATCTGTCCCGAATCAAGATCTACAGAAGCTAAATACCATATACAAGAGGAAATATCCGATGCTCAGCCTTAATATCCACCTTTTATTTCATGCCATTATCTAATGACAGAGGAAAAGAAAAAGAAAAAGAAAAAGAAAAAGAAAAAAGGTAAAGGCAAGTTTATTGCAGAGGCTTACTATTGCTTTTGGAAAAAGAATGTTCATTGTGTTTTCCAAGAGTAAAATTTAGTCTCCGTTCCCCTTCCAAGTTCCTTCTACTCCTCAGCTCTATGCACGCATTGGCCATGGCCTAGGGTGCAAACCTGGTGCAATCAAATCCAGCATCGTATTTTATATCAAAAGGGGAAAAGGGGTCTCCCCCCAGGCCAGCAAGATCAGATTGGTGGGCCTTCATAGTGGGTTCGATCAGGTAATGGGCCCCACACATGTGCACTGTCCACAAATATACACGCGCATGGATTGGATAGTTAGCTAGTTAGTTCTAACGCAGGACCAGTGTTCGAAGTTTCGGTATCGCTACAAGTTTCGCTAGCCGGGGATACGGAAACAATATCGATATCGCCGATAATATCGCTGATAACCGGAAATGTGGAGAAAATGAGAAACACAGTGGAATTTTTCAGTGAAACCTCAGGAGTTGATAAAATACACATAGTTGCATATTTATGAATAAAAAAATTGCATAAAGAATGCATACATAATAGGTTTCTATTTAATGGGGGCCAAAAAGCATGTGTTGCCGTAAGAAGTCAATCCAATCATCTCATTCATCCAAAATCTGAACTTCCATCCAAACATCCATTGATATTTCAGAATATCGGCAACACATGAAATTTCCAAACAAATCGTCAACAACTAAAAAAGAAACTAAAGATTGTGGTCTCGTTATTGCCATGTTGCGATAATGATAATATCGTGATATTATCAATGTTATCGTCAACAAATTGAACGTTGCATATAACCACGCACCTATAAAAAATCTGAAATGGAAATTTTTTAAATATATAGATTTTTAGGCATATCAATACATTGGCGATATTGTCAAAATATTGCAGATACATTGACGATACAAGTGACACTTGGAATTTACACAATAAAAAATATTGGCGATACACCGACGGGATCAATGTATTGACAATACAAACGACACCTGGAATTTACACAATTGAAAATATTGACGATATCGATACAGTGGCAATATTTCGTGATACATCACCGATATCAAGATTTTTTTATACTATCAGTGTTATCGGTATCGCTACTAGTGTTATTGGTGTCGCTGAACTAGAAATAGAGATAATATCGGGGATATTTCGATAATATCGGAGATAATGCAAACACTGCGCAGGACAATAGGCCTATCAGTATGATGCAGAATGAAACTAAAGACGAAAGATATAACAACGAATAATTAAATTAAAACTACTCAAATCACATGTGCGGAAGTTCAATTAGGCAAGAATTCATGCACCACAACCATAAACCACAAGCATGTAATGAAGGAACTACAGAATCTCAAAGGTCAGGCCTTATGGAAAGTAGAACTTCCATGTCCAAGCATAGGGTTAATCCTAAAATCAAAGGAAGGGGCTATAAGGTTCCTAGGGTATGACTGAAATTAGGGATTAATGGGAATTAGGGTTAGGGTTAGGGTTTAGGTAATTTAGGAATTAGGGATTTAAGGCCATGGGAAAACTGAAAATCGGATTTGGGTGAAAGGGGATGGTCAGATTTCAAAGTGGTGTGAGATTAGTTTAGGTTTGAAGGATTCAGATGGGGAAAAAGTTGAAACTTTAGTGAAAAACGAAGTTTAAGGTCACGTGGGCCTATGCAAAAGAAAAATACGGTTCAAGGATTGAGGGTTTTGGGTTTGGATTCAAGAGAAGATCAAAGAGCCTTCAATTGGATGAAAAATAATAGCCATAAATACCTGAATTTGTAGAGAAGAAAAAGAGAAGATGATCCACCACCACGTTAAGTTTCTAACTCTTCCACAATTGGATTGGAAGGGGGGGTTTCTTCACAAACCCTAAAGAAGAATGAAGAAGGGACTTCTCAAGAGATAATGAGCTATCAAGCTCTTTTTTCTTTTGCTCCAAAACCAAGGTTAGGGTTGGAGGCCACCCCCCCCCTTCTAGCTTTTATAACAAGTCTTTAAAAAATTACAAATATGCCCCTTAATGTTCCATGGGCCAAACTCAAACTAAAATATCCAAAGCAAATAAAAATAATCTAAACCATCCATCATGTCCTAGAAATAACATAAAATAAAAGAAAAAAAAAATAGGTCCAAGGGGCCCATATCTAGAAGATCTAATGGTCTGATGGCTCGATCAAGATGATCCAACGGTCCGATGGGCCCAAAACTGAAAACCTATGGCTAAAAACTCCTAAAAAGCAACCCACATGCATCATCCCAGTGTAGGGTCTTCCTGATGCACGTCCAATGCATGTAGGGTATTCAAAGTGGCCCCGTGGGCCCTGTTTGGAAGTCGTCATCCATCCATAACGAAAACTATGCTGATGCAGGTAGTTGCCTCCGCCTCTGGTACGCTCGAGTAGGTCCTCTGATGTCCTCATCAGTTCCTAGTTTCAGTTATTTTCTTAATTCATTCGATTTAAAGAAGTTTATTTGGCAAGCAACAATTGAGACCTTTGGGCTTGTTTGGATAGTAGGAAAAGAAAAGAAACGAAAAGAAAATTGTAATAATTATCCAATGATGATTTCCCCAGATTTCCGTAAGCATTATTGCAACAAGGATTCCCATGTATTTCATTTTGGAGGGGGCTTCTCGTTTGGATAGCAAGTGGAAATTTCATAAAGCTCTCACAACAGTCACTTTGTGTCTTGTGGTTGAGAATTTGACTATAATGTTTGGGTAAATGATTGCTTTTCAAGTCCAATATTTCCTTCGCCATCCATAGTGAATCATCCCATCATGGGAAGCTTGTCCATTTTCTTTTTCCTTTCTTTCCCCACTATCCAAACAGACCCTTTATTCAAATTAGGAAAGTGTGTGCGACTTCTATATACTCTAGTCCATAGGTATGGTGTAGAGACATGGTTATTTTTATGATGGTGATCGGTTTTTCTATAGGGTGTAATGTGTTAAAAGTTAAGTGGTGTGATGCCCTAGTTTTATTCTTTAATCTCGCTGTGTGATGCCTCTGATCTATCGTTTGCTTATTTCTTCTCCTATTTCCTCTCTTCTTCTTCTTTTTTTATTCCTATAAGGGGTTTTTTTATTTTATTTTGTTTTATTTTTTTGAAAGATGACAGTAACTTTATTAGTTAGGTGATAAAGAAGCAACAAAGAAAATAGGAGCAAAAGCCCCAAACAACCCAAAGAACCAAGCAAGGCCCCAAAAGCAACATCTCCCAAGAAGCAAA
Source organism: Liriodendron chinense (assembly GCA_003013855.2). Classification (NCBI taxonomy): domain Eukaryota; kingdom Viridiplantae; phylum Streptophyta; class Magnoliopsida; order Magnoliales; family Magnoliaceae; genus Liriodendron; species Liriodendron chinense. The sequence goes on along the minus strand of ML058591.1, from coordinate 248,789 downwards.
AACCGTGAAAACACTTCCCAACAAACATCACTTCCCAAAAAAACACATCAGCCCCAATCCCAGACAAAGCCCCATACCCTATCAACATCCCAATCAAAACTATGACTCACATTGCGGAAACATCTTCCGTTCCCCTCTTCCCAGATCACCCAAAGAGTAGCCAAAAGACAAAGATGCCACAAGAACTTGTCTTTTTCCAGAATTACCCCGTGCCACGCCATAATCAACTCACTTACAAATCTCGGCATAAAACAACAGAAGTTGAATCTGGACAGCGTGGCATACCACACTTTGGATGAGAGTGGACAGTGGATGAATAGATGATTGAATGATTCTGAATCCTTCCTACAAAACAAGTAGATATTGGGCAATATCATCCCCTTTAAGGGATTTTTATTTTCTTCGCATTGAAGATCAAATTTGAATCAAAATCCACAATCTGAATTTTATATCTTTCAATTTCCACTTCATCATGTGTAAATTTTGGTAATGGAGTTTAAATATGTTTTCCAGCATCAGAGCTGGTGGTAAAACCCATTAACCAAGTGCGTCCACACATGACTATCTTGCATATTTATTCGTGTCCACACAGTCCATAATACTCCATGTCTCTATTTCAATGCCCAAAGAGCATTATTAATATATTAGAACAGCTGCATAGGGATTTTCTTTAGAAAGTTTTTTTTTTTTTCTTTTTATTTATTTATTTGGGAATGCTAAGGGCTTTCTTGTGGAATGGGATGGATGAGGAATATAGTATCATTTACTGAATGGAAAGAGGTGCATAAACCAGTTAAGCAAGGAGGAACTGAATTAATCATTAAAAGCCCTGAATTTAGCTTTATTGGGTGAGTGGTCGTGTAGATTTGGGAAAGAAGATGGCATGCTATAGAAAAGGTGATTTCATAAGTCCGGTGTACACGACAATAGCTGGGGCACCCCTTGGTCACCAAGATTAGCATATCCCGGATCTGGAAATCCATTCTTTTGATAGAAAGTTTTGGTTGCACAAGGCAGTGCATTTAACATAGCAACAGAATGGTGATTCAATTTCGGGAGGATCCATGGAGTGGAGATGGGCCATTGTGTCCCTCACTTGAAGTGTTACATAGGGTAAAGAGGCTAGAGCTTTGACCTTTATAGCTGCAAAGGAGTTCAAGTCGTATGGACCCCTGCATTTCGAAGGGGCCTATTGGAGGAAGACAAGGAAGGTTTAGTTAAACTTCTTGGATGCTGAAGGGAGTCGTGTTTAATTAAGACGGCAATATATGAGAATCTGGAGGTGGGAGCAGTTCCGAATTCTCCATGAGGTTGCTCTATGATAAGGTGACGAGGAGGGTGGGGGGAAACGATGTGGCCATGGGGTGTTATAAGTGTTCTCCAACAGTTATAGCATGTGAGTGGTTATTGGGCTGTGAGAACAATCTGCAACAGAAAGAATACTGTAAATTCTTGTTGTGTGTGTACAAGGGGCACAGAAAGTGTGAATCATTTCATACTTGACCATTTGTTTCCAAGATTTGGTGTTGAAGTTCTAGCCAATTTGAAAATTTATGGTCCATGCTTGGAACAACAGCTATGCTAAGAGGCACATTAACTGGTTCTAGACTCTAGAGGCGGTCAGGGTAGCTTGCTTTGGAATCCTTGCTTAGCAATACCGAGATCAGTGTGGAAAGAAAGAAATAACAGGACTTTTAACAATAAAAGCGAAACTATAGCTCAGGTAAGTAATGGAGTTTAGAGCTAGTTTTCTTTTAGGAGAGGACCTTGAAGGAGCTTTTTGGATATGAGGCATGATTTTATCATATTAGACAGTCATCATGAGAGTGTTTAAGGGATTGTGATCATGGTTGTTAAAATCGTGCTATTCAAATAGAGTTTTATTGATAACAATCGAAATAAATAAATAAAAGTTCTTGGGGTATGATTTGATTCATAAATCATACAGTCCAAAATTAAATTTTAAAGAAATTATGATTTGCTTTTGCAACTTTTTATTCTTATTTTTTATTTTTGACAATAAGACCCCCTCCAACACATGTCTAAATATATCCCCTCCCACTTAAAAGCATTATGCTTTTAAACTATACAAAAGAGATTTGAGATTTGGGAGATTAAAAAAAAAAAGAATAGAAGTCACGAGTTGTGATTACTTTGCAACTAATCCAAATCAAGTTCTGTTTTCTCTACAGTTTTTTATTTTTTTTATGAGGATTTTTCTCATCCAAAACCTTTTTTTGCATTATCTACAACCAGAGGTAAAATAGCATATCACACATGGCTTTCATTATTTGTTATTGGTTTCAGAACAACCGGAGTTTTCGGAACAAAAGCTGTTCAAAGATGGATTCCTAGAGAAAAGCAAGGCTAGATGTAATAAGTTGGGTATCCTGTCTTAGGGACTTTGACCAAAGTGTTTGGTCCTTGTCATCTAGGCTTTAGTTGCTATATATTTTTTAGCTTTTGGTGGTCTTCATTAATAAAAGTTTATCACCTCTCAAGAGAAAATTTATTTGATATTCATTTTTCTATTTTTTATTTCCTTTACTTTGTTGTCATGTGATGAAATGTGGGTATTTTTGTGATGGATGAATGGTATTATGGTGATTTTTTTTTTTTCCCAATGGGTTTATTGTCTGAGGACTTCATTTATGGTGGTGGATGCGTAGAGCTATGCCGTGCCGTTTGGGTAATGAGGATGAGACATGGGAACATTGTACAACCATCAATCCTAATAATAAGCAACATTTACGGTGCAACTATTGACACAAACACCACCTTATTTGTACAAGAAAGAATGTTGCACAGGCACAATGCACCCACAGTGCAAAGGAAGTCCAAGTCAACTTCAAGCTACCTTGAAAGGAATAGTTGATGCAAAAAGAGGAAGAAATGAAGCTTTATATGGAGAAGGTGATGGTCCAGATTCTATCTTCATGCTAAGGCCCAGTGGAAGAAGAAGAGGATAGAAAAAAGCACCAATCAAAGAGAAAAGGACCCAAGGATGTGGATTACCATGAATGAATGCGAAGGGGGTTTGGAAGAAAGGATGTAGAGAGAGAGCTCACTTGGACATTCTAAGATTCTTCTATTCAAATTCTTTCTTTTATGCAAATGCAATTCAGTTAAAAGTCCATTTTGCACATACGTGTCAATTGGTTCAGAGTTCGGTTGAGGATTTAAGCCACCATCAAACCATGAGATAAAAAATATGCCTTAAAGATGGAGGTGCAGATTGTTGAGCAGATGCCTGAAAAGCAGAAGAATGAATTGGAGAAGGGATCTAGCATAATGTTTGACTGCTGAAGGATGGAAAGAACAATTCAATTACAATTTTTTTAAGTAAACAACCCACATGGCACCGTCTCTTCAAAGAGTGTTGATACATCTAGCATTGTTAAGAACACTAACAATTTATGTGATATATTAGATTCAATTCTAACAGAAGTTGGAGAAGACAAACTGTGACAAATGATTATAGAGAATGAGAGTTAATACGTAAATCCCTGAAAACTGATGATGAAAAGAAGAAGAAGTTGATTTGATGATTGAAGATCTAGGAAAAGAAAAGTTAAAGCCAATATTTGCATGATGTGCTACGATACGAAAAGATGCGGAAATGGTAGACCATCTCTTACTTCATTGCAGTTATGCCCAGAAGATGTGGGCTACATTTCTAAGTAAATTCAACATCCAATGAGTGATGTCGGAATCAATTGGGGATTTCTTTTTAGCTTGGCAAGGGGTTGGACTCAAGGAAAATATGAAGGCATGCTGGAAACCAGCGTTACTGGCTGGCCTTTGGACATTGTGGGGTGAGAGGAAAAGGAGATGCTTCTAGAATACACACATGCCAATTATTGAGGTATAGACCAAGATCAAGCTTCAAGTGGTGGAATAAGCTTCCCATACTTTGATGTTGGAAGATTGTAATTTTCTTTTATTTTAGGCTTATTTTGTTTTCTGTTTCTAGCTTTGGCGCTTCCTCAGCGCTAGCTTAATAAAATTGCCATTATTTTATTTTTTTAAGAAAAGTTAAAACCTATGTGATCACAAAAGCAAGAGCATTAGCAAATCTTATCTACGAGCATAGAATGGTTTTAAATATATTGTATGGATTCACAAAGGACACAATCACGAGATTTGCTACTTATTGCTTGACACTAAGAAAAATAATAATAATAATAATAACAAAAGCAACTCTTGAAAGTATGTTTGGATCACAAGAATGCACTAAGCTAACATTATTGAAGAAACCAGAAGTAGTTAAGGTCAACTCATCTTCAACAAAAAGTTTTTGTATGCGTATGCAACGTGGCATAACCACTCATGAAGGTTCTCCGCTTAGTTGATGGTGATACAACCCTTAAAATGGGGTATATTTATGAGGCAATGGATCGGACCAAAGAAATTGCTAAAAAATTTGAAGATGTGAAAAATAGATATGAGCAAATTTGGAAGCCATCGATGAGAGATCGAATTGCCAACTTCACCACCCTTTGCTTACCATCATATATAATTTGAACGATTGAAATGAGATTTAAATGTTCATTGAGATGGATTGGGAAACCATTCTGTGATGCCTTGTTCACAGCAGACTTTGAAATCAAGATCAATCTGTATAATTGCCTTAATAGGACCCCCATTGCTGAACAGTTGGACCCATTCAGAAAGGTAAGGGACTTTTTGGAAGAAACATGGCTACGTTAATAGGGAACACAAAGAAAACCAGATAAACTGGTTTTTTTTTTTTTTTTAATTCATATTGCATTTTATCGTAAGTATAGGTTTTTTTCTAAATTTGTTGTAAATATGTTTTTACCTATATGGTGGAAGGGCTAAGGTAATAGTGAACCTAAATTGCAATAAATGACAATTATGATTTCAAGTAATTATGTATTAATTCATATAATCACTTATACAGTTTTTTAGACATTTATAGATTCACATAAAAAAAAAAAAAAAAAAAAGAAAGAAAGAAGAAGAAGAAGAAGAAGAACATGCTTGAGGAGATGAGATTTAATGCCCTTATTTTTTGATAAATAGCATTTGCAGTTGGAGTAAGAGAAAATTTGAGATGATAGGAATATGTCTCATGTGTAGGAGAAGCGAGGAATCAGTGGATCAACACTTCTTGCATTGTCAGGCAGTTAAGAGACATTTGACATCTTTTCTTCAGGCAGTTTAGACTCAGGTGGGTGTTGGAAATGTCCATGTTTGATGTTATTGCTAGTTGAACTTTCAGCCCGTTTTTGGAGCATGACAGGTGCACCTAGCAATGCTCTCCTTTCATTATCATCTGGGGTTTTGAAAAGAGAGGAATGCAAGAATTTTTTAGGTCAAGTCTGTCTCAAATACAGCTCTCTCGTTCTCCATCGTCTCTATGGTTTTGGGGTGGGCTTTTGGCCTCCCTGACATCTGAATTCTCAGGGATCTCTTTTGATTCCTCAGGAAGTGACTGGAAAATAGTTGTATTTGGGTGATTGGTCCTCATCAGTTCTAGTATATTTGGCTGTATTTTTCTACTTGTATTTTTGTTTTCTTGCTTCAGCTTGTAGGGGAGTGATGATAGGTAACCTTCGACTGTAGTATGTAGTCTTCTTTTTGTTTTCTTGCTTCAGCTTGTAGAGAGAGTTTACACTTGAAATGGCCCAAAAAGCTTTTAACATGGACTTCGAATGGCGATGACATGTTTGAAGAAGACATAGAAGTGCAACAAGTGACTACTAAGAGACCCAAAAAAATAGAGTAAGTGTTTACACTTGAAATGGCCCAAAAAGTTTTTAACATGGAGTTTACAGGAGAAGATGAGGAGTGTGTTGAATTAGAAGATGTAGCAGACGTAGAAGATGGAAATGATGAAGATGACAATGATGAAGGTGCAGAACATGAAATCAAAGAAGCATAACAAGATGATATTGATGCCAATTGCCAGCAACATTGATGATTGAGATTGCCCTTAGTTCTTAATGCTAAATATGAACTTGATGAATGGTTTAAGACATTAAATTTATGACTTTTGTAACTTTCTTTCAAGCTTTCAATGATAGCCTATGGCTTTATGATTATACATATACATTGGTAATTTGGTATGTGGCTAGTGAGGGTAATCTATTATGAGGCCGTGTTATGCACTAATGATTAAAAATATAGTTTTAACCATTTTTAACTTTTTTCTATAATTTTCATATTTGTTTAGATTTTCTCAATGATTTTGTGGAAATTTTGTAATTTTGATCCAATATTGACCGGGGACGAGCCCCGACTTCCATAGGTCCTTGGCTCGACCTCCCCTAGCGGTCCTTGCTTTTAATAAAGTGGAGCGGGGCCAATTTCTCATTCTTGCTCAGTGTGCCCCCCTTTCGTCGAGTGCCCCCCTTATGATTTTACAATTCAGTTCAATTTTCAGAACATTGATTGTGTAGCCATTTGTGAGTAATAATTTTTTCCATTTTGAACCTTTCATAATTTTTGCCATTTTGAACTTTTGTTGTGTAAATTATCATTATCGATTAAAACAAATCCAGACTCTTCAAATTGATATTTGTTGCAGTGAATGCCTTAAATTTACTGGATTGTTACAAAAAATGGATGCCTTCTCTCTGGGCTCATTTTCCCACTCATCTGTCTTGAATACATGGAGTCTGTTATTATTATTTTTTTTTCAAAGAGGGTCTTTTCAAAAGGAAACACACACACACACACACACACACACACACACACACACACACACACACACATGCACACGCACACACACACACGCACACGCACACGCACACGCACACAAACAACATGGATATTAGAGATGTTTTTCATCTTTTCGGCATACACAGGTGTTTTTGCGGATTTGTGCTGGGCTAGCCTGCAATTTGTGCATGAGTTGGACAACCATATGTTTGGTTGTGGTGTCTTGCAAGCTAGTGGACCATAGGAGGTTGTTGCACTAGACAATTTATGAGGGGGCAAAAACTATCTTAAAGAGAATCATACAGTTCTGACTCAACACAACAAGAAATCCAATTGATTGTTATTGACAACCACATCATTTGCACACTTTCTGATTTGGCAACTTGCAAGTGTTGTTCCTCAATTTATCATTCCTCTATTACTTCATGAACCACAAAACAAACAAGTTCATGTATTGACTCCACATGAATGGATGATGTTGCAAAAAGAAAAAGAAATTAAAAAAAAAAAAAAAAAAAAAAAACCGTTAGAGAAACCTCGTGATCTAATTGTTGTCTGCAAATAGATAAAGACAATAGTCCATAGGCAAAGGAAAATATTCCAATGATCTGGTGGCAGTCATTATTTGATAGAGGAGACTTTTGGTCCAACCCTATCTACATTTGGATACATCAGCTGAACAATTTGGATCACTGAAATGTGGCCCTGACATGTATGCAGTGCTGGCCTAGTGAAAGATATTGGTTCAGGCGACCATCTTATAATATCTGTTTGTTTGGTATCCATGAATGGAATTCAAATAGTCTGAAAAGCAAACCCCCCCCCCCCCCCCACGAAAAAAAAAGAAAAAGAAAGAAGAATGTTTCTCTTCTAAATATCCTCATTAATCCCATCAAAGAAAGCAAACCCACTGTAAGGTGGGCCCCACATGGAATGGTTTGGGGGAAGAGCACTGTCTAATATCTCACAATTTCACACCAGAACTCATACCCAGGACTAGAAATTTAATCATTTGAAAACCAGAAGTAGAATTATTTCTTTTTGCGAAATTACATTGATGAACCTAAACCAAAGCAAAAGAACCCATCTCGTCGGAGAGAGAGAGAGAGAGAGAGAGAGAGAGAGAGAGAGAGAGAGAGACTCTCCTCATGTTTTCAAGTAGAAGTTTTGTAACTCACATATAAGTGAAATTTCACACCAGAACGCTACCTGTAAGTGAGTAACAGGTAAGTTACATACAACTAATAAAAGTCACAGGCATACAAACGACCCCTTACCATTTCCAAACAAAATCCAAAGACATAATAAAAATTAAAATTAAAAACTTCCTTCTCCAATCTCATTCAAAGGACAAAACCTCCCATATCAAATCCAAAAACCATACCCATAAGTGAAAATTCAGATATCCCAAAGGAAAACAAGAACATGGCTCTTTCTCAATTCACCAACATAAATCCATTCCAATAATAATAATAATAATAATAATAAAATAAAAAGAATACAAAATCTAGAAATCAGGATGTATGAGCAAGAAAGAAATATATTTAAAAAAAAAAAAAAGAACCCAACATTCTTTCCATAGTAATGAAATCTTTAAGCTTTTGAGGATAAAAGAAACAAACCCAAGATCTAAATCAGAATGATTCCATGACCAAACCATTACTATATTGATTAGAAGCGATGAATTAAAGCAATAGAAATGAGATATGGTTTCACCTGAAATTGTGGAAAAACCAAGGAATGGAGCTAGCAAGGAAGAAGGTTGGTCATTAATAAATAAATAAATAACGAATTGAAGGCCTTCGACTCTGGTGTGCGTTTGGTGCGCGAATTAGGTGTTACCCTGGGAACAGCTTAGTGGGTGTTACCCTAACCGTATGGGGCCCTTCTTGATGTATTTTTTATATATCGACACTGTCTATCTGTTTTTTCATATCATTTTAGGATGTGATGCAAAACCCTAAGAAGATCCAAATCTCAAGTGGACCATACAACCAGAAACAGTGATGAATAACCATTAAAAACATTTTGTGGGCCACTGAAATTTTGGATCAATCTGATATTTATAACATCCCTTCATCATGAACTTATTGACATTATCAAGAGCTTGGATTGAAAATAAACATTACCAAAACCTTCGATAGGCTCTTTGAAATTTTTAATGGTGGAGCACTCAATCACACTGTTTCTGGTGGTATGGTCCATTTGAGATTTAGATCTGCATAATTGCTGGAACGTCACTCTAAAATGGGCTGTAGAAAATGATGGACGGCGTGGATATACAAAATATCGTCCATGTGGGCCATACGGTTGGGGTAACACCCACTAAGCCGTTCCCGGGTTAACACGTAATTCGCGCCCGTGCGTTTGCCACCATTTACTAAAATAGTGTCCCACATTTAAATTAATCCAGACCGTGCGCTCATGGAGCCATTTTTGAGTGTGCACGGCCTAAAGATTAGCTTGTTACAATTATTTGTTGAGCGGTTGCTAGGAAGAGTCATGCAAAGATGATGCCAATAAGGAGTTAATGGCCTATAGTGTAATTAAGGATATTGTCATTGATAGAGAGGAATATCCAAACAGACTGACCAAGTAACTAAGGCTTAGACAATGGTGATGATAATGATTCAATGGTCAAGATCAAGTGATTATGATCCTATTATTGAAATATTCTGTTATAATCCATTTACCATGGGGCCACAATTTAGATGGTGTGGATTTGGTTACTGTTTACCACCTACCTTGTGTCTGTATACTCAAATGGAAGCCAAAAACAGAACTTCTAGAGCTAGAAGAGATATCTTAAATTCTTGATATAGTCTTGGTTTACCGTTTACACCCAACCTGTTACTACCCACTTTACTAAATAAGATGCCGTCTTGTTCTGTCATACTCGTATATAAGTTAAAAAAAGAAACTTCCAAAGCTAAAGAGAAATCTTAAGAATTCAAAATACGTCTCTAACTAACTATTTACACCCCACCTATCACTATCAAACCCAACAAATAAAATGTGGCCTCGTGTGGCATACTCGTATAGAAGCCAAAAAAGGAACCCTTGGAGCCAAGAGAGATATCTTGAGAATCCAAAATACACTTTGCCGGAGACATACGCATGTCATATTAGAAATGTCATACCATTGAAAGAAGTACATATAACCAAAACCTTAGACGCAAATATCCTCCTAGTGACACGTGGCAAGAAGATATAGACTAGACATACACATAGCGTCCGGAGAGCATGCGTAATTTGGCATAACACTAAGGTGGTAACATCTAGTATACATGGTCAGATTTAATTGGTCATGCACAGCCAGACCTCTAAGCGATGTATATTACATGTTATGGGTAAAGAGCCGACCTAAGGTCAAAACCGAGCTGACTAATCAGACCCGAGGTAACCACTACGGACTTGAAGGCAGGTCGGTATCAACCGACCTGATGGGGATATATTTCTAGACGTTTTAGAACCGACCATGGCCTCACGACGAGCTGGATTCTCGAAGCACAATCCCGCAATCTTAGGCCGGCGCCGAGATAATAGGAGAAAGGTTCGGAGAATCATCAATTAGAAATTAAATGCTCCCAACTACTACTGAGCAGCCCAAAGATCTCGAAAACTCGATATTCTTTCTACGGAGATCACGTTTCCTAAAAAAAATGCAACTCTGCGACCTACGTCTATAAATAGACACGTCCTCTTCATGATCAAGGTATGAAAATAAAACCTATGCAAGATATTCAATCTCTCAAGATCCAACTAACTTAAGCATCGGAGGGTTAATGGTTGGACCCCAGCCACCCCCCTTAACTTTCCTTTGTGCTCTATAGGGTTTAGGAAACCTTCAATCCAGATCCAGACCGCACACCTGCAGGAGATCAATTGCATCCATCTGCTGACCAGTTGAAGGTCACTTCATTTCATTTGTTGACCAATCTTCAACATCAACAGTTGGGGAAATGCTTGAGGACGAAGCGTTTGCATTCCTGGAAGCTGTGGTTGTACAGCTCCTCAGATATTGTATTCAGCTTCTCCAGCTTGTTCTTCAAACCGTTGACCTCCGCCAAATATTTCAGCTGAACCTCCTTTAGGAGCCCGACCAAATTCACCTTCTCCTCCTCAGCCGTCTTCAGGGCGGCCTCAAGGGATTCGGCTTTATTTTCATCCGATTGGGCTTTGGCCGCGGCCTCCTTCAGGGCCTCCTCCAGGGACTGGGCCTGTGCCTGAGACACCTCTAGGTCAGACTGCGCGACCTTCAGCTCGGACTGGGTGGACTTCAGCTCGGACTGAACATCCTTCAACTCAAGCAGACACCTTTTTAGCTCAGTCTTCACGGCCTTGGTCTTCGTCTTCTAGGAGGACGTGGCAACCAGGGCTTTTTGCATCTGATGATTCCGCTCAGCCATCACCTGACGGATCATTATCAACAAGGTCGAGTCCTGTGAAGAAAAATGACTACGGTTAGTAAGGAAGTCACAAGTACCGAAGATACATAAAGAAAAGAGGATAAATTACCCTGAGACTACTTTCTATCACGACCCCGACCATCTGATCCGGATTAGAATTAGCTATGGTGCTCAAGTCATGTGGGATGTTGTGATTGACGCGTATATACGCATTAACACTATCAATCCTGGACGAGTATTGCTCCGTGAGTGGAGGCATCTCGACCTGGTCCTCCCATTGCTTAGCGTGCCTGGCAAGAGCGGTACTAGAGGCACGTGGCTGAGGAGGATAAGATGGGCTGGCACAAGCAGAAGGCCGACCAGAGCCGGCTTCGACGGATTGAGTAGGGTTGCCGGACGAACTGACGTGAGGCGCGGGTCGGACTACCGTCGACTCGGCCCGCAAGTCAGACGTGTCCGGAACGTCCACGATCGGAATGTCAGCAGTTGGCAGTTGAGCAACCAAGGGCTCAACCTTAACCAGGGAAGAGCTCGTATCGAAGGACTGCCCAGACCCGCACACGAAAGACTGAGGCAATCGTGACTGTCTCTGGGCTTCGGTGGTAGCCATCCTTTTCCTCGGGTGCTCAGCGAAGCTCTGTCCATGGTCAAGGATACGAGTAGGGACCTTGCGAGTCTTAGAGACCGCCTTCGGAGCCATACCTGTCACAACAGATGCGGAAAATATGTCAAAAAAAAATGGGGAGTAAAGAACGAGCAGGTTACCAACATTGTTATTTCAGCCTACCGACCTGATTCATGAACAGAGTTGAGGGTTATCAACTGATGGAAATCTCTCTCCTCAGTAGGAAGGGCTCGAGCTTCCTGGATCTACCTCTCTTGTGCAACAGATAAGGCCACCTGAATGGTTGCTGAAACTGTAGAAACAGGCGAATACACGTCAGAAGATAGAAGATCTTTCAAAGTATAACAGCAAATACCAAGATTTTAAAAATACAGGTAAGTCAGAATGACGTCCGACCTGGCAGAGCAAAGTAAGCTCGGACCCTGAAACTTAAAGGCTGAGGCTCGTCCGATGAAGAGTCCCAACTGCTTGACGCAAAGAACCACTTCCTCTTCCAAGTTTTGGTGGAAGATGGCAAACAGGTAACCAACGAGCCGCCCTGACCCGGTAATGAAGAAAAATAGTAAAGTCCCTGGCCTCCCAAGGACTTGAGAATGTACATCGAGAAGAGCTCGTTCAAGGTAAGCTCTTTATTTCAGAGTCTTTGCCACAATATGTAGCACCTGACCATGCATCTCCAAGCATTCGGCTGCAACTGACTCGGAGAAAGACCTAATACACTGAGGACTTCGCACACAAAGGGATGCAAAGGCAACCTCAGCCCGGCTTCTAGGTGCATCAAGGAAATCACCACCTCCCTAGCCCGAGGTTGGCTCGATCCGTCACCTCGGTTGGGAACCCTAAACTCTATAAAATTGGAAATTTCGTATATCTCTCTTATAGCATCTAGCTCATCTTGGGTAATCTGCGAGACGACACAATCTAGCTCAAAAGGATCCCTATGAGCTGTCGCACTACAGGCAGTTGACCCAGGAAGTTCAGACTCTCCCTCATCAGCGACATCAGCCGCCCTCGCCCTGAATCAGACTCTCCAGGATTCACCTCCTCACGATCCATTGGAGGCAAATTGGACTCAAGATCATTGAACCTCACCTTAAGAATTGCTTCATAGCATGAGGTTTCTGATTCCGATATTTTAAAAATAAAAAAAAGATGATTAAAGGGAAGAGTTCTTCTAAAAACAAAAAAGGGAGCGTACCAGAGCGCTAGCACACCGGTTTGAAGAGGGGTGATCGGAAGAAAAGGGAAGAAACGGGAAATTCGGAAGCTCAGAGGACTGGAAGATCCAAGAGGCAAAAGGATTGGAAATTTCTGATTTCCTGTTAAGTTTTAAGTTATATACCTAAAGGGTCCTTGGGTCCCACCGCATTTAATACGAAAGTTCCACGTGGCAAGCTCTGCCTTGGTAATACGAAAAGTAACGTCTGAAGAGACATGTGGCGGCACCCCGTTCAGCGACACCCTACGGACGCTACCGCGCCGTACAAAGGAATGATGACTCCTCGATATTTCAAATGATGCATTTAATGCCGCTTTCCTGCCCATCGAAATGACGACGTTACAGCTACTGAATGCTAAAAGCAACCAGATCGGCGTGCCTTTCTCAGTAAGTTACTCCCGAGCCAGACGAGTTAGACTCGAGAGTAGGGGGGCTTCTGTTATGGGTAAAGAGCCGACCTAAGGTCAGAACCGAGCTGACTAGTCAGACTCGAGGTAACCACTACGGACCTGAAGGCAGGTTGGTATCAACCGACCTGATGGGGATATGTTTCTAAACGTTCTCCAAGAACCGACCACGGCTTCACGATGAGCTGGATTCTCGAAGTACAATCCCACGATCTTAGGCCGGCGCCGAGATAATAAGGAGAAAGGTTTGGAGAATCATCAATTAGAAATTAAATGCTCCCAGTTTCTACGGAGCAGCCCAAAGATCTCGGAAACTCGATATTCTTTCTACGGAGATTACGTTTCCTAAAAAATAATGCAACTCTGCGACCTAAGTCTATAAATAAACATGTCCTCTTCATGATCAAGGTATGAAAATAAAACCTATGTAAGATATTCAATCTCTCAAGATCCAACTGACTTAAGCATCGGAGGGTTAATGGTTGGACCCTAGCCACCCCCCTTAGCTTTCATTTGTGCTTTACAGGGTCTAGGAAACCTTCAGTCCAGATCCAGACCACACACCTGCAGGAGATCAATTGCATCCATCTGCTGACCAGTTGAAGGTCACTTCATTTCATTTGTTGACTAATCTTCAACATCAACAGTACACACGGCAATGTAATTGTCAGTTCGCTCCTTCTCAAAATAGAAGCGTATTGAGTAAAGGCTGCTATCCGATTAAACCATCAATTTTGAAAGTTAAGGAACCATAAGTAGGCCCGGCACCACCTAACCTAAGTTTATAAAAGTTGCAAAGAATGAAGACCTCTAAGCCCTCGCTAATCCAATCAAACAAAGCTCTTATTCAGTTTAACATTGCCTATCAAATTCTTCATCCAACATAAGCATTTATCTTAGCTTAGTCTATTTTAGCCTCTCTACTTTTGTCAACATGTTACACCAAGTTTAGATCGATTAACGTCATAACTTTAGTTAGTCTCTCTAATTCTATTCAACGCATAGCTGCAACATGTCAAATTTAGTTAAGTTTCATCCGCAACCTAGTAACATAGATCCCTAAATTCTTACTTGGTAATTCTCTTGGCTATGACTTGCTAGCCTAACCACCACTTTTTAATGACTGTCCAGGTTTAGAAAACTGTCAACCATCCACATTTAATTTCATTTGCTTTTATTTACTTTTTTGCTTATTGTACTACATTCATATTTGGTTTAATAAAATTGGCAATTGTCTTTATATTTCTTGTTTTCTCTCAAAGAATTTATTTTGTTAACAAGTGCAACAAAGCTATCACCATTGTGATAAAAGTTATTATTTTTAAGACCAAAAAAAAAAAAAAAAATCCATCTAGAGGACTAATCCTCCCATTTACAAATTGCCTACTTCCTCATCAATTAGTGGTTGAGTAGTAGGCCAATCTTCACAATCTGGTCCTAATCAGGCTATTTCAGCACCAGGGTCATAGGCATTTGGTTTGATTTGAGTCAAGTATGACTCAGGTATGCCGAGCACATACATACTTGCACACACACAACCAAAATTAAGCCACTCGCTACATGTGTGGCGGTGTGTTAGAATTGAAGCCCAACAGTTACATTTGTGCTACTTATTGGGGTTAACTATATATTTAGATACACGTTTATATACAAGTTATTGGATAATAAATTAATGTCCAGCTAGTTGGCAATTGTAATCTAAAGTATAGGTGAGGCCCACTAGATACTAAGTGGGGCTACTTTTGTACCATGCATTCCTTTTGTATGTTTGGATGTTATGCAATATAGGATAGTCAAAGGGCCGGGTTAACTAGTTGGGTATTTATGTGTGCTCGGTGCATCAAGCCCAAGGTCAAGGCACAAGCAGGTCCTTGCTTAAGGCTCAGTGGTAGACTCACAAGAGTTTCAACACAGAAGTTATGGGTTCGAGTATCCATTTGTGGGGTGTGTGTTATTATTATTATTATTATTTTTTCAAAAAGGTCAAGGCTCAAGCCTAAAAAATTCAACTAAATTATTTTTTGGTTTGCTTTAGTTGTCCTTAGAAAGAAGCTCCTTACCCCTTAAGAGTTGTAAGGACAATCATACATGAAGGCAAGTTGGGCTCAGGTGTATCACTAAGCATCTTGGGCTTGCTTATCATGGCCCATCATAAGAACTGGGTTGATAGAGCATAGCTTGGTCCATTGGAGCCCAAGTTGAACTTTGTAGGCTAGTTGGAATGTTTTTTTTCTTTTTTTTTCTTCTTCTTTTTTTTTTTAACATGCATACTCACACCACAATGCTTTTTCACCACAATGGGTACTCGAACACATGACCTCATGTTGAAACTCATGTGAGTCTACCATTGAGGCATGAGTAAGGACCCAATTAGAGTTTAACTCAAAGGTCCAACTAATTAAAGTTGAGCATTTCTCATTTAAATCTATCCTTGCTATATAAAAATCCCTAGTCAAGGATTATTTCACTCTTACAATTAGTTTTCATAGGAGGGAAAGTCTGAATATTTAAAAGACATGGAAACATATCTTAAATGAAGTTGGTGCATTTTGGAAACTGAAAAATATAATTGTTTCAAGGTATGTTCGGGATTTAACTTGTATAAAACCATTAAAGAACTTAAAATTTACTAGTATCAATGTAGCTAATCTTATCTTGAAATAGTAATGTGGAAAGACGTAAATTTTGATTTTTTGAGGGCATTTTGTAGCTTGAACCTGTCTCTTTTCCTTTTTGTATAGAGGCATATGATTAGGGAGCCCATATGGCAAGGTTCCATGGTGCTTATTAGGATAACTTCATGACATTAACTCTATACATTTGTTGCATGAATAATGTTAAGAGGTTAGCTCAAAAGTAATATAAATCAAAACTTAAATAGACCAGGGTATAGGAAAATAGTTAAAATGGGTCACCTGCCATTAAAACCACTGTGTACCTTTCTATGCATATGCACCCGGGCAGCCCTCATTCTTCAAGAATGGATTTGGTGAGACCCCTGACTTACCTAAGACGGTGCAACCTTGACCATGGGCCCCACCTGGATGCATATATTCTTTATTCACACCCTCTATCCGTTTTCCATATCATTTTATGGCATTATCCAAAAAGTGAAGTAGATCTAATCATCATGTGGATGATACCATAGGAAACAATGGTGATTGATCATTAATGGGCTACAAAATGAAGTAAATCTAATTATCAAGAGGACCATACCATAGGAAACAATGGTGATTGACCATGAATGAGCTACAAAAGTTTTGGATCAAGTTGATATTTTCTTTTTTCCCTTCGACGAGGCTTCTGTGACTTGATCAACAGATTGGATGGCAAATAAACACTGCACAAGCATAAAGTGCTTCCTAAGAAGATTTTAATGGTAGGACGGTCAATCAGCACTGTTTCCTAGAGTATGGTCCACCTGATACTTGGATCTCATTCATTTTTGGCATAATGCCCTAAATCGTTGTGGAAAAATGAATGGACGACATTGATACACAATATATAAATCAAGGTGGGCCCACGGTAAGGGCTGAGCAACGTCTGGGGTGAGGCTGGGTCACACCTAATCCGATCCACACCCTTAGTTATTAAATGTATAACCATGTTTTGTTAAATGGTAGCAAACATGCAGAACAAAAATTTGGAATTCTTGATTGATTGAGTTAGGCGTCCTTTTAATTACAAAAATACCATTAAAATTTTAATAATTGACTCATTTGTCACACTTCCCTAGGGCTCTCAATGGGTCAGATTTGGATTGGATATTGGATCCGGCTCCAAGTCCACATATATGTAGACGGATTCACATCTGATTCGGATCTAACCTGGATCCAAAAGGTGATATCCATATCCGATCCATTTATAAATTTTTAGATCCATTTCCAATCCAAAATCCATATAACCCTCGAATTCAGGTTGGATCTAGGTCCGAATCCACCTCAATTACAAATCTGAAAAAATATATGATATAAAATATATAATATAATATATTTAATTTAGTAGAAAAATGATGCAAATCTCACTATTTACTATGGTATGGTCAACATGGCCTAAAATAATTTGTAAAATGGATGGCCCGCTTGAATATAACATATAGAGTAAGGTGACAATGAGTGGGATCTTAATCGGATTTGGATCGAACTTGGATATGTTCCTGTGAATCCATATCCGGTCCATTTAAGTAATCGAACCTATTTTAAGATCCAAATCCAGTCCATTTGACTAATCGGACCTATTTTAAGATCCAAATCCACATTATACGGATTTGGAGCGGATCAGATATCGGATCTGACCCACTCCATTGGGAGCCCTACACTTCCCCCTTTCCTTTTCTAAAACCAATTCTATATTTTAAAGAATTATTTTGATGGAAGCGGATGCGTGGTGTGCAACCTTGGTGGTGTGTTTACGTCACCAAGTGATGTGGGTCACCATGATGAATGTGGTATATCCAAACCGTCTGTCCATTTTGTGAGATCATTTTAGTTCTTGAGACCGAACCTTCAACAGATCCAAAACTCAAGTGGACCACACCATAGAAAACAGTGGGGATTGAAAGTATACCATTAAAACCTTCTTAGGGATCACAAAGTTTTGGATCAATTCGATATTTGTTTTTCCACTTCATCCAGGTGTGTGTAACCTTATGAACAGGTTAGATGGCAAATAAACATCATGGTGGGTCCTTAGGAAGGTTTCAACGGTGGGAATCGTTGTATCACTGCTTTATGTGGTGTGGTCCACTTGAACTTTATATTTGCCTCAGTTTTTGGGCTCATGCCCTAAATTGATCTGGCCACAAAACTTGGTGACGTCAACACACCACTGAGGTCGGTGGTGTGTGGCACACCACGGAATCCGCTTCTCATTTTGAGACTCAAAATGAGAAATGAATGTTCCAAATGTCATCAACAGCCACGTCATGGTTCAGTGATCCAGGCCGTTGAGTTAATGGACCCCATTGTGGATGGGGGATGGACTACAGATCTCTACACTTGAAAGATCCTAGTCTTGAGTTGGTGGCCTAAAATTTAGATGATAAAAATGAATACCAACGGTCAAGATTCAATGGAAAAAAGGGCAACATTGGGCTAGGTATCTTCCAGTCTATGACATTTTTGGGTGGCATTATCTAACTGGATGTGATCAGATCAATGGCCTGGATCTTCGAACCAAGGGCCCACTTGTACGGACTGGGGTTGCACCTTAGACAACTACACAAGTCGGGAAGCAGGAGTAGGACCATTCCTATTGTTAATTCCATGGTTGGTGAGGTGATGACGACGTCCCCTTTTTGTTTAGATTTCTTCCGTTCTGAAGCATCTGTTTGAAAATATCAAACTTCTGCTCGTAAATATCTGACATGATCACGCAGTGCCCAGTACGCCAAAGTCTGTGGGGCCCACCATGTTGTATACGTGAATTCCCACTGTGGGCCTACATGTACGTATCTTATCTCTTATCTGTGCTGTCCGTCTGTTTTACCAATTCATTGTATGGTGTGAGCCCAAAATTGAAGCAAATCTAAAGATCAAGTGGATCATGCCAAAGGAAACACTAAGGAAGTTGATATCCACCGTCGAAACCTTCCCAGGGCCCACAGTGATGTTTATCTGTCATCCAATCTGATCATATGGTTACACAGACATGGATGCCGGTAAAATGCAAATATCAGCTTGATCCTTTTGTAGCTCCCAAGAAGTTTTCAACTATAGGTGTTCAATTCTCACTACATTCTACGGTGTGGTATACTTGAGGTTTCCATATGCTTCAATTTTGGGCTCTTGCCCTAATATGAGCTAGTATAAGATAGATGGGATCTATACAGTTTACTCGGCATGCAATCTGCTTCCCTCTGTCATTGATGTTAGGCCTGGGTCAAAACTCAGCTAGATATCTCCGAGCTTGGATCATACCGCGTGATACATGGAGGCGGATTGGGTACTACACCCACCAGGACTTTGTGGGACCGACCGTGACATACATGTTTTATCCATGCTGTCTGTCTATTTAAAAAAAATCATTTTATGGCTCGAGCTGAAAAAGGAGGCAGATGGAAGGCTCAAGTGGACCACACCGCAAGAGCTAGAGGGGATTGAACCCCTACTATTGAAAACTTCTTAGGACCCACTTTGGTGCTTATTTTCTATCCAACTTGTTCAGAAGATCACATTGGCCAGGATGGTACCTACACCATCCATCCATTTTGACAATCATTTTAAGGCATGAGCCCAAAAAGGAGGTAGATCAAAGGCTCAAGTAGACCACCCCACAAGAACTCATGGAGATTGAACTCCTATTGTTGAAAACTTTCTAGGGCCACTGTGATGTTTATTTTCTATCCAACTTATTCAATAATCACATTGGCTTAGATGAAGGTAAAAGGTAAATATCAGCTTCATTCAAAACTTCTGTGGCCGCCAAGAGGTTTTCTATGGTATGCTTTGAATTCCCACTACTTCCCATAGTGTGGTCCACTTGAGCCTGTCTCCTTTTTAGGAACGTGCCCTAAAATGATATGACAAAATGGATGGATGGTGTGGGTAAAACTTGTCCATTATGGTGCGCCCTATGGAGCACTAGACAGGACTGTTCATCTCTAGCGAAGTCCAGGTGGGGACAGTACCCAATCTGTGCCCATGATACTGTAGTGACTGGATGCCAACTATAGGTTTGTGTGTAGGACCACCATGGTGTGTATCTTTCATCAAACCCGTTAATCAAGTGTAATTACGTTAATCAATGTAATTGCCAGGATGAAGAGAAGATTCAAACATCATCTTGACACAGAACTTAGGTGGGCCACACGATGTCAACTTAGCGATTTAGGTGCAATTTTACATTGGTACCATTGTATCCGTCGAGTTGGATCCAGTTGAAGTCCTAAAATCCACTTGATAATCTGGTCAGGTCGTAAGACAATTTGAAAGGAAGTGGCTAACATTCAACATACCAAATCAAGGGTCTAGATGTGATTGGTGGATCACTGACCACAGAATGGACTATTCCTCTCCTTTTTTAATCTTTTCTCCCCCAACCAAAAGAAAGGGAAAATAATAAACTCAAGGGAAGCAAAATGCTGGTGACGAGTTACTGTGAATGGCCATGGGGAAGGGCGCGAATTAGGTGTTACCAGGAACAGCTTAGTGGGTGTTACCCTTACCGTGTGGGGGCCATCTTGATGTAAAATATATATATATATATATATATATATATATATATATATATATATATATATATATTACTGTCTATCTGTTTTTTCATATCATCCAAAACCCTAAGAAAATCCAAATCTCAGGTGAACCATACCACTGGAAACAGTGATGAATAACCATTAAAAACATTTTGTGGACCACAAAAGTTTCGGATCAATTTGATATTTATATTTTCCCTTCATCAAGATGTTATTGACATTATTAAGAGCTTGGATTGAAAATAAACATCATCAAAACCTTACGATAGGCTCTTTGGAATTTTTAATGGTGGGGCACTCAATCACTCTGTTACTAGTGGTATGGTCCACTTGAGATTTGGATTTGCATAAATTTTGGAACCTCATTCGAAAATGGGCTTTAGAAACGGATGGACGGAGTGGATATACAAAATATCATCCATGTGGGCCATACAGTAGGGGTAACACCCACTAAGCTCTTCCCGAGGTAACACCTAATTCGGGGAGAAATTTTCACCTGTAAACGCTACTTTTCATCCACCAGCAAAAGTAAAATTCTCAAAACTATTGTTTCACACTCTAAACTTAAGCTGTACGGACGTATTTTTTTGACCGAAATACCATTTGTTTATGAATTTTATTCCTTTTTCAAAAACCTATTTCTCTTCCTCGTTTTTCTCTCTTCAACTACACAAAAGAACCTATCTTGTCTTCGTATTCTCTTCGGCTATAACCCACAACCCATCTTCTCTTCTTTTTGAAATCATGTTTCACTTCATTGGATTCTTCTTCTACTCCTTGAACTCGTGTCTCACCGAAACGACCACTGTAGGTAGGTAAGAATGAAGAATGAATGTATTTTTTCGCAATAATGAAGTAGGATCTTTGTTTGTTTCGCAATGAATATCTTTTTTCGAAGGGTGTTGGCCATGAATGTCGTTTTTCGCGGGCATGTAGGTGAAGTCGATCAATTTCATCAATTACAGTGAACGTTAAAGATCACTCGGTCATTATCAAGTGTAGACGGTCAAATTGACCGAGCATTCAGTCAAATTGACCAAGCACTCAATCACATTCGGTGAAATTTCAATACGATCGGTCAAATTGACTAAGCACTCAGTCAAATTAATTGATCGTATTGAAATTTCATCGAATGCAGTAAATTTGGAAGAACACGTTGACCGAACTCTCAGTTAATTTCACCGAATGTACTAAATTTCCATCGCTTACAGTGAAATTGCATTGAATACAGTGAAATTCTACCTAATACACCTGGATTCAGTGAAATTCTACCTAATACACCTAGATACAGTGAAATTTCATCCGGATACAATGTAATTCAATGAGAGAAAACTTGAATTTGTGTAAAGATTTGATTAGAATAATTTGTATGTTTTCATATTTATTATAGTCAGTGAAAATGACCGGCTTCATTGATTGTTTAAGGATTCGCTAAGAATATTTTTTCGAATTTGTTTGCAGTTAATGGCTTCTAGAATCATCGTATGCGCTTATGATGGAGAGTTAATATGTGAAAACAATGAATACACGTATAAGGGTGGAAAGTAAAAAAGTATTGTGTTGAATGTCGGGACTACATATGAGGAACTCCTCTCTAAAATGTACAGGATTTTGAATACTACACAGAAGGATTATGATAGTAGAATGAAAGTCATGTACCAATGCTCAAACCATTCGATCCCTCCATCTGAAATCGAAGATGATGAAGACGTGCGAGTGTTCTTGGCAGCACAATCGGAGCATCCGAATGCATACGTGCCGTTAATCATAGAGATAATGCATCGCATTAATGAGACCTTACACGAAGACCCCATCGGTTGGAGTGGTGTTGAATATGATGCCCCTGCAGTGGAAAATCCGTGTGAAGAACATAGAGTTAGCCGGGCAGTTAACCTTAGCCTGAAATGTGAATATACGACATTACCTGTCCTAATAAAAGAAGGTGTTCCTTTATCCTCACCTTTACCTATAAGAGTAGATATGCCTTCATCCTCACCTTTGTCTACAAGACCACATGTTCATTCATCATCACCTTTACTTACAAGAGTACATGTAACTTCATCCTCCACCATTAGTGATGAATGTGTATGTCTAAGCGAGAATCCATTGCTTCAGCCACCTCAAACATCATACTTCATGATCGGTCTAGTTAATGTGCCATTTGATGATGATGCATTGATCAATGATGATTTGTCGAAATATTCAGATTCATTGGATGACATGATTGAGATAGTAGTTGGACAAACGTTTAAGGACAAGGCGCGCTATCAGTATGTTTTGAGCCAATTTGTAATTCGCAAAAACTTTCAATATAGGGTCTTGTATTCATCATCCAAGAGATTTACCGTGGTATGTTTCGAAGATAATTGTCAATGGAGGGTTCATGCATCTAGGGTGAATGATGCGGGGATATTCAGGATAAAGAATTACACGTCCAAACACACATGTGGCATCACTTGGATGAAGAGCGATCACCGGCAAGCAAGTAGTAAGTTAGCCATCGAGTTGGTTATTAGTCATATGAGCAGCGCATGTGATTAAGGTCGCGTGACATAATATTAGCTATGCACGAGACATATAATATTCTTATCAGCTACAAGAAGGCATGACTGGCTAAGGAGATCGCAATCAAGCGTGTAATGGGATCTTACGAAGACTCATACAATCAACTCCCAGCCTATTTACATGAGCTAAGGAGAGCTAACTCAGGAACGATGACGGTTGTGCTTGTTAACCCAAAGACGAGCAGGTTCGAGAGATGTTTTGTTGTATTTGGACAGTGTGTTAGAAGTTTTCAAACTACTTTGTGAAGGGTGTTGGCCATCGACGGGACACACCTAAAATGTAAATACAAAGGTGTTCTATTCGTGGAAACAACCTTGGATGGAGACAATCATATTGTACCGGTAGCATTTGGTATCGAGGAATCAGAGAACAACAGCAGTTAGAATTGGTTCCTTTCCTACCTCAATAATACATTAGGGTATCTTCCGGGTTTTGTCATTATATCTGACCGACATAAAGGTTTAATAAAAGAAGTCCCCAAAGTCTTTCGATACGCGATCCATGGTTACTACGCCTACCATATCTACAGAAACATGTTGACACATTTAAAGATAAGTCTTTGGAACAATATTATTGGCAGGCTGTAAAGACGTACAAGAAGGCTGAGTTTGAAAAGGTAATGTACAATATAGAAATGGCTAACCCACCAGTACATGCATGGTTGACAGAAATAGGATATGAAAGATGGGCATCTTCGTATTTTTCAGGAAAAAGATTCAACTTGGTTACTACTAATATATCGGAGCGCGTTAATGCTCTATTCAAAGAAGCAAGAGAGTATCCTGTGACCATATTGATAGAGATAATCAGATTGAAGATCCAAGAAATGTTCTACAAGAGAAGCGAATCTATCTCATCATTTAGTGGACCTTTAACAGGTTGGGCGGAGAAATAACTAATGGATTTTCTAGAGAAGGCGCGCAATTCCCGTTGTCATGCGATTTCTTGAGATGAGTATTATATTGAGGATGAATATAATGACAAAGTTAATCTCAATGAGCTTTCGTGTACATGTCGTGAGTTTGACGTCAAAGGGTTGCTGTGTTTGCATGTTCTTTTAGCATGTATAAGTTATAATCTTCCTCATTACAACTACTGCTCCCCATTTTATACAGTCGAAAATTATCGGATCAGCTTTAATGAACAGGTGTACCCAATACGTGACAAGAGTGAATTGGAAATATCAGATGAATTCTGAAAGTATTGTGTGACAATTAAACCCTCACAACAATAAAGGTCAGCCGAAAGACCGAAGAAGATGAGAATTCCGTCGTGTGGAGAATAACGAAAAATAGTTAAGTGTGAAAGGTGTAAACGAACAGGGCATAATCGACAAAAGTGCAAGTTTCCAATACTAGATACATGATGTTTGATTATTCGAATGTAATAATATGAATGTTTTTAATGTTAGTTGGAATCTTTTTTTAATGTTAGTTAGTTGGAATGTTGGTAATTTTGAAATTTTGGTAATATTGACCAAGCACTTTGTAATTGACAAAGTGCTCAGTCAATTTAGTCAGTTATGTTCGGTCAAAATGATCGAATATAGTGCTATTTGACTGATTTCTGAGTATGAATGTCACTGTGATCACCCAAAATGACTGATTACAGAGCCAACTTGTCACTGTACTCGGTTAAATTGACCGATCACAGTGACATTTGACCGATTTCTGAGTCGAAATGTAACTGTGATAAGTCAAAATGACCGATTACAGAGCCAACATGTCGCTGTACTCGGTTAAATTGACCGATCATAGTGACATTTGACCAATTTTTGAGTCGAAATGTCACTGTGATCAGTCAAAATGACCGATTACAAGGCCAACATGTCGCTGTATTCAGTTAAATTGACCGATCACAGTGACATTTGACCAATTTTTTAGTCGAAATGTCATTGTACTCGGACATTTTCACAGATCTTGTACACATTTGACCGATTTTAGAGTCAAATTGACCGATGACGGTGATATTTCACCGATTTCTGACTCAAAATGACATTGTGATCGGTAATCTTCACAGATGACATGTCAAAATGACCGATCTCATTAGGTTTTCTAATGACAATGACATAATCCTCCACCATAATGATATTTTGACCGATAACAGTGATATTTTGACTTCAATAATGATTCACATTCAACAAACCATTCACATTTCACACAAAATTCAACAAACCATTCCACAAACTATTCACTTATAAACCATTTCATAGGTCATACACAGTTTCCACACCGATATGTTACAATAGTATAAAATACAGTTATACAAAATTTTCGCTCCCTCCCATGCCTAATCATGAACACTTAAACGGTCATACGCCAATAAATTCTTAAATAGTTGAGTGTCGTCGAACTGTTTATTTGACAAAAGGTCACCGCCGCATAGTATGTCAATATATTTCATTACATATATGTCGCAATCACTACCATTAGTCTGCTTCGGAAGATAAACCTCTTTGCGGACGCTCCACTCCCGGTCAAACGTAGAGGCGTCTCCTGTGAAATGAAAGAGAATAAGGAGTCCTTCAGTCATAACCCAGATCTCTTTCTTGTATTGAAGAAGCGAGTTGCTATTGAGACTATCGCAAATAATAATCTGTCTTCCTTTGGGGTGGATGATCATAAGAATTCAATGTTTGTTGTCGTGATTGACAAGTACATATACCTGTACATGTTAAATAAACGAAATTATCATTTATGTTACATAGTTTAAAAAGATATAAGAAATATCTAGTGTGAATCACGAAAAAATTACTCTTCCATATTTCCACATAGCCTTCGTCTCCTCTCGTTCCTATGCAATGCTAAAGCTAGAGTCTTTCACTATAAGTTTTATCAAACGCTCTAGGTCGTTATGATATTTCTTTAAGTTAGGCAAAATATTTTTGAGACATGTCTGTCATAAACATAATTACAAATGTTAGAAAAATTAAAAGTAGAATTACAATTTTACTAGGACATGTTTGTCGTACAATTACTGAAAAAAATGTGGGGCAGAATTTGCAATCCTGAGGATATGCTGTCGAACACTCATTCTTCCTTCCATCTAAAAATTCAATGTATTTGTCCATCGCCTAACAAACGAAGATAATTTAGCTCTACGAGGTAAATAAATGTAGATATAAATCAACTTATGAAGATTGAGAATACTTACAATATTATCAACTCATTCATCCTTCTCCCATATTGATTTAAACTATATTCCTGCTACCTCATTTATATTTGTATCATACCAACTAAGTAATTTCATAATTTTCTCTTTCGATAGTTTCCTAAATGGATCCATCTGTAATGTAATGGTATCGGAGAAGTAATGAGGTCTCTCGCTTCTTTAGTATTGGTAGATACATTGGGAGTTATTTCAATAGCAGACATAGGGACAAAAGGAGATTTCTTGCACCAAGAAGGCTTCAAGTGTCTTTTTGGTCTCCCTTGAATTATAGGAGTAGCGGCTTCCTTCTCGACCTCTGCCACAATAGACGGAGTAGCGGCTTCATTCTTGTACTCCGCAATAATAGGAGTAGTGGCTTTCTACTAAAGTACACAGAACCAATTATAATAAATTAATATATCAAAACATTATAGGATAAACACAACAATTAATATATCAAAACATAACATACTTCAATAAACAATACATCATTATAAAACATATTTAAAAAAAATACATTCGTACCTTGTTCGATTTCAATTCTTTCCTCTCATTCTTCAGCTCCTCTTTATCCTTCCTTATATCTTCTCTCTCCCTCCTCAAATCTTCTTTCTCTATCCTTAAAACTTCTAGCTCTTTCGTTAAATCTTCCTTCGCTTTTTGAACTCTTCTGTATGATGCCTTAATTCTTCTACCACTCCGTTGAACTCTTTCCTCTCTTTCTT
The DNA here is from genome assembly GCA_003013855.2 of Liriodendron chinense. Classification (NCBI taxonomy): domain Eukaryota; kingdom Viridiplantae; phylum Streptophyta; class Magnoliopsida; order Magnoliales; family Magnoliaceae; genus Liriodendron; species Liriodendron chinense. Next base: position 221,807 of record ML058591.1, on the reverse strand, counting down.
TAATTCTTTTATCTCTTTTTTTAATTCGTTTATCTCTTTCTTCAACTCTTCTCTCTTTCTTCCATTTCTTCCCCTCTTTCTTATATTCTACTATAATTTCTAACTCACTATTTACTTCTTCCTCTTCTTCTCCCTCTCCCTCTCCCTCATTCTCATTTTCCCCAGCTTCTCCATCATCCCCATCTTCTCTTTCATCATCTTCTTTATTTCCATCATCCTCATCTTCTCCATCATCATATTCTCCCTTTCCATCATCATCATCATCTTCTCCATTTTCATCATCCTCATTCTCTTGTATATCTCTTGACTTTTTGCTCCAAAGTTCTGTAGTCCTTTCAACAAAATCATCTTCGATTCCCTGAAAATAATTAAAAATGATGCCCACTTGTCATAGAATTCACTTGTCATCACTTCCTTTCAAATCAATGATGCCCAATGTTAAACTTTTTACCTGAATTCTTTCATAAACCAACGGCCTCTAACTCCAGCTCTTCCCTGGTGGGTTCCAAAGTTCCAATTATTTCTGACTGAAAAAATAAATTGTTTCAATCTCAATATATTAAAACATACATGATATGTTAAAAGACAAAATAGATAGAATACTGCACTTACTTCTTCATTCACAATGATGTCGTATATTGCATTGTGCCTCCATCCATACCAGTCTTCATATTGATTGAAGCGTGGAATTCTGGAAGGAACATACGACTTCACACTCCTTCTTAGTGCCATGATTTTTTTGACAGCCCATATCTGTTATAATCACATGAAATTGAATAAGATTAAAAGACTATATAGTGGACTAAATAAATACATTAGTTAGAAGACTAGATACAACAACCCTAACCTGTAGAAAAAACATGCACCCATAAACATTATAAGTGGGCCCGCATTCACGCGATGTCTGGGCCGCTGCTAGTACCCCTTTGGTCATTGTCTGGAATGCCAGACTACCCCAGGGATACTTGTTGAACTCATCCAAATGGTCAACTAATTGGATAAATTCAGGCTTACAATGATATTTGCTGACAGTCCCTCGAATGAACCATTTGACACATATTAATAATGCAACCTTAACAACATCCTCGTGCTTTTTACTCTTTACAATCTTGTTGAACACCTCTCCTAGATGTTGTTTCAATATCGGATATTGGTTGGCCGAATATTTTTCTTTAATTGAGTTTTTGGTAATAATACCTCTGGAATTGTGAGGTCTCCGGACTTTAGCCCTGAGCCCTGTTATAAGGGCGAAGTCTATCTCAGTAAACCTTAATAGGTTTTCCCTAATTTCAAAGACAAGGTCACCAATGTCCTTTCTGTGTCTCAAAAAGAGGATGTGTCCTAGAGCTTCTAAATATCTAAACGATTTAAGGTTTAACAAAAACCCGAATGGGGACTGCCTAAATAGCCTTTTCCTCTGCTCATTACTCTCTTTTCCAGCCTTCACTCCCCCCTTAAACCACCACGTGAGACTGCATTTAGCTGATAGGTTAGGGATTTCTTCGGTTCCTGCACACAAAAAAATCACATAACATGTAAATTTCAAATCACCTCTATAACGGTTGTAAATACAAAAACAAAAACAATTATAATTTTTGAACACCAAATATACTCAGTGAAATTTCAGTGAAATTGTAGATTTTTTCCTTCTGTGGTCGGTCCATTCATAGTTGAGCTCGGTACAAATGACCGATCATAGAGGAAAAACTAATAATAATCGACTAACTAATAGTTGTGATCGGTCACAGAGTGTGACCTAATTGGGATATACACTCCACTATTCGCAAACACAACCAAAGTAAACATTCGATTCCAAATTTAGTCTGTTTAAATGCATGTATGCATGTACACGTTCATCAATGTGGGGATGCACATCCAGTGCTTCATGAATATATAAACATTTATATTTAGATTTAAGTATTGTGAATCATAATGTGTACTGCATAGTTTCTAAAATGGAAAACTTGAAGAGAGATAACATCACTTCCAATAAGCTCTTTCTTCACAACAAGGTAGCAAAGAGAAAAAAAAGTTGGAAATTTTCCAAAATCCTTTGACAAGCAATGGACTAAATAAGCAACCCTAATTCCATTATCTAAGACCTTTTAATTTAATAACAAATTAAGAAAATAGAGCTAATTGACAAAATAAGCAACTCCAATTCCATTTGACCGATCACAGCGAGCGGGTTTGACACTGTGATTGGTCATTTTGACCGATCACAGCGGGTGGATTTTACTTTGTGATCACAGTGGATATGATCGATCATAGCGGGTGGATTTTACTTTGTGATTGGTCATTTTGACCGATCACAACGGCTTTGACTGATCACAACGGCTTTAACCAATCACAACGGGTGATCACAACGGCTTTGACCGATCACAGCGAGCAGATTTGACTGTGATTGGTCATTTTGACTGATCATAGTGGGTCATTTTGACCGATCACAGCGGATCATTTTGACCGATCACAGCGAGTCACAATCACCTAATTTGAGCGATATCACTTGCCATAAGTCAGCTAGAATGAATAGAAACTTCAGATTGCTTATTAGACTGTCTCACAGTTCCAAACCAGGTACTTGTATCTAAGCCTACAATACAACTAGTTCTCTTAGAAAAGATGGCAGTGACTCTCCATACGTGATCGGTCAAAATGACCGTTCACAGTGGGTTTTCACATTGCAAGTTGGGCAACCTCTCATGTAGGATTTCACAGTTGTGATCGGTCAAACTGACCAATCACAGAGTGTAACCGACCTGTGATCAGTCATTTTGTCCGATCAAACCGAGTTTAGACCGAACACAACGAAGTTTAGGTCGATCACAGAGGGTTTTCACCTCCATTTTCATCTTCATTTTCACATTTTCATAAACATTTCACATTCACTACCATCCCACCTCCATTAGCATTTCTACCTTTATTTTCACATTTTCACAAACACTTCACAATCAAATTGGCACACTCCATTCGTACTTTCACATTTTCACTTATATTAGAATGCATTTTCAATGCTTGGATGGGTGAGCCATTTTCAGCTGCTCGAAGGATGAAGACGACCGCTCCAAGGAGGAAGTTGACGGCTAAGGAAGATGACGGAGGAGGAAGTTGACGGCGGTGGAGGATGACGGAGGAGGAATACGACCGTGGGGGAGGAAGAGAGAAGGAAAGGGTATTTTCATCCGACGAATTTCCAAAAGTTTAGAGTGGGAAACAATAGTTTTGAGGAGTTTACTTTTGATGGTGGGTGAAAAGAAGCGTTTACAGGCGGAAATTTCTCTAATTCGGGCCCCATGGGGGAAGCGAATTGACTGGTGTACCCTACACCCCAACTTGGCTGGTGTATTGATGTTAGCAAATTCTGTGGACCCCTCCAAGAGGTATGTATTATATCCTAACTGTCTATTCATTTTGTGAGATCATTTTAAGGATTTAGGCCAAAACAAAGATGGATACAAAGCTCAAGTGGACCACATTGAAGAAAGAGTGTAGATTGAAAGTCTACCATTGAAGCTTTCTTGGGGGTCATAGAAGTTATGGATCAACCTGATATTTGTTTTTACCCTTCATCAATGTCCATGTGATCCTATTAACAGTTTAGATGGCAAATAAACATCATAGTGGGCCCCAGGAATGTTTTAATAGTGAGAATCATTGTCCCCGCTGCCTTTTTTTGGTGTGGTCTATTTGAGGATCGGATATGACTCATTTTTTGGATTATGCCCTAAAATGATCTCGCCAAATGTATGGATGGTGTGGATATATTAAATCCATCATTGTGGGACCCATAGAACCTTCATCTTTTTTTGGACCATTCATACGGTGCTCAAGGACCAATGCACTCCTCTATGCCACGTGCCTATACTAGCGACGTCGCATCAGCTAATCCACTTCGGGCCATGGTAGGCCGATTTGATAGGGTATATAGTGAGCCGACATAATATTTGATAGGGTATATAGTGAACCACTTGCCAACATAAAAAATGAGGCCCGCCAAGAATATTTGGAAGTTGGATGATGTCAGAGATGAGTGTCTCATCTCAAAGTATGTTTGGAAGTTAGGGGAATGTCAGATATACAAACCATGTTTGGAAGTTGTCTCTAGATTATTTAATGGGGCCTAACTTTGACGCTAACACGTGACCAATCAAATCCTGTCCGTGCCATCCATCATTTTTGCAGGCTCATTTTAGGGCATGAGCCTAAGAATAAAGCAGACCCAAATCTTAGGTGGACCAAACCATAAGAAACGGTGGTGATTGAACACCCACCATTAAAAACTTCCCAAGGCCCACCATAATGTTTATTTTCCATCCAAGCAGTTGACAAGGTCACACAAAACTTTGGGACCCACAGGAACCTTTTAATGGTCAATCATCACAATTCCACGTGGTGTGGTCCACTTGAGATTTAGATCTGGTTCATTTTTCGCACTCATGCCCTAAAATGATGTAGCAAAATAGATGAACGGTGTGAATATATAATACAAACATCAAGATGGGCCCACTGTCAGGGACGGACCGTGTTGCGTGAGGCCAGGCCGCACCTAACCGCTCCCTTTGCATGGATATGGCCCCACCATGGGTCACACATTAAAACAACCAAAAAAATACTTGGGTCATTTGGTAAAGCTAAAAGGGCATTTTAGTCTTTTTAAAAGGCCAATAGCCAAACGGTGGGCCTGACCAGATGTAAATCGATCAACATGAAAAATATCTTGATTTTTCTTGTCATATTCAAAAACCACGGGCCTTTTCCGTGGAAAGCGTTGTTTGTTTCAAGGGCTGTCAACGCGTCGGGTTCTGGCCGGTCCCTGGATTTTCGGATTCGGGTCAAGTCCAACCGGGGTGCGCACATGGAATCTGAGGTCCCAAACCCGAAACTGCTTGCAACCGGATACCCATCGGGTTTCAGAAATATGGTTTGGGTCGGGTTTAGGTCAGATTTGAGTCGGGTCTACGTTCGGGTTGCTTGCCTGACACCGACCTAAATTGGATTTGGAAGGTCCTTCTTACAAATCTTGGGATTCTTTTTACTGTTGGACGTGGATCAATAGTTATTGAATTATTTCTCTTCTTACCTTCAAGACATGAATTGAAAATCTTAACCATCTATTGTCCACCAATTGAATTTGGAACGGTGGAATTTCCTTTTTCATCCATCCTAAAATGACTCCCTTGGCCCATTGGGCTCATGCCCATTTAGGCTCATTTATTGATCTAGTTATTAGTAAATAAGAGGAGGTTTGGCATAGATTTTCCATGAACCCTATTTCCATAATCATACTCTTCATCTAGTGTTAGAGCCTTATTAATCGTGTGTAAAGCTCTCTCCTTGTCAGGGCTTCTAGCATATGACACGGGTCTTAATGCAAAAATTATTCTTTGTGAGTGAGATTGAATTTGGTGTGTAGAGATTATATGTAAGGGGTATTATTGTCATGTTAGAACTCGTGTCAATTACATTGGAAGCAATTTGACCAGATACGAAGTAGTGTCTGGACCTCTCCATTAGCTGTTAGGTGTTAAGTGTCTCATACATTTATGGTTGGTGTCATGGGCTGACCATGAGAGATAGTGGCGTCGGATAGTTGATTCGCCAGTGACGCATGAAAAAGGAATGATTTGTCATAGAGATACTAATTTTTTTTTATTGCATTGAGGAATTGCTGTCATCCTTAGGAAATTATTGAACATTCTGAACCATGTTTGTTTATAAATGCTGATGCTCACATATTATGCACCTAAAGAAAGCCGGGCTGAATGGCTTTCATTAAAATTTGTGATATTATACATTCCAAATTGTGATCTAGCAAGGGCCCTTAAATACATATCCAGGAAAAACTCTTGATTAAAAGGTAAAACTAGAGTGGAGCATCCCGTGGTATGGCCTATGATATTATGTGTCATTTAGTTCTCTGTCTTCAGAGTGTTTGAGTCATTTTGAGGTCATGGTAGCCCTAGTGTACACGAATGGTTCTCCCAACAATGTTGTGGGGACTTTTATGCTGAGGACGGGTAAGAGGTGGCTCTTTAGCTCTCACCGCAAGACGACGAGACCCTTTGCACTTAGCGCTAGGGTTATATAGAGTTATGCACCTGATTTTAGGGTGTGGCTAAATGAGAAGCCTATTGTGGGTTGTTTGCACCCGTAACTGTCTTGTAGATTGATAGATAACTATATGCCTATGGGCAGATGATGTTGATGATTATGCCTATGGATGCAGACCTCTATTCGGTTAGTGCATGACACTTGGTTTCAGGCCTTGTAAGGTTCTAGCATAAAGCCTTTTCCTTCATTAGGTCCCTGGCGCATGGCACGGGGATTCCCCAATGGAATGGAAGGTTCATGCATATGAAACTCACATTAAAGGTATCAGTGCTTGAAGATTCCAAGGGTCCTACATCCTTTTATTGTCTAATCGTTCGATTTATGTCTTTGTATTGGACACATGACTACTCTTGATTTTCTACCTTTCTAAAGCAACGTGGTAACATCATCGTTTAGTGTAGTCTGCTAGAGTTGAGTTGGTGTGGTGCAATGGTGCCATTCGATACATGGGGGCCCATTTTGGTGAAGTACCAAAATTTACATATCAACAGATGCCCCCACCCACTCGATGTGATGAAGTGCCGTTAGTAGCTTTGAGACACCGGAGTGTCGAGCGGGTGCTTAGCACTAGCCATCTTTTGTATTTTGGTCACTAGCTGTAAATATTGGCTTGTTAGTTGCTTTATGTACTTCAATTTTTGTCTTTGGAGCTCGACGCTTACAACTTAGGCATAGATCTAGAGCGACAAAGAAGTCATTTGAGCAACTGTTCTCATAGCAATGAGGGCTTAGCCTTCCTCCCAAGTTAGGGCGAAGGCCTTGGTGTGATGGCTTTGGTTATTCAGTGTTGGTGATAAAAGAGGAAGGTTAGTAGTTGTTGGTGTTGACAGAGACGCAAGCAATGGCAGAGGAGGCAACACAATAGATGGCATAGGTGGCGCTGCAGGGCTTGGCACAAGGGACGACATTGGAGCTTGGAAGAGTTGCGAGCTAATTGCATTCCAAGGCTTCGAGAAAGAAGGGTGCAAAAAGCTTTGGATGTCGATTCCTTTAGCGTGTGAAGGACCTTGGGCACATGTCCCAATTGGGCTCAGAGTGGAACCAATAGGGTTATTTAAGAATCCACGGGAAGAGTCACAGGCTTGGGTAACTCATTCAAGGGCGATGGTGCAAACTTGTGAACTTACTTTGGCGGAAGCCATTGTAGCAGCACAAGTCCCAAGATTTGAGGAGAAGCTACAATTTGACTAAATGTAGGCTTTTTCATCAGGGAGCGTTGCTCAATGTAGGTTGGTTCCTCATGCTTACAAGGGGCCAACACTTCCAACAACATTTGTTTGCAGGCTCAACCTTCCTCTTAGGGTGAGTATGGTCGAAGACCCAATGGATATACTGGAGAGAGAGAAATATCGAGTTAGTGCTGGAATTCAGGGCTATGGGGCTTACACGGGTGATGTGTCCTAACAAGTTGAAGTGGTGATAGCAGTTCCATCGCTAAATTGATTTGGATCTAGTTTCTATGGTCTGCTAGAAAAATGTCCTCCTAGCATGTGTTGATTACTTCTAGTGAGTCCACAACCCATTTTATACCCTCTTTGGAGTAGCACCGATTCGTAGGTTGATTGCTTGCCTTATAACACTTCATATACTATAGAAAATCCTTGGAATGAAAAGAGTTTTTCTTCCTTTCTTTGCTTCATTCTTCTCTTATTTGCTTGTACTTTAGTGCAGTCATGTCTATTGAGATGATTTTTGAGTGCACAACAATTATGTTTCCCATGTGATGGCTGTGACCATAATCGCATAGATTTAATTATTTGAGGTGATACTTGGTAACTATATGTTGCGAGGTACAACTCTCAATTGCAGTAGTGTGGTGTGCTTTGGCACAAAGATGATGCGGCTCCTGAGTCTTTTGATACTGGAGATGCAACCTTAGTTGTAGAGCATAACATAGCCTAGAGTGTAGGAGTGCATCCAAACTCAAGTCGAGATTTGTGTTGAAAAGTGCAAAAAGTCTTCACATCTTTGGGGTTTTTGTGCATACATGCAAGTTTGCTTAAAGCATCCATTGGGGTTGCCCAATTGAGCTTTTGAACTGTAGATGTATATGCCCATTCTCTTGCATCCGACGACTGTATGCTTGGCGGTTGTCAGAATTAGCTACAGGGATGGTTGGATCCACCCAATAGCTGAAAGGTTTGCTAGGGATTAACTTGTTGGGGGTTTCTAGCTAAAAATGTCGGTATGTATCTTTTCTTTGCGTGACTTGCTGATGAGTGGTAGGAGAGGTCATCCACTAGGGACTTGGTTAGGGCCAAACCATTGGATAATGTGTTAAAAACCTAGGGATGCTGCAACGGTTTTAGGCTCATGCAGGGCTTTAGAGTATGTACTAAGGATAACGAAGGTATCCATGGAAAGGCTGAATGACGGCTATGGTGTTGTTGCAATTTAGGCTCATACATAGCTTTGGAGCGAGTACACAGTTTAGACTCATGAGTTACTGGAGCAAGCACAATTTATTCTTATGCTGTTTGATTGCATCACAGTTTAGGCTCATAAGTACTCATTGGAGCTTTGTTGCTGTTGACTGGGCTCGTTTGATGGCTGCTTGGTGGTCTTGAGTGCTAACACCATTTAGGGCTCTTGTGTAGCTCTGGAGCAAAGATGTAGCAGTTTAAGCTCGTGCATGTATAATTTTGGAGCAATATTATAGCAGTTTAGACTAATGCGAAATTTTGAAGGGTATTACAGTTTAGGCCTATAAGTTGTTGGAACACATCACAATTTATGCTCGCAAGTTGTTGGGGGCACATTGCAATATTTAGGCTTGTAAGTTGTTGGAGCGTTACTATAACTCTTTGCCCATTAGCAAGATAGGCTTGAGTCTAGGGATTCAAAAATCTACTAATCCATAGTAATGTCGGGCTTTGCCAAAGAGGTTAATCATGATGGGTTTTTCCCTTAAGACTTTTTTGCTAGTTTGAGTCCATATATTGGATGTTCCATTGGGGCTGATGACTTTGAGCGGAACCTGGATACCGGTGCTGTAATTTAAACTGGTGTGGGCCTGTTGTAATCAAATTCCATTTTCTCCATGATGTTCTTGTTGGCTGGGCTGTAACACTGAGTTCAGAGGGATTAAGGTCACCTTGGATGATGTAATCGTTAGTTGTAGGAGATGGTACATGATTCTTGTAGAATCTAATAGGCCTTTGAGTGTAAAGCCCGTGTGGTACGCGGAAGGTCTGAGGCATTTCTTGAATTGGCACATACAATTCAAGCTTAAGAAGTGGGAACATGAATTTTGTCTGTAAAACTTCTAGTATATTGAGTGATATTAGGGGATGGTAGAGGCTGTCTTGGTTGTCACAAATATTGTAGTATGAAGGGAAACTACTTCTTTAGTCGCTCAAATTTTTTGCTAGTAGTAATCTTCATAGAAGAATTGGAAGATCGTGGACCTTGGTTTTTCTTATGTCTTTTGTGACCTTAGAACTGCTGGGTTTAAGCCTTATTTTTGTTAATGATGACTTTAGTTATGGTCTTTGTTACGTCAGAGGATCCAGGCATCTTGACACTCTCTTCCTCGGTAGAAGCATACCCATTATAGTAGCAAGTGTCAGTGAAATAGGATTCCGTATGGTATAAGGTTCTGTGTTGGCTGTGACCCTCTTCTTAACACCGTTGTCACAGTATTTAAAACAATTTTAAGCAAGCACATTTATGATATACATTCGAGTTTTTCCGGAAGTAGGCTCTACTTAATTGACAGTAGGCTCTACTTAATTGATTCTGTGCATTGTGGGACCCACTTTAAGTTTAAATTGTTCACTAGTATTGTATACATGTTTTTCTTTAGTTTATACAACTAGTATAATGAAAGAGGATTGCAAATCATGTTCAGAAGTTTTGCAATGTTATGACACTTAGACTAGAAATTACTACCAAATTTTTTTTGTTTAGAAAAAAAATATTTTTCCAAACATTTTATTTTGAAATAGCGTGAAATTTCTTGTGAAAATGTTACTCAAAAAATAAACATAAGAGATAACGTTTTCTTGCCCATGCTTTCTTGAAAATGACATTTCAAAAAACAAAATAATTATTTCCTTTCTCATGCTTTCCATGAATTCAAATAAAGCCTTAAAAAAAAAACATTCTTTACATTTTTCACAAATAAAATTTCAACATTGGCTGTTAATCTACAGTTACAAAGATTTTTGTATTTAGGGTTAATGATGCAATCAATTAGATCAAAAGAGAATAATCTTTGTTAGTTCTTCATGAACAATAGAGTTTAGTGGATGCATTAGAGGGAAAGCAGGCACATATCAAACTAAGGTTTAAAGTATCATCTAAATTTGGTACACGTGTTTTTGCCATGGATAGTACAACTGCATAGCTTGATACAAGGCTAAAATGGGAATTTAGGTTGATCTAAACTAATTTTAATGATGTACGATACGTCATGTACGAAATTAATTTTCAATTCTTGATACAAACATCATGTGAACCATTAATAAATCTTTCTTTCACTTTTTTTTTTATTTATTTTTATTTTTTTATTTTTTTATTTTTATATATACATGTGACCCAATTGATGAGTGGATTAGTTGAACTTTACATAGTCAAAGGTGAGGCCAACTTATACAAATGATGCAGGAGGGGGTGTTGAATCTATATTATGGCTACCTACGATGAGGAATTCTATTCCAGCAAGAGGCTAAAGCATAGATAATTGGAAATAATCCAAGATTAGGTGATCCACAAGCGTCTTGAGCATTGATCAAATCCAATCTCAACGTGTATGCAAGAGAAAGAGAATCTCCTACCTCTTCTTCTCTATATTTCTCTTTGCATACAAAAGAAAAGAATAAATTTTTATTTCAAATTTCCAAAAGCTCTTTACAATATCTCAAACATAGTATTTATAAAATAATTTTAACTAACCTCTGACTAATCTTAATGATTAATGTTACAATCATAACTAACCCTCAACTAATCATATAATAATCTTATAACCTGTCAACTAAAAATAAATAAAGAAATAAAAATAACCAAATTAAACCTACAAAAGCTTATAAAGAATACACAATCCTACCAAAATAGAGATGACCATATGTGGTCCTTCCTCTTAATCTCGGCCCTCGATATGAGTGAGGGTCTACTTGGCCTACATCACTCTCCCTATTGGAGAGAACTCCGTCGTCAAGTTGCTGTTGTCTTCACTTATAAAGTCCCTACTGCATAGAATGAGACATTTGATGTACTTGTAAGTGGACGTGAATCAAGAAATAAAGTTGAGTCCAGGTTTATAAGTGTAGGTCCATGGGACATATAACAAAGGGCTCTACCATCCTCCCGGATCAAACACAAAAATCCTTTATCATATTTTCAACAATCTATCTTCTGATGGGCTATGATCAAGACATCGATAAAAATGAATGGTGAAATATAGTCTCAGCCAGATGATTGCCTCTCCTAGTATGAAAAGGACTCATCCTAAGTTTTTACCAATGATGGATCTCACATCGTCAAATAACAAAACCACCTAACATCACATGTGTCATGGTTGATGCAAATGGACATAGAAACCTCAAATTTGTTAATAAAGTCTTCCCATAATTGATGCATGGACTAACAAAGATACCTTTGTTTTCATAGCTGGCAAGAGTCGGTCAACATTGGTTCTTTATCAACATGGATTAAAGAAGTCACTATAGTCATGAATTTATTGGTTAGTGGCGATATGATTGCACCTAAGATTTGTTGCCATTGCCAATCATGCTAACTCTCGTGTTTCTCATTAAAGGTACTCACCAATGGAGAGCTCTTCTGGCTTAGATTGCTCCGGTTTAAGAGATTCTTGCAAAGAACCCAAATTTCTTTGTCATAACAATACGCTACCATTTTGGGTTAATATATTTGAATCAAAGGTTATTCTCATGGAATGCAATTAAGGACCTATGCTAGACCACAACGTGAAATGTAACTTACACCCAAATTAATAAAATCTCACAATAAAAGCCTTTTAACTTATCATGCTCTTTCTTTTATGCGTATTTTTGTGATGCTATATGGATGTCCATACAAATCACATAAACATCAATATTAATTGAAATAGGTGTAAATGGAGATGAATAAGTGTCATGCCTCAAAATTCAGAATCCGAGTATGTGGATCTGATCCCGAATTCAAGGGTGCGAGATAATAGTGTTGAATTTAATAACTTTTCTCTTCTTATTCTCATTCAATTTCACATTCACATTTCCATCAATTAAATATAATAAACTAATCTATATTAAATCATCATCATAATCATAATATTTGTGTTTAGTTTATCAGTCATTACACTCTTCTCTACTAATCAAGTCTTCTATAATTAAACTCAAAGGTTATCTTTATGGCCTTAATTTATTATATCAATTCTTCTTAATTCAAATACGAAATAAATTATAAATAAAATTTCTAGAATCCTTCATTTTTTTGAAGAGTTTTTCTCAAAGTCATCACCTGAAACTAATTGTCCATAATAAAGGAGTGAGCAACAAAAGCTCGGTGAAATAGCCTCGCACAGTTTATCACATGTAATTAGAGTTAAAAAATAAATAAAGAAATTTGCACAAAATATGAGTAATCAAGTATTTAAACTCAAAAGAATAATATAAAACATGAGTATAATACAAATTATGTAAGTATGGGTCAATTGTCTCCATATAGTTATCAGTAGAACACTTAGGGTTAGTTTAATTCAGTTGGCTAATATTATCATCTAGATCATTGGTCCTTAGTGGCAAACATTTTTCTGCAAGTGTTTTTTCTTTGCACACACCCACATACACTGATGTAGGGCGGGCTGTAGACTATTTCATGGCCTAAATTGATCAAAGGAAGCTCAGTCGGGGTTAGAAGTGATCTAGGGCGTCAGGACCGTAAAACGATCGTATCTCACAATCTGGAATAAGTTTTTGGACGTATAATATATGATTTTGAGGTATCTCGAGCTAGTTTAGCCAACCAACCCTACTATGCTAGTTTACCGATGCCGGATTTGCGATATTCAATCTGATTGTCGTTCATTAGCTTATATTTAGTTTGATTTTACTATAAATAGTAAGTTTTGCTTTGATCATATCTTTTGATCCGTAGGGTCTTAGAAGTCGTCCTCAACATAAAATGGGCTTAGAAAAGTGTGTAGAATTATGTGGTTGGGCCCGTTTGAAAACTTTCTATTTTTTTACAAAACCATGAGTTCTAGTAGGAATGAGAGACGTCTATAAATAGTAAGTTGTCGAAATTTCTAGGTATTTTAGTTGTAATTGGAGTCTAATATTTCGTCTTAGGGTTTGATTTTCTATTTAAAGCATTATAGAAATGATTTGATTAATTCAATCAATTATTACATATTTTTTAAAAATTATTTCCTTTTATCTTCTCATGGATTCAAAAACACCTTGTAGATTCAAAGTATATATCAAGTGGGTTGATGGTGATCGACCTACCACATTCCTCCTCGCGTTATACACATACTACAATGGTACTCCAACCCATGACCTTAGTGTTGAAACTCTTACAAGTCTACCACTAGCTAGGCCATGAGTAAGGACTCAACTAACATGGATTTTCGATTAGAATACATGCGGATGTATTGCATTATGATATGTTAGGTCTTTGGCCATTGGATCAATGTCCTATTTCATGACTCGAATTGCAAACACCATGGGCCTCGCGTTGGATTGGGGTACCCAAATAAGTCATAGATTAAAGTGTTTCAATCCTCTGATTATTTAAAAAATTAAAGAAAAGGTCCATGCTTTTGAGAACAACCAGTTTTAATTTTTTTATCCTAAAACCTATCCATAGATTTATCCTATTAGGACACCACCCGTATCTAAACCCATAGATTTATCCTTAAAAAACCTATCTAGGGACTGGAACCTTCTCTGGTCTCAATCATACCACCGACTGAAGCACATAAAATCTAATCTTCAATTAAAATTCTAAGATATGCACCCGCAACTTGTATAGTATACACTGGTTTTTTATTCTTATAAATGGAGACCTTAGTTGGGTAATCTAGACCATTGATTTGTTGACTCCCCCTACTAATAAAAAAAATAAAAAAAATAAAAACTTTTGAATGAAATAACCTTTAACCTTTTGATTTGTGGCCTACAAATGGACTTTTGAGAAGATGATCAATACGATGGCTATCCACATTCAGATGAGAAAGTCCCAAAACTATAAGTTGGGATCTTCCACTTGGATAGATTCTGGTATTGTGGTCCATACACGGTGGGGTGCAATAGACCAACGGTATAGATCATAAAACCAACTCATCTATACCATCGAATGATGCAGATTGCATATTATCAGATCCAACTAAAACTAGCATGAATAGCAGGTATGACTCTTAGGTTACAAAATAATGCTCCTGCTTACTAGTCTCCATCTCTTTCCTTTTGTGCCACTATAAATACAACACATGACCCTATGAAGGACATCATCAAAACACCATAGTTGAAGTAGTGGAAGATGCATTCTCCTCCACCTCCTGATCCACATGGTCCACCTCACCATGGGCCACCACCACCTCCTCAGCCAAATCCACCCCCACCAGATAAAGGTCCAGGATGCCATCATCATGGCCCACCCCACCCTCAGCCAAATCCTCCGCCACCAGATAAAGGGCCAGGAGGCCATCATGATGGACCACCTCACCATGGACCTCCTTCTCCCCATGCACCTCCTCCAGGTCCTGGGTCACATGGGCCACCTCATCACTGATCTTGTGTACTCAATATATGATTTATACTAGTGTGTGCATGTACTACGTATACAAGGAGTATGAATAAATCAAATAAAATAGTAGGTGGTTTAGCTCTACTTATTATAAGCTTTTTATATGCCATTTGCACATTTCCTTGGGTTTGTGTTTTGCATGGAGTGTATAGAGAATGGTTTTAAGACCCGTCCTGAGTGGGATCGACTCGGATTCGGTGGGACCCAATCCGGTTCAACACGATTCGGGCAAGCCGGGCGATTCAGATCCAACCCGGGTGAGTCACGACTCAACTAAGGGTTAACTGAGTCGATCAGAGTGGCTGTCTTTTTAAGCATGGTATGGAGTGATAATATTGCTTGTTAATGGGCTGGGCTGGGCTCCCAAAATGGGACCAGCTCGGACTTTACATTGGTCTTATTGGACCGGACCTGAGGTCGATCAATGGATGGATTAAGAACATTCACTTTTCAATTTCATGACAGGTTGGGCCCAGCCCAACCAATTTTTCTGGCCTGGCTTGGGCCTGATGTGTTAGACCAGTGCTGGGCCAGGATGAGCCTATTAGGCTGGGCCAGGCTGCGTCTAGGATAGCCCAGCTCAAGCTTAGCCCATTTCTGGCGAGGAAAGGAAGGGTGTGGTTTCTTGTGGCAGGGATTGGTTTGAAGTTTCAGGCCCATGTATTGAATCTGGGCCTGATATCAGTCCCAAAATAAATGGGCCAGGCACAAGCCGCAGACGATTGGACCATTATTCAGGTGTGCTAATTACAGAATTGCAGATTCTTGAACCAGGAGCATGTATAATGTCCATAAATATCGTTGGACCCACAACAAATAGCAACCGTGGCTCATGGTTCAATAATCTAATCATTGGCTGATGGGGCCCCGCTTTGGAGCCCATATATGCTATGATGGAAAATCCCATTGATCCAATAGCTTTCCCTCATTGAATTTGGACCGTTGGCTCTATTACATTCTTGTATTTAAGGCTGGCAATGACTGGGACAGGGCCCAGTCCATCGTCAGGCCTACTTGAATTCATGTTTCCATGAGCCCAAGCTCTCACAAATGAAATTAAGACAATCAGAAAATGTGGGCAATTTGTAGAGCTTGGGTGTTTTCTTAAGGCCTGTTTGCTAGACCCCAAAAAAATGAGTTCATCTCATTTAGTTAATCATAATCGTGTTAGGGTGAGTTTGGTTGCATCAAATATCACGAAATTTCATGATTAAGCAGTCTAATTTGCAAAATCCAAAAATATTTAGCCCCGTACTATGAGGTCGAGCTCTGTGGGCCCCACGTGATTTATGATGAACATCAACACCCTGCATTTGGTAGGTCTCCTCTAGGTTGTGGAATGTGCCAAAAATCAGCCGTATCCAAAACTCAGGTGAGCCATATCATCTGAAAACATGGTGCATAAAGCATGTAAAAGCACTTGGTGGGGTCCACATGAGTTTTGGAATGGTTAAGATTTTGTGTAACCCCTCATCCAAGTGGGACACACATAATGGATGGGCTAGATGTCAAAACCGCGTCTCAGTGGGCCCTATGTACAATCAAGAAGGTTTTAATGGGTAGGCAATATCTAGGCTCAATTTTTGTTTGTGTGGCCCACCTAAATCATGGATTGGCCTCATGTTTTAGCCCATGGCTCACCATGGAAGGGCACATCTAATTAATGGCATGAATGTTCCTCACACATCATGGTTGGGCCCACATAGCTCAACCTCATAGTACCTAAGGGTGCATCTGATCGATGGGGGTGGATGTTCGACATAGACCACGGTGAGGCCCATAGAGCTTCCCAAGTCGACCTCATAGTACTAACACCCCCGCTCCACACACACACACACACAGATGTTTGGCTCTGAGGAGCCATCTACAACTATCCTTTTTACAAAATCATTTTAAGCAAATGATCTTCAATATCTAACCAAGGTCCAAATGATCTTCAATATCTAAACAACGTCCAACAAAATAAAAGGTCCACATTGATCGATCTCGATAGTCAATTAAGTGGGCGCTTTTTGGATTGGATTTACCTCCAAAGAATCACACCCATGACATGGTCCTAATCGGCTGATCAATGTCCAAGCTAACGGTTGATTCATATTGATTATGCTAGAAAAGATCCATTTATCAATTTACACCATATCCATAACCGTTGATTCATATTGATCATACGGGAAAAGATCCATTTATCAATTTACACCATATGCATTGGGCAGGCATTACCGCAGAGTAACTGTGACTTTGCCTTAGACTTAACAATGACTTTTCAAGAGTCGTATTGATGGATTTCACTGATGTGATCAAAATCAATGTGCAAGAGACACCTTGATTGCATAATCCTAACCATCTGAATAATGTCCAAGAAATGGGCAAGGAATTGGAAGGTTCAAATTGATTATATTGGAAAAAGTCCAAGCACCAATATGGACGTACATTATGATCTGGCTGCACCCTTCATTGCCTCTCAAGAATTACTTTGAATAGACAATCCTAACAAGTAATTTAAATATCAGTACAATGCATGTATTACACACTTAGGACACCATATTGGTGTCGAATTGGAAATATCACACTTATCACGGAAAGCATTGCTGTTATAGGGAAACTGTTGGTGGAGCCTTCAAACTGTGCTAGACTGGGTTTGGCGACCGGTCGACCAGGATGGTCGACTGGCTGAATTAGCCTCAAGGAGGACAAAGGTAACCGGACAATTTCGGGTTTGGGCGATTGATCACAGCTTGGCTGGCGATCGATCGGTAGAGACAGGTCACTCGGGGGTTCTCCTCACTAGACTATTTTTTGACACCAGTGACCGGTTGTAGCTAGTGTCGGTATTTTATGCAGTTACGCGGTTCTGCATAAGTTGTTTCTAATTTTGAGTTTTTTTTCCTATAAAAAGGGGTTGTAATTAGGATTAGAGGTAATCCTAAGGACTCCATGGTTTCCTCATCGTATTAGGGTGTGGGGAGAGGGTTTTGAGAGAGAGAACTTGGGTTTCCTCTTGGATTCCTTGTTTGTGGGCTGTTCATCTTTGTAATCTTCTGATATTCATAGTAGATTCGTTTTGTGCCATGATTTTTTTACCCATGAGGGGACTTTCCATGTAAAATCGGATTGTCTCTGCATGTGTTGATCATGTGGTGTGATTGCATTGTGTTACTCGATTTGATTCTATTCTTTGCTGTGTTGTTTGATTTACTTTCGCTGTGGGCCAATTTTTCCAACAAGTGGTATCAGAGATATCATTGGGGTGGAGCAGAATTCAGATATGAGACGAGTGCATGACATTGAGCACGAGATTCGACATAGAGGAAGTTTTCCGGTAAAAACAACTACGAACTATGGAAGGTGAAGATGGAAGCCCTCCTAGTTCAGCAAGGGCTTGAAGAGGCTCTTGGAAAGCGACCTGAGACTATGAAAGAGGATGAGTGCAAAAAAGCTCGACAAGAAGGCCATAAGCTCAATCCTGTTGTGCCTGAAGGATGATGTCCTCTATCACATCATGAAGGAGAAGACTGCGGCTAATATGATGACGAAATTGGAGAACATGTATGCGAAGAAATCTCTGGAGAATCGCCTGTATTTGATGCTTCAGTTGTTTAACTTGAATAAGGCGGAGGGGACGAATGTGGAGGACCACATTAGCACGTTCAATAGGCTGATTTGCAAGTTGGTGGATACAAATGAACCGATGAAGGACGAATATCAGGCATGCATCCTGTTGAATTCTCTTCTAGACTCATATGAGTCATTCAAAGATTCTTTATACGCAGGGAAGGAGACTATTAGTGTTAAGACCGTTATCTCAGCCCTCCAGTCGAAGGCGATTAGAAAGAAAAACAGTGACGTGGGTTCTCATTGTTCTTCAGTAGCACTGATTATGAGGGGAAGAAATTCAAAGTGGGGTGGGGGATTTTCATCATCGAGATCTAAAGCCAAGGGTAAAGGGAAGGCTAAGGTGAGGTGCTTGAATTGTGGACAAGAAGTCCACATAAAAGGGGATTGTCAGAATCCCAAGTTGAAGCAAGAGAAGTCTAAAAATTCTTGTAGGAAGGCGAATACCATGGGATTGGTGGAGGACATGATTGATGAGGGTGATGTATTGACTATATCATGTAAAGGATCCCTCAGTGGAGAGTGAATCTTGGATTTAGGTGCATCATATCACGTTTGTCCTGACCGGAGTTCATTCATGACATACAGGGAGTATGATTGTGGATCAATGTTTTTGACAGACTACTACACCTGTGAGGTTGCCAATATTGGAACAGTGTGCATTAAGATTTTCGATGGGATCAACTGAGTCCTAGAATATGTGAAGCATGTCCTTAGGCTGAAAAAGAATTTAATCTCTCTTGATGCACTTGAGGCGATAGGGTGCAGATTCATCGTTTGGGATCAGTATTATAAAGTGACGAAGGGGGCACTCGCGTTGATGAAGGTACGAAGGTGTGGCCATCTTTACAAGTTGATCAGGAGCACTGTTCATGGTGGAGATGTGGGATCGGCAGCAGGATCTACAGTTGCTCGTATGTGGCAAGTGCCCAAGGGCCACATGATAAGAGCGGCAAGGGGTGTGAAAGTGTGAGGATGAAGTCGGTGGAGGCATGAGAAATAGTGGAGCTATATTGAAGACGAGATGTTGAAGAAAGCAAGGAAGGTTGGAGTCGTCGTTTGAAGCCTTGGTGGAGATTGTTCATGGAGCCTTCAAACTGTGTTGGGACAGGGTCTGGCGACCGGTGGACTAGGGTGCTCGACTGGCCGAATTAGCCCCAGGGAGCACAGAGGTCATTGGACGATTTCGGGTTTGGGCGACCGATCGCAACTTGGTTAGCGACCGGTCTGCAAGGGTCAGTGACTAGTCATTTTTTGAGGCACGACAGGTCAACTCGAGGACTCTCAGTGTTAGTGTTTTACGCAACTATGCGGTTCTATGTAAGTTGTTTCTAATTTCGAATTTTCTTCTATAAAAAGGGGTTGTAACCGAGATTAGAGGTAATTCTAAGGGGTCCATGGTTTCCTAATTATATTAGGGTGTGGGGAGAGGGTTTTGAGAGAGAGAGAGAGAGAGAGAGAACTTGGGTTTTCTCTTGGGTTCCTTACTTGTGGGTTGTTCATCTCTATAATCTTATGATATTTATAGTAGATTCGCTGTAGCGTGGTTTATTCGAAAGCTCGAGATAAATCCAGAGGCAAGTTAAGTGTCAGGAAAGATGTTGAATGTTGGAATTGTGGTAAAAAGGGCCACTACAAGAATAAATGTCAAAGTAAAAAGAAGGATAAGAAAGGAAAAGTGAAGGATAAAGATGATGAATCAGATTTTATTGCGGTCGCTTCAGATGGCAACATTGTTGTTATTCTCTCAACGGATCATAATGTTTGTCTCATGACTACGAATCAGGACACCGATTGGGTGATTGATTCGGGAGCGTCGTTTCACGCAACTCCACCAAGGGATTTCTTCACAAGCTACAAGTCAGGCAACCTTAGTACCGTGAAGATGTGGAACTATAGAATATCATATATAATGGGAGTTGTGATATCTGTGTGAAGACCAATGTGGGTTGCACGTTGGTTCTAAAAGATGTGAGGCATATTCCCGACCTTTGCCTCAACTTGATGTCGACGGGAATGTTGGATGTAGCCAGCTATGAGAGATAGTTTGTTTGTGGGCACTGGAAGCTCATCAAGGATTCTAATCGCAGCTAGAGGGAAGATGTGTTGCACCTTGTATAAGACAAGTGTCAGCGTATGCAAGGGTGAGTTGAACACAACGAAAGATTCAGTGACAGACATGTGGCATAGGTAGCTTGCCACATGAACGAAAAAGGGCTTCAGCTACTAGCGAAGAAGTGCCTCGTTCTAAATTTGATAGGTATACCTCTCAAAACCTGTATTGATTATTTTTTTAGGAAGCAACATAGGGTTTCTTTTGTTAAGACTGCTTCTAATGTTAATAAAGTTCATGCGTTAGATTTGATTTATTTTGATGTGTGTGGTTTGATGAGGACAAAATACATGGGTGAGGCTCTATATGTTGTTACATTTATAGATGATGCATTTGGGAGGATTTAGGTTTATGCATTATAATCCAAGGATGAGGTATTTAGTGTATTTAAAGTATTTCATGCTATGGTCGAGAGAGAGACAGGTAGACCATTGAAGTGTCTCCACACTAACAATAGAGGTGAATACATTGGGGCCTTTCATGAGTATTGTAAGTCCTTGGGTATACGGCATGAACTAACGGTGCCCAAGTCCCCCCAACACAATGGTGTAGCTGAGTGCATGAATCGCACCATTATAGAGAGAATCAAATGCATGTTATATATCTCACGCGAAGTTTTCCAAAAGATGTTCTGGGGAGAAGCAATGCACATGAAAGTGTATTTGATAAACAGGTCTTTATCAGCCCCATTGAATGGAGAAGCACCTGAGAAGGTGTGAACCGGACGCGATCCTTCGTACAATTATCTTAAGGTGTTTGGATGCCAGGCATCCGTTCATGTACCCAAGGACTAAAGGTCCAAGCTTGATATGAAGATCAGACAGTGTGTGTTCTTGGGGTACGATGATGAAAAATTCTGTTACAGACTATGGGATCGTATCGAGAAGAAGCTTGTCAGGAGTAGAGATGTGATTTTTTTTAAAGATCAGTGTATTAAAGACATTTGAAAGCCAGAGAAGACACAACTCAGTTTAGGTGAGCTGGAAGACATGAATCCGATCACTCCCGTGATGCCTGATGATAGGGGAGTGTAGCAAGGTGCAGGGGATGAGGGATTTTCTACAGCAGATGAGCCAGGGGGAGCAGCCCCCATATGATCCACCTGTTGAGCCATAGGTGAGGAGGTCATCTAGAGACAGAAACCCGTCCAACAAGTACTCGCCACATGAGTATATTATGCTTATCAATGGGGGAGAGCCAAATGATTACTCTGAGGCCCTAGCCGACGTGCATAAGAGGGAGTGATTGAAAGCTATGTAAGAGGAGATGAAATCCTTGCATGTGAACCACATCTATGATCTAGTGAAATTGTCCAAGGGCAAGAAAGCTTCGAGCAATAAGTATGTGTTCAGAAAGAAGGTTGAGCAGAAGAATTCATAGACGGGGTTTAAGGCCATACTTGTGGTGAAAGGGTTTAGTCAGAAGAAATGAATCGACTTGGAAGAGATATTCTCATCGGTAGTGAAGATGACGTCCATTCGGATGTTGCTTGGGTTGACGGCTAGCATGGATTTTGAGATAGAGTAGTTAGATATTAAAATTGCCTTTCTCTATGGTGACCTGGAAGAAGAGATCTATATGCATTAACCAGAGGGGTTCGAGGTCAAGCGCAAGGAGAACATGGTGTGTAGGCTTAGGAAGAGCTTGTATGGGTTGAAACAAGCTCCAAAGCAATGGTATAAGAAGTTTGACTCATTTATGTTAAAGTATGGATATGACAGAGCGGAGTCGAACCACTGTGTGTTCACGAGCAGGTTCTCAGATGGTGATTTCATTGTTCTGCTATTATACGTTGATGATATGCTTATCATGGGAAAAGACATTAAGAAGATTGATTGGATGAAACATGAGTTGGGCAAGTTGTTTATGATGACATAATTGCGCTAGGCTAGGCAGATTCTAGGAATGAAAATTACGCATGATAGACGCAGCAGAAGGCTATGTTTGTTATAGGAGATGTATGTTGAAAAGGTCCTAGAGAGGTTCAATATGAACAAAGCGAAGCCAGTTAGTACTCCACTGGATGATCACTTTAAATTGCGCGACAAGTAGTGTCCTAAGACAAAGGCAGAGGTAGAATAGATGTAGAAGATATCCTACTCCTCAGCGGTAGGAAGTTTAATATATGCTATGATGTGCGCACGCCTAGACATAGCATATGCGGTTGGGGTTGTAAGTTGGTATCTTGCTAATCCTGATAAAGAACACTGGGCAACAGTGAAGTGGATACTACAATATCTGAGGGGCTCATCCAAGTTGAGTATATGCTATGGTGACGGGAAACCCATGTTAGAAGGCTACACAGATGCAGATATGACAGGTGACATAGACTCCAGGAAGTCTATATCGGGATTCATGTTCACATTTGCAGGAGGAGCGGTTTCTTGGTAGAGCAAGCTGCAGAAGGTCGTAGTGTTGTCCACGACAGAGGCTGAGTACATTGCAGTCACAGAAGCATGCAAGGAGATGCTTTAGATAAAGAGGTTCCTACAAGAACTTAGCCTGAAGCAGGAGAAGCACTGGTCTATTGTGAAAGTCAGAATGTAATACACTTGAGCAAGATTTCAAGTCACTATACCAAGTTGAAGCATATAGAAGTTCAGTATCACTGGATCAGGGATACATTGGAACAGAATGTGTTACAGCTTGAGAAGATCAATACAGACGATAACGGGTCAGACATGATGACTAAGGCTTTACTCAAGGGAAAATTTGACGCTTCCAGAAGCTTGACTGGCTTGAAGATGGTGGACTACTCCTGAGTCGGAAGGGGGAGATTTGATGGGTTTTCCTCCTCAAGACAGAGGAGAGATTGTGCATTTTTAGGGTCTCACGATCGATTGCCTACCCTGGCTGACAAGCCGAATTTTGGCCCAAAGGGAGTGCTGCACGTTGGACTGTTTACAGTCCATTTAGACCGGTCAGCAGACAAGTTGAATTTTGGGTTTTCTTCTCAGTAACTCTCTGGACTGTTTTTGGTTATCCACAACTAGTTGACGGCTCTGGACGATTGGTTGGCGGTGCGCGCAGACTGCTATACACAGTTTCCTAATTGAGCTCTATCTCTTGCATGGGGCTATATATTGGCTTCCAATTTGAAATTAAGGCATCTGATTAGGGGTTCTATACGTCCAAGGTAAGAGAGAGAGAGAGAAAAAAAAGAGGAAGAGAGAGAAAAGAGGAAGAGAGGAAGAGAAAGAGGGAGAGGAAGCTTGTTAGAAGGAGAGATTTCTGCTTGTAAAGGTGTGTCATTGCGCAGTTGACATCTCAGACTCTTCTACGTCCTCGTGCTCGATGAGATCTCTCAGTTTCTATTCCTTTTATTATTTATCCGCTCCTGCGTGAGTGAAGAAGGTTAGATCCAAGCGCGTTGTGCTTGTGATCGAAGGTTGTAAATGTTTTACTTCATAGTGGATTGTTTCTCTTGACGAGGTTTGTGGTTTTTACCTCTTTAATGGTTTTCCACATAAAAATTCTTGTGTCGTGTGGTTGATGATTTGATCTTGTTTGTTACATCATCATATCACATAATTCAAGTAGTTGGGGGGCGAGATCCTAAGTTTTTGTGCAATGCACTCAACAAGGGTGAGACGTGTCAGACATAGGGAGATATGTGTTTGTCAAGGGCGCTATCCTGAGACACATGTTTGACTGTGAAGGATCCACTGCTTCCTCGAAGTTTCCACACATTGTTGGGACTGAAGACCTCTCAGCTTCATTAAGTTTAGGGCTTGTTTGGATGGAAGGAATCCACCGTAATATGGTGTGGTCAACTATAAATAAATAATGATTACGACTACCATGTTAGTCTAAAGTAAGGTCAGATGTGATGCCAATTCCATTGTAAGGCTTCAAATTTTGTATATGCTTGTAATGTACTCCTGCGAATAGACACATGTGGATATAACACGCCTAATACGTGTTATATCCACACTGTCCATCCATTTTGCAATATCATTTTAGGGCTTTGCCCTAAATATCAACTTCATCCAACACTTCTGTGGGCTGTAGGAGATTTTGAATGGCAGGCATTCAATCTCAACTGCTTCTATAGTATGGTCAATTTTTGTTTTGGATATTGTGGCTCATTTTTTTTTCTATTTCCATAAAATGCTCTCGCAAAATAAATGGACGATGTGGATATAATACATACATCATAGTGGGGCCCACCAAACTATACCACATCAAGACACCTTTGCTCACTGAATTAAGATGGATTCTTATGATTTGACAGCTTGGTGTATCCAATTGATGATAATGAGTAATAATGAAGGGCAGATTCCTTCCATCCAAACAGGCCTTTAGTGATGTAATTCCTTTCTCTCTCTTTTTTTGAGTGATTTTAGCGGGGACTCATCTTTAAATGTAGGCACAATGTTGAACTACATAAATCTTATTTTTTTTTCTTTGTCTCATTGACATATTCTTACAATTTCCTATTGGAATACTCAACTAAGTTTCCCAGTAACTCAACTAAATAATTATCTAAGAAACTAATCAGATGACCGAGTTACCGTTACAGCCTACTTGAATGATTGTCATCAAAATCAATAGTTTACAAAACTGTTGGGAAAACCTGTAGTGGAAGCAAGCCAACCACCACAGCAGAAAATGGAATCAAACGAGCATCATAATGCAATTATATACGCACGTAATCAACCACATAGAGACAATCCAATTTTACATGGAAAAATCCCTCAACGGGTAAAAATTCACGGCACAAAGTGATCCAGTATGATATTAAAAGATTACAAAGATGAACAACTCATTAGAAAGGAAACCCAAATGAAAACCCAAGCTCTCTCTCTCTCTCTCTCTCTCTCTCTCTGAAAACACTCTCCCTCACCCTAATACAGTTAGGAAACCTTGAACACCTTAGGATACCATTCAAGTCTAGATTCATGCCATATATATAGCAAACAATCCAAAAATAGAAACAACTTACGCAGAACCGCGTAACTATGCAAGACACCACATATATACTCGACCGATCGGACCTCACTAGCCGAATGGTCGGGTATAGTAAAAACAGTCCAGAGAGGAAACTTCCAAATTTGACTTGTCCTGCCTCCACAACCGATCGGTCAGCCGACCGATCGGAGCACACCTTAGACCAGTCGGCAATCGGTCTACGCACCTGAAAACTATCCAGAGCCAATTGTCTTTCCCAGACCATAATTCGACCGGTCGGTCAGACATATTCGACTGGTCGTGGGTCCTTGTAACAGCACAGTTTGAATGCTCCACACCAACAATCTCCACCGAGGCTTCAAAAGTTGAATCCAACTTTCCTTGCGTTCTTCATCATCTCAACTTCAACATAGCTCCACCGCTTCTCATGCCTCCATCTACCATATCCTTGCACTTTCACGCCCCTTTTCGCTCTTCTCATGTGGCCCTTGGGCACTTGCCAAATACGTGTAACCTTGGATTCCGTTGTTGATCTCACAGCTCCACCATGAAACGTGCTCCCGATCATCAACTTGTAAAGATGGCTACACCTCCGTGCCTTCATCCACATGAGTGCCCCCTTCATCACTTTACAATACTGATCGCGGTCGATGAACCTGCACCATTTCACCTCAAGTGCACCAAGAGAGATCACATTCTTTGTCATCTTGGGGACATGCTTCACATCTTCTAGGACTCGTTCGATCCCATTGAATATTCTGATGTGCACCGTACCAATACCTACCACCTTGTGAGCATAGCTATTACTTACAAACAATGATTCACCATCATACTCTCTGTATGTCATGAATGAACTTCGGTCAGGACAAACGTGACATGTAGCACCTGAATCTAGGATCCTCTCTACCGAGAGATCTCTTGCCGGATACAGTCAATACTTTACAAAGATCACCACCGTCCTCTACAGTATTGACTCCCTATCTAGAAGAATTTTCAAACTTCTTTTGTTTCAACTTAGGATTCTGAGAATCCCTCTTCATGTGGCCTTCCTGACCACAATTCCAGCACCGCACCTTGGCCTTCCCTTTGCCCTTGGCGTAGACCCCTATTTTGAATATCTCCCATCGTGCTTTGAATCTCTTCCCCTCATAACCAGTGCCTTTGAGGAAGAACGATAACCAATGTCGCCGCTTTTGTTTCTCATCGCCCTTTATTGAAGTGCTGATATAAGGGTCTCAACATTAATCATTTCCCTTCCTGCGCACAAAGAGTCCTTGAATGACTCATATGAACCTGGAAGAGAATTTAACAGGATGCATGCTTGATATTCATCCTTCATTGGATCATCCATCTCCGCCAACTTGCAAATAAACCTGTTAAATGTGCTGATGTGGTCTTTCACATCCGCCCCCTCCGCCATCCTTAGGTTAAACAACTGAAGTACTAGATACAGGCGATTCTCCATAGATTTCTTTGCATAGACCTTCTCTAACTTCGCCTTCGTATCAGGTGCAATTTTCTCCTTCATGACATTATAGATGACATCATCCGTAAGGCACAACTGGATTAAGGTTTTGGCTTTCTTATCAATCTTCGTCCACTCATATCTTTCATAGCCTCAGGTCGCTTCCCAAGAGCTTCTTCAAGCTCTTGCTGAACTAAGAGGCTTCGATCTTCACCTTCCATAGTTCATAATTGTTTTTTCGGTAAACTTCTCTATGTCAAACCTCGTGCTCGATGCCATGCTTTCCTTTCAAATCCGAATTCTGCTCCACCCCAACGATAACTCTGATATCACTTGTTGGGAAAACTGCCAGCGGAAGCAAGCCAATCACCACAACATAAAATAGAATCAAAAGAGCAACACAATGCAATCACACACGCACACAATTAACCACAAAGAGACAATCCGATTTTATGTGGAAAAAACCCCTCAACGGGTAAAAAAACCACAGCACAAAGCGATCTACTATGATA
The DNA here is from genome assembly GCA_003013855.2 of Liriodendron chinense. Classification (NCBI taxonomy): domain Eukaryota; kingdom Viridiplantae; phylum Streptophyta; class Magnoliopsida; order Magnoliales; family Magnoliaceae; genus Liriodendron; species Liriodendron chinense. The sequence goes on along the minus strand of ML058591.1, from coordinate 194,335 downwards.
TTAGAAGATTACATAGATGAACAGCCCACAAGCAAGGAAATCCAAGAGAAAATCCAAGCTCTCTCTCTCTCTCTCTCTCAAAACACTCTCCCCTCACCCTGATACACTTAGGAAACCTTGGACACTTTAGGATACCATCTAAGTCCGGATTCATGCCATATATATAGCAAACAACCCAAAAATAGAAACAACTTACGCGTAATGGCGTAGGACACCGCGTATACACTCAAGCGGTCATACTCGGCCCACTGGCTGACCGGTTGGGTATAGCGAAAATAGTCAAGAGAGGAAACTTCCAAATTCGACTTGTCCCTCCTCCACAACCGACCGGTCGGAGCACACCTCATACCGGTTGGCTGACCGGTTTGCGCACCCAAAAACTGTCCGAAGCCAACTGTCTTTCCCAGACCATAATTTGACCAGTTGGTAAGACATATCAGACTGGTCGTGGGTCCCTGTAACAGCACAGTTTGAAGGCTCCACACCAACAAAAACCTCAAGTCAGATGACTGAGTTACTGTTACAGTCTACCTGAATGATTGTCATCAAAATCAACAGTTTACAAAACTTCGCGTGAGAGTACAGTAAAAGAGGGATACAGTGCTGATTAATATTGCCAGCAGCTGCTCCAAGAGTGTTTTTGCACGAGAACGCACCCACTGCTCACAGGGTAATGCATGTGTATTCATAGCAATGAGAGAGGTGTATGCCTGTGTTAATGAGCCAAAAATAGCCAGTGCACCAGTTTTTAAAATGGAGGATTCCCATCCTCACATTCTTGCAATCCTAACAGGAGAACCTAGCTTTTGGAGCTGGTTTCATTGCACCCACATGTAAAACAAATAAGATCTTGAAATTAAAATAATAATTTGGATTCCAGCCATTCACCTAGCCTCAAACAAGGAATTAAAAATAAAAGGATAGCATTTATTCCTAATAAATCACGAGAGTTGAAGTAAAATACAAGCATGGAGTAATAATCTAAAAGCCCTCGTTCCTTAAAATCACATTTTTCATATCTCACACGCTTACAATTTCCCTCTCTAAAGGCCATTTATCTCAGTTGGTATCTTTTGTGGGCCACTTCTTGCTAGCCTGGTCCATGATATCTTCGATCAGAAGTGTCATGTTTATGTAAGAAGACCCACCTTCTTTCATGGCCCTACTTGCCTTCTCCCCAAGCTCTCTTGTTCTCTTTCTCCTCTCTTCTCCTTCATCTCCCTCATCCATCAACCTCTCTACGGCCTTCTTAACAGTTTCCATCTTCACCAGCACATCAACATTCTCGTCTCGTTCCCATTTACTGGCACCCAGGAAGACGCCAAGATCAACGCCAATTCTCATAACTTGTACAAGAAACTTCTCATTGAGAAACTGCTCTGCGAAGAGAGGCCACGCCAAGATGGGGACACCCGCACAGATGCTCTCCAATGTTGAATTCCATGTAAGACTCCATTAGGTGGGCCACACATGATCATCGGTTTAGATCATGACCGTTGGATTATTCAGATTGAGAGATTCAGTGGGCCCCACTATAGTTGTGATCATTGCAAATAGGTTTGGGGCGGGACGCTTGAACCGTGTTCCCTATACGCGGTTATTAAGCCAGATATGGAAACCTACGGTGTGGAGACCCTAGAGGAGAGAAGTGTGATGGGTAAGCTTCTCTAGCCCTCTTTCCTATAAATATATGTCTTGGTCCCCTCACCAACACACGAGAGAAAACCCTAGTCCCATTGAGAGGTTCTCCTAAAGGTGTAAGGTGCGGAAGACCAAGAGTTCTTCTCGGCAACACGGCGGCATCGGGAATGTCTTCCCAATCAGGTATGGCTTTCAGATTACAGTATGGAATCTCCATTGTTGATGCATAGACGATCCGATTATTCCGCATTATGTTTAAGTTTCACAGTTGGTATCAGAGCCTACTATGCATCAATCTTAGTAGATTCATGGTTTCTAGCATCACATGTGGCTGTTGGATTCGTGCATCTGGTGGAGCCTTCCCTATGCACCGTACTCATGATCGGCTGGCCATCCTTCTAGTTGGTTCATGGCCCTGTGGTCATCTATCGATGGTTATAGAGTAACCTCGTTGCTGTGGAATCGCATGCCACTGTGGAGGCTACCTCTGTGATTTTATACAATGATCTACACATCAACGGTAGTTATCACCGGATTGTGCCTAATCAGGCCACGGCTTCTCATTGAAATCAGCCATTGTCAGAGACCATTGCCAGATCAGATCAGATCCATTGCCATCGCTAATCAGTGGCCGGATCTTTTTTATTTTAGTGTAACCCCAAATCAGCCGTGATCATCGGCAGTTTTGCAATCCGGGGAGAAAATCAGATTTTGATAATGGATTATTGGCTGCCATTCAGATCTGGATTTAAAAAAAAAAAACCCAATCTTCTGCAATCAGCGGCTGCAGATTCTGCTATCAGCGGCAGCAGCCGCGATCATCTCTGCCTCACCTTCTTTCAAAATCTGGAAATCCCTTCCTCCTGGTCATTGATTTCAGTTGGTGCCGATCACGGCCACCGATCCTGGTGCTGTTCCGGCGGCCGTGAAAACCCCCTGCCCATCTGGTATGATGCTATCATGGCTAGCCAGCCGGAACCCCATTCGCCATGGCTGCTACCCGAGGGTGACTAGTTTGCTTGCTTAAGATCAAACCCACCTCCATTGCTCGTTGCCGATCTCTCTGCTGCAACCGATTTTAATGGCAGAAGGTTTTGGTGATGGTGGCCGATGGTGCCGTAGGAGAATCCGATTCCGGCAATGATCATGGCCCCAAACCCATTGCACCTTTCCATATCATTCAGTGCCAGCGATAGCAGCGTTGCTTCACCATTGCTACCGGCCATCGGTCGCCGGTGGTGTAGAGCCTGTATGTAGTTAGGGTTTCCAAATTTTCGGGCAGTGGTGAGCGGCGGCTAGGGTTTGGAGGCAGGATTTTTATAAAGGGTTTTGGCGATAGCATGGGTTTCCTGTTTTGGAAATTCTGCAGAACAGAGGCTGCACGTTCTGGCGTGCTTAATAAGGTCCCTATTTTTTGGGCTTTATGTTGGGCCTGCTCACACGGTCCAAAGACTGCATTTGGATTTTATGTTGGGCCTGGTCACAAGGGTCCAGGGCCCAAATCTTCTGTTGGATATATTGGATTTCTGAATTTGGAATTGGGCCTTATGGCGTGGGCTCGCACATCCCTGTAGTATGGGCCTGTTTATTGGCCTGTTGGGCCTATCTTGTATGATTTATATGACCCACAACTGGGCCTGCTATGGTTTTACTTCATATGCTTTAGGTATTGGACCCAACTGGAGTTGTTTAAGAAATTTTCATGGGCTGGACTTTGTACCTATATATTACTTGTCGAATCAAGCCCAATTAAAGGCCCTATTTGATGCTCATTTTGGGCCCAACCTTGGGCCATCCTTTAGTGCATATAAAACCTAAATTAAATGTTAATGGTTTGTGGGTTTTGCCTTGTAGATGGCCTAAATAATTTAGTTAATATGGGCTGATTTTGGGGTCTGTTTTCAGTATATGTTAGGCCCGTTATTAGCCTATTATATGCCCTTTTCAAGGACAGTTTAGGGCCCATCGGGTGCTTGTTATGAGCCCAACCCTTGGGCATATTGTCCATTCACTCTTTGGACATTGTGCGGCCCGCTTCAGTTAGCTTGGGCTTGTTAATCTTAACCATTTAAATTGTGTATACTTGGGTCATCCTTCCAGTACAAGTAAAAGCCATATATATATAATTGATGGTTGGTTTGTTTTACTTAATGGATGGGCCAAGTAAATCAGATGAAATGGGTTGGATTTCCAAGTGATTTTCATTGGGCCGTTGGGCCTGTATATTTGATCCAGCATATGGACTCTCTTTTGAGCCTGTTTCCAACAGGTTTTGGGTCTGTTTCCAGCAGAGTTGGCATACTTTTGGGCCCTAGTCTGGGCCTTCATTGTAGGCCTAACCCATGAGACATGGTGTCTTATTACTTCTTTTGGACTTTGAGGGGCCCACTTTAGGTACTTGGGCCCATTGTTCAAGATGAAGTAAACCATTGTGTTGGTATACCTGGGCTGTCTTTTAGATTCAAATAAAACCTTATATATGTTTATGGTTGGTGGGTTTTACTTTGTGGATGGCCTAGGTAATCAAATCATCTTGGTTATAACTATTAAGTTCAAATTTGGTCTAAAATAGAGCCATTACCCATTTTTCCATGGTTGATATTCAGGGTCGACCATTAAATATAATCCAACCATCATTCAGTTAAAGTTGTTTAAGCCTATGGGCGACCAACATCAGCCATGTTTTGGGTCGAATCAGAACTTTTGCAATATGGTCTGTTGTGGGCAAGATCATTTAGCAATCCTTGAGTCTAGGAGTGGGATTGGAGCTGGTTGTGTTAGCCACCAAAGTGACCCCAATTGGCAAAGATTTCTACTTCTAGACTTCTGTAGATGGAATTCAGTGACCCTCCATTATAGGATTGCATTCAGTTGCGTTCATATCCAGGCGAGCGGTGGTCAGAACAAAGAAGTATCATCGTTTGGTTGGGTGTGAGCGGAATGAAGTGATTGATGATGGTGATATAGGTCTGAGAGATTCATTTCACCCAAAGGTGATGGGCGTCTTAGATTTATTTCACCAACATTGGTCAGCTTCATGTTCAGAAGAGCCTCCTGTATGTTACAATTTCGCCCAAAGGAGGAATTGTGATGATTCGCTGGGCTCTTGTCATATTTTGATGATTATGGCCCATCATCATTCTGGGTCATTTGATTGAAGGCCCAAATCAATCGAATGTTCATACATGCATGATATTTGTGGTTTATGTTCATGCATTGTTATAAGGGACTTGATTATTAATGTGAGTTTTATGCTTTGAATGTCCAGCTATGACTGTTTCCAATATTCCAACACAATTCAATTCCATACCTTTGCTTACTGGGTCCAACTATTCCAAATGGAAGTCGTCCGTTGAAATAGTCCTAGGTTGCATGGACTTGGACTTGGCCCTGGAGGAAGTAGAGCCTCCTACTCCAACTGATTCTAGTACGGATTCAGCAAAGGCTCACTACAAGGCCTGGACCAAGTCAAATAAGATGTGTCTCAAGATCATAAAGAACTCGATTTCTGAGACCATGCAGGGTGTCATGCCCGACACTGAGAAAGCTTAAGATTTCCTGACTGAAATAGGAAAACGATTTCAGAAATCGGATAAAGCTGAGCTGAGTTCAGTTTTATATAAATTGACTCAAGCCACCTATAACAGTCAAGGAAATATCATGGAGTACATTGGTGGATTGTCTGATGTGGTCGCTAAAATCCGTGCATTAGACCTTAAGATTGAGGATGAACTCCTGTTTTCTTGGTTCTGAACTCCCTCCCTCCACAATGCAGTCAATTCCAAATCAGCTATAATACTCGAAAGGAAAAGTGGACATTGAACGAACTGATATCTCAGTGCGTTCAGGAGGAAGAGAGACTCAGAAGGTCGAGCAAGACACAAAGTGTTAGTGCACTTTTCCGTGGCATACTAGTGCACCTTGTTTGTCAATCACTTACAGCAGTGAGTCTTGTGTCGGTTGAGCCCAATGAAGACGAAGACCGAAGACTCTAGACGGACCGGCTGCATCAAGAATGAAGATTCAGGTAAATGAGATGCCTTGATGCCTTAAGCTCCACCAAAACCTATCCCCTTTGTATCCTTGATGACCTTGACCATATTTAGAACCCTTTAGGCATCTTTGATAGGTCCTAGGTGTCCCATTTGATCAACCTTTCCTTGGACTTTATGTACAGGCTGAAGAAAGTAGAGTGCAGCTTGTATGTGGGGAGAACCAGGCTGGTCCGACCGGTCATGACCGGTCGGCCAGCTGCCTTGCTGCTTTATGCAATGGCCAGCCGACCGGTCATGATCGGTCGGCCGTTTACATATCATGGTGGCCAGCAAGTATGGCCGACCGGTCATGACCGGTCGGCCTGGAGGATTTCCTTCATCCAGCAGAGGGCGCCGACCGGTCATGACCGGTCGGCCTGGGGCATCTTGGCTGTCCAACAAAGGGGGCCGACCGGTCATGACCGGTCGGCCAGTGTGTTTGACCTGCATTGATGAAACCTTCCAGCAGGGATGTCCGACCGGTCATGACCGGTCGGGACAGGTAGGGACAGGCCGTTTTCTGCCCGTTTTATGACCGTTGAAGCCCTTTTTCTATATATTTGGGGCTCCACTCTTGGGCAAAAAGAGAGAAGTTTTTGAGAGCCCATTCCATACTCATCTTGTACATCATTTGGGGCCTCAAAGAGGAGGTTTTCAAGTCATATCCCTTGTGTTTCAAACACAAGTATGGGCATTCAAATGCTATCAAGAGATGACTTGATTCCTCTCTCAAATCTAGAGGTGTGACGCTATTCCACATAGGTATATCCTTTGTCCAAAACCTCTAGAAGACTCTCTAGGTGAATCTCCTAGTTGGAACAACCTACACATCCCATGTATGAGATTCACCCATCCTCCTAGCACCTTGGGCATTTCAAGGCATCGCATGCAAGGTGTTTGATCGAATGTGGCTGAGGCATTGGCAACGCAACGGCGGCACGATCGAGGGAGCAAAGGGACGCTGATTGAAGCACGGGAGAGCGGAGATCAAGCAACCCAATACGGCGCTAAACGAGGGGCTCATCCGACAAGTAGGTTGTCTTATTTGAGAGTCCATTTTAGAGTTTGTTTGTCAACTCGCCTTAGGGACGTTAGCCGTTCCTTGGCCCGTCAGCCGGGCCTAAACTAAGTCTCCAAGGGGGAGCCTCCGACACGGGAGTAAACGTGCGATAAGGTTGAGAGTTAGCCTATGTCTAAAACTCCGGATACGGTTGAGAGGTGAACCGATAAAACCTCCGTGTAAAGGTTGAGAGGTGAACCTCATTTAAAACCTCCGATAGTGAATGCCGGTGTGCTCAAAGGGGTTGAGTACTTGAACCGGGAGTGGAGTAGACACGTAGTCGAACCACTATACATCTTTGTGTTTGTGATTGTTCTTGAGCACATTCTATCTTTGCATTGTTAGTTTAAATTGCTTAATTATGAATGATTGATATGAATGCATGCTAGGCACCTTTTAGGCATCCTCACACAAGATGTACCTTCACTACTTGTGTAGACTTGAGCTCATTGATCCACTCTCATAAGTCTACACAAGTTGCATAGGAAAGAAGCTTTATTAGTTGAATCATTTTCTTACCTATGCATGCTTAGACTAGGTTTGATTATTGCCTAACCCTTGCTAGTCTATTTGATTGGACCCACCAAGGCTTGGAAGCCGAGGTGTTCTTGCTTATAACGCTTATTTTGTTGAATTGCATAAGTAGGCGAAAAGAATTTGAAAAAGGTCCATATCACCCCCTCTAGGTCCTTAGACATATCTCCGAGTATCTCTACAAGCGGTAAAACCGCAATTTCAATTGGTATCAGAGCGGGTTCCTCTTTAAGGGCTTAATTGCCTAGAGGTTGATCCTAAAGAGAGACTTGAAAATATGTCTAGAGAGGACTCTTCATCCGTCACTAAGCCTCCCTTCTTTGATGGGTCAAATTATCCATATTGGAAAGCCCGTATGCGCATCTTCTTGGAATCCATTGATTCGGATGTGAGGGACATGGTTGATTTTGGATATGAACCCCCAATGGTAACTATTTCTAAGGAAGGTGAGCCGGATGTTCTCAGGCCAAAAGAAAAGGCATTATGGACTGCTCATGAAAAAGCTCAGCGTATTAATAATGCCAAGGGCCTGAATGCCATATTTTGTTCAGTATCGAGAGAAGAATTTGGTCGGATCCAAAACTGCACTACCAGTAAACAAGCATGGGATATTCTTGAAGTTACCCATGAAGGTACAAATGTTGTTAAAAATTCTAAACTCCAACGCCTCTCCACTCTATTTGAAAATATTATTATGGAGGAGGATGAAACGTTTACTGAATTTTATACCAAACTGAACAAAATCACAAATGATATGTGGGGCTTAGGGGATCCGGTTCCGGAACATAGGCTTTGTAGGAAAATTCTGAGATCGCTTCCGGAACGGTTCTCTTCTAAAGTCACCACCATTGAAGAGTGTAGGGATCTTAATACAATGAAAGTTGAAGAACTCATAGGTTCCCTACAAACCTTTGAGCTTGGCTTTAAAGCCCCCTCTAGAAGGAAAAACATCGCCTTCAAGTCCTCTCACAGACACAAGAAAATCAAAAGTGAGACGGAGGATGATAGCGATGATGAGGATGATGAGGAAGAACAATTGAACAAAAAATTCAAGAGATTCCTCAAATTTGATAGAGGGAATAGCCGTGACAAGAAGGACAAGAAGGGTGATAAACGTACAGGAAAATCATCCATACCTTCATCCGTCCGTTGTTATGGTTGCGGTCGTCGTGGCCATATTGCCCCGGAATGTCCGGAAGGGCCTAAACCGAAAGGTAAAAAGGCCATGGCTGCCACTTGGGATGATACGGAGGAGTCCGAATCTGATGATGAGAGCCAACATAAAGATCTTGCTCTCTCGGCCTCCATCACGACCCCTTTACCAGATTATCTAAGAGGGGATCCCAACCGCTATCCCTTCTAGGAGAAGGAGGAGTTCCCAACCCCTCACCTCATGCTATATTCTATGAGGGTGTTGTGGAACCTTGCTACCCTTTGGCTTTTTAATCTCATCATGGTAAGAGAGGGTAGCTAGTTATGCTTTTATTGGAAAATCTGAGGATCTCAGCCTCATTTCTGTGTTTATGGGCAAATCAGAGGAGTCAAGCCTCATTCGCCCAATTTTTGATGATTTAGCTTTGCTTTTAATTAATACATTTGCTTGCTAGATTATCATGCTTAGATTAGCTAATCATCTTGAGTTTTATGTCTTATTGTATGCTAATCTTTGCTTAGTACTGGTCTTGATATACCAATAGGGGAGGTTGGTTGATTGGGCTATAAGCCCTTTGTGCTTCATTGCAAATGTATGTCCTTGACCAATATTGCATGATTACCTACGCTTAGATAGTTATATCTTCCTGTTAATCATGTTTTTCTTAGCATGCTCCATGTATTTATGATTCATGCACCCTACACTCTCCTTTTAGCATGTGCTTATAGTTATAACTGCGACACACTATCTCCTCTTACCTTAACTTCATTGGTATATCATTAAGGGGGAGAGAATAGTTTGTCAATTGCTAACAAAAAGGGGGAGAAAGATCAAATCCCACCAAAACTAGTTTGCTATGTTTTGTGATGCAGGGATTGACAGGTTGTGGGGGAGCAAACTGAAGCGGAGCAGCATAGTTTAGACATGTCAAGAGTCCTGTAATTTATGCTTTATCAATGTAATATCTTGAACATGTAATTTGTTTGTTTTGGTAGGTTAAGTTTTTGTAAGTAATTGACAAAGGGGGAGATTGTTAGTGCACTTTTCCGTGGCATACTAGTGCACCTTGTTTGTCAATCACTTACAGCAGTGAGTCTTGTGTCGGTTGAGCCCAATGAAGACGAAGACCGAAGACTCTAGACGGACCGGCTGCATCAAGAATGAAGATTCAGGTAAATGAGATGCCTTGATGCCTTAAGCTCCACCAAAACCTATCCCCTTTGTATCCTTGATGACCTTGACCATATTTAGAACCCTTTAGGCATCTTTGATAGGTCCTAGGTGTCCCATTTGATCAACCTTTCCTTGGACTTTATGTACAGGCTGAAGAAAGTAGAGTGCAGCTTGTATGTGGGGAGAACCAGGCTGGTCCGACCGGTCGGCCAGTTGCCTTGCTGCTTTATGCAATGGCCAGCCGACCGGTCATGATCGGTCGGCCGTTTACATATCATGGTGGCCAGCAAGTATGGCCGACCGGTCATGACCGGTCGGCCTGGAGGATTTCCTTCATCCAGCAGAGGGCGCCGACCGGTCATGACCGGTCGGCCTGGGGCATCTTGCCTGTCCAGCAAAGGGGGCCGACCGGTCATGACCGGTCGGCCAGTGTGTTTGACCTGCATTGATGAAACCTTCCAGCAGGGATGTCCGACCGGTCATGACCGGTCGGGACAGGTAGGGACAGGCCGTTTTCTGCCCGTTTTATGACCGTTGAAGCCCTTTTTCTATATATTTGGGGCTCCACTCTTGGGCAAAAAGAGAGAAGTTTTTGAGAGCCCATTCCATACTCATCTTGTACATCATTTGGGGCCTCAAAGAGGAGGTTTTCAAGTCATATCCCTTGTGTTTCAAACACAAGTATGGGCATTCAAATGCTATCAAGAGATGACTTGATTCCTCTCTCAAATCTAGAGGTGTGACGCTATTCCACATAGGTATATCCTTTGTCCAAAACCTCTAGAAGACTCTCTAGGTGAATCTCCTAGTTGGAACAACCTACACATCCCATGTATGAGATTCACCCATCCTCCTAGCACCTTGGGCATTTCAAGGCATCGCATGCAAGGTGTTTGATCGAATGTGGCTGAGGCATTGGCAACGCAACGGCGGCACGATCGAGGGAGCAAAGGGACGCTGATTGAAGCACGGGAGAGCGGAGATCAAGCAACCCAATACGGCGCTAAACAAGGGGCTCATCCGACAAGTAGGTTGTCTTATTTGAGAGTCCATTTTAGAGTTTGTTTGTCAACTCGCCTTAGGGACGTTAGCCGTTCCTTGGCCCGTCAGCCGGGCCTAAACTAAGTCTCCAAGGGGGAGCCTCCGACACGGGAGTAAACATGCGATAAGGTTGAGAGTTAGCCTATGTCTAAAACTCCGGATACGGTTGAGAGGTGAACCGATAAAACCTCCGTGTAAAGGTTGAGAGGTGAACCTCATTTAAAACCTCTGATAGTGAATGCCGGTGTGCTCAAAGGGGTTGAGTACTTGAACCGGGAGTGGAGTAGACACGTAGTCGAACCACTATACATCCTTGTGTTTGTGATTGTTCTTGAGCACATTCTATCTTTGCATTGTTAGTTTAAATTGCTTAATTATGAATGATTGATATGAATGCATGCTAGGCACCTTTTAAGCATCCTCACACAAGATGTACCTTCACTACTTGTGTAGACTTGAGCTCATTGATCCACTCTCATAAGTCTACACAAGTTGCATAGGAAAGAAGCTTTATTAGTTGAATCATTTTCTTACCTATGCATGCTTAGACTAGGTTTGATTATTGCCTAACCCTTGCTAGTCTATTTGATTGGACCCACCAAGGCTTGGAAGCCGAGGTGTTCTTGCTTATAACGCTTATTTTGTTGAATTGCATAAGTAGGCGAAAAGAATTTGAAAAAGGTCCATATCACCCCCTCTAGGTCCTTAGACATATCTCCGAGTATCTCTACAAGCGGTAAAACCGCAATTTCACAAAGTGCACACCTAGTGACATCTGGTCAAGGATGAAAAGGCAATAAGAAAAGAGAGCACACTTCAGGCAAAAGTTCTACGGGTCCTGCGGGTGGCAATCAGCCTAACTCTGTAATGAAAACTCCATATGAATTATGGACAGGGCGAAAGCTTAGTCTACGATATTTTCGTGTATGGGGTTGTCCTGCAGAAGCCAAACCATATAACCCGCATGAAAGAAAACTTGACCCTCGAACTGTTAGTTGCTTCTTTATTGGATACCCAGAAAGATCAAAAGGATTCAGATTTTATTGTCCATCATATTCCATGAGAGTCATTAAGACTGCGAATGCTAGGTTTATTGAGAACACTGAATATAGTGGGAGCACAAATTTAAGAGATATTGTATTTGAGGAAGAACGGATTGTGATTCCCACCACAATCATTCAGAGTAGCATGGTTGTCCGTCCAGCAGTGGACCTTGAGATCCCTATGGACGACCATGCACAACCTCAAATACAACCCACTGATGAGGAAATGGAAAACCCAATTCAGAATAATGAGCCATTAAGACGATCACAGAGAGAGAGAAGATCTGCAATACCAGATGATTACATCATCTATTTGCAGGAGCATGAGTTTGACATTGGGGTTGAAAAGGATCCTGTATCCCTTTCACAGGTCGAACAAAGTGCGGATTCTTCTCATTGGTTCGATGCCATGAAGGATGAATTGAAATCCATGAAGGGCAACAAAGTTTGGGACCTTGCTGAATTGCCTGAAGGGATTAGGCCGATTGGTTGTAAATGGATATTTAAAACCAAACGGGACTCTAAGGGCAATATCGAAAGGTATAAAGCCAGGCTAGTTGTAAAGGGTTTCACTCAGCGTGAGGGCATTGACTTTAAGGAGACTTTCTCACCTGTATCTAAGAAAGACTCCTTTAGGATCATTATGGCTCTTGTGGCTCATATGGATTTGGAGCTACATCAAATGGACGTGATAACTGCGTTTCGCAATGGAGATCTAATGGAGAACGTATATATGTTGCAGCCAGAAGGTTTTAAAGCCAAAGGCTCAGAACATCTGGTCTGCAAACTTAAGAACTCCATTTATGGGTTGAAACAGGCATCACGACAATGGTACCTAAAGTTTCATGAAGTTATTTCCTCATATGGTTTCATTGAAAACACTGCGGATGAGTGCATATATGTGAAAATCAGTGGAAGTAAGTTTATCATTTTGGTCTTGTATGTTGACGACATTTTAGTAGCCAGTAATGATATTGGATTGTTGCGTGAGACTAAGAAATTTCTATCTCAAAATTTTGAGATGAAAGATCTTGGTGGTGCTTCCTTTGTCATCGGCATTCAGATTAGCCGGGACAGATCACGTGGATTACTTGGCTTGTCGCAGAGGGCCTATATTGATAAGGTTCTCGAAAGGTTTGGCATGTAAGATTGTGCTCCTGGCCAAACACCTGTTGTAAAAGGTGACAAATTTGGTCAATTTCAGTGTCCTAAGAATGACCTAGAGAAGGATAAGATGAAAGCTATTTTGTATGCGTCAGCAGTAGGGAGCATCATGTATGCTCAGGTCTATACGCGTCCAGATATTGCTTTTGTAGTTGGAATGTTGGGCAGGTACCTTAACAATCCAAGTATGAACCATTGGATAGTTAAGAAAGCATTGCGCTACCTGTAAAGGACAAAGGACTTCGCACTCACATATAGAAGGTCTGACCATTTAGAGCTGGTTAGATATACAAATGCAGATTTTGTTAGCTGCCTTCAGCGAGAGTTCCATTGCGAGCTACATTTTTATAATGAAATTATACTATGAAAAACGTGACATGATTTGGCTGCTTCATCTACGATGAAAGTGAAATATGTAGCTTCTCTTGAGCCTACGCATGAGGCGATATGGCTGCAAGTTTTATTCAGTACAGAATTGTCTAATGTCTATAGAACTCATTTGCATAAAGCAGATGATGATGGATCTACTCCTTAAAGGTCAGTTTGTCACGTAACTTTTGAGACATTTGTCTTTCATGGGATTTGGTGACCCAAAGAAATATTGGATTAGTGGGAGCTTCAGTTTGATCCGATTCAGGTATAGACATTGGAGATCTCATTTTGACGATTCTGTTATTCAGTTTATATCTTGCTTCTCCTTCAGCGTGCACATTCAGTTTTGAGCAAGCAAGACTTTGGTTTGTGTCTTGGAGACACGTTCAGTAGGACCACTTGAAGATAAACACGCATGATCACATAAGACGTGTAATCTTCATACCACACCCCATATCATTGATCCATGTTGTTAAGGTTATTGGTATCTGTAATTGTGATTCGTCACACTTCGAAAATATTAAATGTTGTGTTGACTACCACAATTCAATATCAGTGGTCTTGATGGACCGGATCTGACAAGCGTTGCTCATAATTATCCAACGGTATTGTTTTGAAATCAGTAGGGCGCCCATTAGGAACTTTTGAAACAAATGCGTTTTATAAAATTATTTTTCACAAAATAAAATAAAATGTTTTGTTTTCTTTTGGTGATCAGTGTAGCCCAAGTGGGAGAATGTAAGACTCCATTAGGTGGGCCAAACATGATCATCGGTTTAGATCATGACCGTTGGATTATTCAGATTGAGCGATTCAGTGGGCCCCACTATAGTTGTGATCATTGCAAATAGGTTTGGGGCGGGACGCTTGAACCGTGTTCCCTATACGCGGTTATTAAGCCAGATATGGAAACCTACGGTGTGGAGACCCTAGAGGAGAGAAGTGTGATGGGTAAGCTTCTCTGGCCCTCTTTCCTATAAATATATGTCTTGGTCCCCTCACCAACACACGAGAGAAAACCCTAGTCCCATTGAGAGGTTCTCCTAAAGGTGTAAGGTGTGGAAGACCAAGAGTTCTTCTCGGCAACACGGCGGCATCGGGAATGTCTTCCCAATCAGGTATGGCTTTCAGATTACAGTATGGAATCTCCATTGTTGATGCATAGACGATCCAATTATTCCGCATTATGTTTAAGTTTCACATTCCAACCGCAATGCGTCAAGAACCCTCCGATTGCTGGGTGCGATAAAATCAGTATCTGTGGGGCCCATCCTCTAATTATGAGAGCCCTTTCCTTTATCCTCTCCTCAAATCCCTCAGAAAGCCATTCCTCTATCTTGGCGGGTTCCACGATGTCTCTAATCACCCAAATGAACGGTTGATTTGAAGCTTCCAAGCCCAAACCTATCTGTATCAACTGCGAAGGAGAATGGCGGCATTGGCTTCCAAAACAAACATAAACAACTGACTTGGGCTTTCTTGAATCAAGCCAACTCAAACATTCGTGCTCATTGATAGCGGTTTTATTCCCTCTTGCTGCCTTATCCGACATCTCCTTGTTGCAGAGAGATACTGGCCCGACAGTCCATACCTTCTTTCCCATGGCCTTTTGGTAGTACTCAACATATTCATTCTCCAGTTCAGAAAAACTGTTCACCACCACACCGTAAGATTTTGAATCTGCAGCTCTGGATCTACTGAATAACTTTTCTAATTCAAACATTTGTTGGGTCCCAAACAGCAGCTGGGATTTCAGTATCTCAATTCGATGAGGCAAGCCCAACACGGCAACTGGTTCTGACTCAGAGGCGACATTTTCGTGAGACTTGTAATGGTGCACGTTGTGCAAGCACAAGAGAGAGAAGCAGCACATCCCATGGAAAAAGATCCTTGGTATCTCGAACTTGCTAGCGGTTTCGAACGTCCATGGGAACGAAGAGTCTGAAATAATGCAGCTCGGGCGCGGTTTCTATTCTTGAAGATACTGTTCTATTGGCTGCTGCAGAAAATTGAATGCGGTGAAGAAATCCATCATCAATTCTGGAGCGATGACATCCATGTTCTCACTTCCATCCGGGAAGCCAGTTTCCTGATATGGGAAGCCGAATTCGGCAAGCCGGATTTGGAGACCGGATTCGATGGCGCGGTCGATTCTGTTCTTGAATCGAGCAGCATTGAGGGTTGTGGCGATTATGGTAACAAGCACGCCACGCCTTGCGAACAAGTGGGCCAAGTCGAACATGGGGATCATGCGGCCTTGGGCGGGAATGGAATGAAGATGAAGTGAAGCTGGAGGGAATTTCGTGAAGCCATGGTGAGTTTTGAAGAGAAGGATGCAAAAGAAAGATGGATGAATTGTGATTTGAAGGTCGAGTGTCTGGTGCATATATATATATATATATATATATATATATATATATATATATATATATATATAGAGGTGCTAAGAAGCTTCCTGATTTGCCGTGCATTGACCGGTAATCCGTTAAATTGCGGGGCCAGGTTGGTTTTAAAACGTGGGGCGTTCAACAGATTGATCAAACGGTCCAGCGTCATCATGGACCAGATGGGGACACATTTATGGCCTTGTTGGCTATGAACGATGATTAGTTCATCGTGTAAAAGTCAGATTGACGGAGCATAATTCCAGTACTGCCGATTGTAAAACTCAGTTTTTTTCTATGAATGTCGACATTTCATCCATGATGCTTGATGCTGTATATATGTGTCTATCGACTCTTCAGCTTCCGTGTTTGAATGAGCCAATGGAACATGTGCTCATCATATATAGACTCTTTAGCTGGATTCGACATCTATGAATGTTGCTTGTGAACTACTCTTGGGTATGCTGTGAGTGTTATTCTCTCTCAAGGCAACAGGTGGGCCATTTTCTAAATGGATGGTGAAATTTCGTTCATGAAGTCTGATGTAATGTGTGCATTGACTCTTCAGCTGCCGCATTTGAATGGGGCGCCGTTTGGCCGATGACCCCAACACCAGCTAGCTCTAGTGTAGTGCACTTGAGCTTGGGATCTGCCTCAATTTTTTGAGCTCCATCATCCTCCAAAATTAGCTGGTAAAATAGATGGACATCATGGATAAAACACATACTTCATGGTGGGATCCAGGGAGCTTTACATCAGCTAGCTGGATGGTGTTGGGGTCATCAACCAAACGGCGTCCATCTGAATGAATGCCAGAATTACGCTCGTGAGGCTAATGTAACACGTGGTTGCTGACTTAAGGCAACATGTGGTGGAAATAATTAAATGTGTACTGGCTGCAAATTGTACTACAGCCTAACTGAACATTCCCTCACATCCACCCCATGTATATCAGGTGAGCGGCCACATAATTTTCACCATGGATCCAAGTACTAGCTAATACTAATCCAAGAATTAGGTGGGCCACACCACAGGAACATTGTAAAATCATGCCTAAAACCTCTATATTCAGGTGGTGTGGCCCATATGAATCTTAGACTGCCTTATTTTTGGGCCACTCTTCACCCTCGTGGGACACATAAGATGAATAAATTGGATGGCAAATACAGTAGTGGATCCACACATAGTTTGGACGATTTTAAGGGTGGAACTTCCAATCTCAGCTATTCCCCGTGTTGTGGCCCTCCTGAGTTCTTAATGGGCCTGATTCTAAGACCAAATTCAAATGCAAGGTGGCACAACTGATGGACGGTGTGGATCTCATCCATTGGAAGTCATTCCATCCACGCCAACAAAGTTCACTGGAGTAAAACTTTGATACTCTTGCAGAGTGTCATGGGTGATACACTCACAATTAAAATTACTCATATATCTGACATACAAATAATTTAATTTTTCGGATGTTACTTAAAGCCAGTGGCACCATACAAGAAAAAAGGCTTTTAGCCTTCGTTTAAAAAAGTGGCTAAAAAGTTCAAAAAAAGGAGGCTAAAACATCTCGCCTCATTTTTTCTTGAACTAGCCTTCGTTAGTACAATCGAGGCTACAAGTCCCATGGTTAAAGGCTTTAGCATCAATTTTAGCAACTATGGCTAAAAAACCTTTTATAGCCTCAATTCTTAAACTGAGGCTAAAAGAAACTTTAGCCTTGATTGCCTCCAACGGAGGTTAAATCTATTTTTAGCTTCAGTTCTCAACAACCGAGGCTAAAGCCTTTAGCCACGGCTGTTGCAGCCTCGATTTGGGTAATTGAGGGAAAACCAAGCTTAAAGATGGATTTAGTCTCTTAGGAACAAAAATTCATTGTCTCAAATTAGCTTTTGAACGTGATGGACAATACTCTCCAACTTGGTTCCTTAACACTTCTAAAATATAATCCAATTAACCGATCAAACATTCTTTTAAATCCTTAAGAATGAGAGTGATTTGTGTAATGTATACTAGACTCTTTGATGTTTAAAATTTCTATCGGTCAAATAATATAAAGAACTCATATAGAAAACTACTTAGCCAGAGGATTATATATAGATTTTTAAAATCAAATTACTTCTCATCTCATCATCTTATATTCACATAGACTTGAATTTATAAAAATTTACTTCCTAAGAGAGTTTTGAAATAAAGAAAATTTCGAAAAAATTTGCTCGAAATATTGCAAAAATACTAGTAGATTCAGTAGGAATCTCACCCACCAACCTAAAGTTTACATTGTCCTCAATGTAAGAAAAATATACAACGCATGTAACATGAGAGCAATGATAAAATAAAGAGGAGCGAGTGAGAAAAAGTACCTTAGAGGGCAAGTTATTCAAGAGCAATTTCTTTCAATGTCTCCATTAAATTAAGAGATTTATTCAATCCTAAGCAAAAGTAAACCTAATGCAACAAAATAAAACCTAACCTACATAACCTACTCTACCTTAATCTAATTATATGTAACACATGGTCGGATTGTAGTAGAATTATTGTGAATTGTAACAAGTTGTTCATTAGGATTATCCATAGTCCTACTCGACAATATACATGGGTGTTCTTCATCATGAAAAGCCAAGAGAAACACACACCACATGTATGAGAAGATGAGATAACATTATTGAAAAGTTGTCTCCTCAAATTCTGGACTGGGTAAAGATTATATAGATATGGGTTCTCCTAGTCAAAATTTTCAATGGGTGAAAAAACTCAAAGTGGTGGAGAGGCATTTATCAATGTTTTTTCAGTTAAAGTTGTCCCCTCCACAATTTCAAAATTATATGGTGCTTAATCGATTGTGAAAAGTTTAAAACAGTGGGAGATGGCTCTTCAAATATCGACACTGTGTCCTTAATTATCTCATCATCAAGATTATTGGAGTGTACCAAGCATTCCTTTAGGAAGTCAAGATATTTAGATGAGGGATCGTCTTCCTCCCTAAGTGATCGAAGAAATTCTGTTTCAATGGTATGGAATTCCTCCTCTATAGAGAGGAGGTCTTCCAAAGAAAGTTCTTCGGGTTTAGTGGTAGGCACAATAGCTTGAATTGGTTGGATGTTTGAAATTTCTGATTGTGCTAACCCATCTTCCAAATAAACAGAATTTTCAACCCTAAGTGGATCTTTCAAATTAACTTGGTTATCAACAACTGAAGCTAAATTTAGTTTTTTGCCTCGATAACAAACCGTGGCTAAAAATGTTACTTTTTTTAAATATTTGTTTAAATAAACCAGTGCACATTTCACCTATTTAAATCAAGACATAAAACAATCATAAAAGCACAACACCATTGCACAGTTAACCGTTTATTTATAGTTTTCAAAATAAATTACAAATGCACTCATTGCATTGGTTTCACAAAACAGAAGATGAGAACCAATCGTTCGTTAACCTGAACCTTCTGGTGTGGGAGATTGCACCCATCTCCTATCTCTAAATGCCACAGTTGGATGTTATATTCTATAGCAATTTCTTCTATTATTATGAGCTTTACATCATCTGATATTGACCTTGAGCACAGCTTCTCAGTTATCTGTATGAAAAAAGGGAATAAGGTGTCATAATCAATCTAAAGGATAACCATGCAAATGGAATGTCTACATCGAAAAGGACATTTCTGAACTTGACAACCTGCCGGTTCATCCTTGATGCATCTGTTGTAATTATGTCTATACTTTTCCTTCCCCTCAGGACACTCTACAATACCAATATGGTTGGAAAATTAGAGGTCACAAGATAGGGATTTAGTAATATTTGTGAGGTGACTTAGATAAATATCGTCTTAAAAGGTGCTAAAATTTCTTAGAGTAGCAAAAGGTAGGACTGAAATGCACAATCAACAATGAAATCAGAATATGTTGCACCAAGGACAGTTGGAATGAAAGTGGAGAAAATAAGAGTTTCTAAAAGAGACACTTCTGAATGCCTATGGCAATAACGGCAACAATTTACTGTGAACTTGAGATAACAAAGGTCAACATAGCAACAAAAAACAATTGAGACACCATGAAAAGACGACATATAAAGAAGTTCCAATGTGTGAGGGAGTTGGTGCACCAAGGCATAAGGCCACCACAACATTCGCCCATTTCCCTAATGATAGTTGATTCCTTGACCAAAGGACCTTCTGGAAAGTGCATGATGATTTAATAAGAGAATATGGAATGTAAAATCTACAAAATCATATTTTCCTATGCCACTGTCTGAGGATGGACTATAATCAAACCATCATGAAAGACAGTAGTGAAAGCATTGGGATAACATTTCTGACTTGGAACCCAGTCTCGCTAGAAGGATCAACATGATAAGAAGAATCATATAATCTGGAAATTCAGCTAAATAACTAGAAATAGACATCCTTACTCTTCTACGAACATTTGTTGCACACAATATATAAAGACCTGTTTGGGGAGCTTAGAAACTAAAAGAAGAGAGTGACATTATATAAGTTATTTTCCAAGAAAGCATTTGGAAAGAACAAAAGAAAAAAAAAGAGAGGTAAGACTGGGAAAAGCTTCTAGAAGTTTTTCTATGAAAATGTTCCCCACCAAAAAGTGAACTCCCAAACAGGGGAAACTGTCATTTACTAGGAAAATATTTTCCACCACCAAATACTTTCCAAGCTCCCAAACAAGCCCTAAAAGTCTGCAAGAACATGGGCAAACCATATACAAGTTGTCTATACTACGAATTTGAGGATACTTGCAACCGAAAACCTATGGCGATGGTCAAAAGTGATGGTACAAGTGAACCGTATGGTTTAATGGCATAATGGATATCTAAAACTGGATTGCCACTCCATCTTGGGCAAACGAATGGTCAGGGTCAAGTCACTTGTGTCAAACAGGCAATTATTAGAAAATGAGCCCTATGACGATGAGGAAATCAAAAAGATTTCTGAGACTTGGTGTTGGGAAATTTAGCGCCTCTGAGAGCATTTAATCCATGAATGAAGAATGTATCAATGATTCAATGGATTAACAGTAATATACAAAGACGTAACTGCACCTCTTTAGACATTATATCCTTCAATGTAAAAATTCTTAATATATATTTACTAGTGAGTGAACTGATGTCTCAATATGAATTTTATGCCAGTACTGCATGCCAAAGGAAACAGTCATTGTGATACAGAGCCGTATCATAACAATGCTCCTTTTCACAATCTGCAATCTATCAATGGATAGAAAAAGAAAAAAAATTGTAAGTAATAAAGACACTGTAAACCTATCTCTACGCTCGAATGAAATAATTGATCCTTTGAACAAAATCTTACTTCTTTGATGCTCGTGCTGTGATCCGTGGACAGTTGCAATGCTGTCAGCTTCATTATTTCATCAGTTTCCTTGATCACCACGGGTTCTGCGCCATCACCAAGACCACCAGATTCTTCGACAATACCCTCTGCATCTAGACCATCTTTACCTTGTCCCTTCAGCTCTGAACAAGACCCAATTGGTTGTGGCTGATATTGTGCCACAATTGCACGACTATCGCCCACATTCATTACATATATATACATCCTCATCCTTCATCAATGCAACCAATAAACATGAACCCATCAATGCCAGCTCTGGATTCCAATCAAGAACCTTGTCTGTCATCTCAAGATAAGCGACCTCTGTAATATTGAGCGCCCTTGAGAGAGCTCTCAAAACCAAGTCATGATCAGCAGGATCAAATTTGCATCTCCTACTACTCCGCTGCAATTTCTCCTCAACTCAACTATAAGGGACCTTCTTTCCCTCATCCATACTCCTGAAAAACCAAAGAAAGGGAAACAAAGGAGAATCCACAGTTAGCCAAGACGCCTGTCACCAATTAGAGATCATGATCCAGAGAGAGAGAGACAGTAGATCCAATAAGCACCACATACTTTAAGATCATTGAGCATAGCCCATAAATTGTAGGCTACCAAACAAACAGCTGGGATCATGTGGCCCACTATCTTATATGCAAGATTTTGAGAAAAACCACCATCTGCAGGACACGTCAGATTAATCCACCATAACAAGAATACATTACTGTTGATCTGATGAAGCTCATACCTTAGATAGGGATGCCCCAAAAAAATTCCTGGTAGATATGCCAAATGGTAAAATTCCACCATATATAGAAGCTAGAAAGGATGGTCCATTATCTATGACGGGACCGATTAGATCAATCCGCCATTGGCATGGACAAGAATATAATCATCTGAAACCCCTGTCCCTGAGAAAGAAATTACAAAAAAATAAGAAAATGCTCAATCAACACTCAAGTGGTTTGAAAATCAAGATAGAATTCAATTCACTTGTGAATTCAAATGCAGCCTTAGTTTTTAGTTGGTGTAAAAGATGTTGGGAATAGGGACGCCAGCAACGGAAGCGAAAGCTGAACAACACCACAACAAAATATAAGATCAACCGAGAAACACAATGTAATCAAAACCACACAAGCATTCAACCACAAGAGACAATCTGATTTTACGTAAAAAACCCCTCAACGGGTAAAAAACCACAGTACAAAGCGATCCACTATGATTAATAGAAGATTATAGAGATTGACAGCTCACAAGCAAGGAAAAACAGAGAAAACCCAAGCTCTCTCCCTCTTAAAACACTCCCCCCTCTTCCTAATGTAATTAGGAAACTTTGGACACCTTAGGATTACTCATAATCTTGGATTCATGCCATATATATAGCAAGCAACCCGAAATTAGTAACATTTTACGCAAAATTGCGTAACCATGCACAAAACCGCCATTGCGCATGACCGGTCGGCAGATCGGTCACACATGGCGCAAAACAGTCCAGAGAAAAATCACACATAAATCGCATATCTGCCTCACCTTAGACTTGTCGCCTGACTGGTCTAAGCCCCTTGCAAACCTGTCACCAGACAGGTCTAGGGTGAGAGAAAACAGTCCAGCAGCCTCCTGTGCATCTGGGCCAAATGGCTAGACCAGTCGCCCGACCGGTCTGAGCACACAACCTGTGCACAGTTTGAAGGCTCTCCAACAATCTCCACCAAGGCTTCAAACGTCGAATCAAACCATCCTTGTTTCGTCATCTCATCTTGATCATAGCTCCACCACTTCTTGTGCCTCCATCAACCTTAACCTTGCACTTTCATGCTCTTTTCCGTTCTTCTCATGTGGCCCTTGGGCACTTGCCACATATGAGCAATCGTGGATCTTGCTGCCATTCCCGTAACTCCACCGTGAATTGTGCTCCTGATCAACTTGTAAAGATGGCCGCACCTTCGTGCCTTCATACACACGATTGGCCCCTTTAACACTTTATAATAACTATTGCGGCCGATGAACATGCACCCTTTCGCCTCGAGTGCACCAAGAGAGATCACATTCATCTTCATCTTGGGGACATGCTTCACATCTTCCAGGACTCGTTTGATCCCATCGAACATCCTAATGCGCACTATGCTAATACCCACCACCTTATGAATGTAGCCATCGCCCACAAACATCGATTCACCACCATACTTCCTGTATATTGTGAATGAACTCCGGTCAGGACAAACGTGACATGAAGCCCCTGAATCTAGGATCTACTCTCTACCGTGAGATCCCTTGCCAGATACAGTCAAAACTTCAAAAAGATTGCCACTGTCCTCTACGATATTAGCTTCTTCTCTAAAAGAATTTTCATACCTCTCTTGCTTCAACTTGAGATTCTGACAATCCCCTCTCATGTGACCTTCCTAACCACAACTCCAGCGCTTTACCTTAATTTTTCCTTTGCCCTTGGCCTTAGATCCTGATTTCGAATATCCTCCACCATACTTAGAATTTCTTTCCCTCATAATCAGTGCCTCTGAGGAAGAATGAGAACCTACGTCACCGCTTTTCTTTCTCATCGCCTTCAACTGGAGGGCTGAGATAACGGTCTTGACATTGATGGTTTCCTTCCCTGTGCACACAGAGTCTCTGAATGACTCATATGAATCTGGAAGAGAATTCAACATGATGCATGCTTGATATTCATTATTCATTGGCTTATCTATCTCTACTAACTTACAAACTAGCTGATTGAACGTGCTTAAGTGGTCCTCCACATCTGTCCCCTTAGCCATCCTCAAGGTGAATAACTGCATCAATAGATACATGCGATTCTCTAAAGATTTCTTGACATAGACTTTCTCTAACTTCGCCACTGTATCAGCAATTGTCTTCTCCTTCATGACGTAATAGAGGACATCATCCAAAGGCAAAACATGATCGAGGTTCTACCCTTCTTATTGAGCTTCATCCACTCATCTTCTTTCATAGCCTCAGGTCACTTTCCAAGAGCTTCATCAAGCCCTTTCTGAACTAGGACGGATTCAACCTTCACTTCTAAAGTTCAAAATTATTTTTGCCCGAAAACTTCTCTACATCGAACCTTGTGCTTGATCCCATCTTCTCGTCTCAGATCCGAATTCTACTCGACCCCAACTTTATCTCTAATACCACTTGTTGGGAATAGGGACGCCGACAATGGAAGCGAAAGCCGAACAACACCACAGCATAATATAAGATCAAACGAGAAACACAATGTAAGCAAAGCCACACAAGCATTCAACCACAAGAGACAATCCAATTTTACGTGGAAAAACCCTTCAATGGGTAAATCTACTATGATTAACAGAAGATTACAAAGATTGACATCCCACAAGCAAGGAAAAACAGAGAAAACCCAAGCTCTCTCCCTCTCAAAACACTCTCCCCTCTTCCTAATGCAATTAAGAAACCTTGGACACCTTAGGATTACTCCTAATCCCGGATTCATGCTATATATATAGCAAGCAACCCATAATTAGAAATATGTTATGCAAAATTGCGTAACCATGCACAACATCGCAATTGCGCACGACCGGTAGGCAGACCAGTCGCACATGGCGCAAAACAGTCCAGAGAAAAATCACACATAAATCGCACATCTGCCTCACCTTAGACCTGTCGCGCGACTGGTCTAAGCTCCCTGCAGACTTGTTGCCTAACCGGTCTAAGCCTCTTGCAGACCTGTCGCCAGATAGGTTTAAGATGAGAGAAAACAGTCTAGTAGCCTCCTGTGCATCTGGGCCAAACGGCTAGACCGGTCGCCCGACCGGTCTGAGCACGCAACCTGTGCACAATTTGAAGTCTCTCCAACAAAAGATGTCCACAACCTTGAAGCAGGTATTCCATACATAAAATAGAATCAAAATTGAAAATAAATACAGTCTTGTTTGTTTTGGATATCATCCCAAAAACAGAAACACACCTTAGCATTTCAACAGTTATTAATTGAGAAAAGAAAAAGTAATAAGAAAAAACCCAAGACTTCTGTCAATTAATGATTAAGCAGTCTAAAACAAAGTTGGAATCAATCTCATTTTCTAATCTAAGCATTTAATCAAGAGTACACGTATGTTTTCAATTTCTGGCAAGTGGATCTCATGCTTCGGCAATTTAGATCATTGGTCCGACGACTCTATACATGCACATACTCTACCCCAACAGGACAATCTAAGACTTCTAATTGTTGGCCTTATAAATAAAACAGTTAAGAAGCGAAATACAACAATAGTCCACATTCGAATTAAAATAGTCCCACGGTTGATCATTATAATGTTCCAAATTAGGTGATTTTGGGGCATGATCAATCCCCAGCAGAGAGAACAAACCAATGGTCAATATACCCTATGATGAGCCACACTTGCTGGAATTGAAAAGAGTTGGGAGCCTTTACCTTCGGGTTGTACGTGGCCATTTAGACTGCCTACTGAACCACATCCACGACTACTGTTGGGTAAGGTGTTTGGAGTCCTGGTAGCAGAGCCACCAAATAGTAATACATCTGACTGGGGCAAGATAATATAGGGCTTGGCTCCATAAAGAACAGCTGAGCTAGCAGCAGCAACAACATGCCAGAAAGGTTTTGAGTCTTGCTAGTTATTAATGGTAACAGGGGCCTGCAAAACGATTTGGCCGCGGATGTGGTAGCATGACAACAGGGGCTGCAATAGAGAAACAGCATCCATCATTACATGACAACATGGCTCATAAAACTGGGAACTATCAAATGGTTGTATGAAACACAAGTGTACTGTTTAGGACCAAGACATAAACAAATGGTTGTATGAAAAACTCACAAGGTGGGCATTGATGTCAATACCCAAACCCCATGAATATTTTCATGCTGTGGATGGAGTCAAACTGAGAGCTGCCGAGAGCTGCTGAGCTTTGAGCATGACCCCTCCATGAAGGCAGACACATGGTGCAGAAAACAGCCTTTCTCCACATAGAGATGGAGCCTTATGTTATGCCGGCCAAGGTTTGAGTTGTGCGGTCTACTGATTTTTTTTATTTTTGGGGCTCTAGGTTGCCCGAATGTGTATTATGGCTGTGCCTCCCCTACCTTTTGTGAATAATATTCATTTCTATTAAAAAAAAAAAAGTAAAGTAGCTTTGGCCCATTGCCACCCCTACATAGATCAATGTACATGTGTAATTTTCAACTTAAATCAGTAGAAATTCAAAATATGTATTTCAAATGCCTGACATTTCATAAATCAATGATAAATATCTAAATTCTAAATATATAAACCTAAATTACAACTTAAATCATAAGAATCAGATCAAAATCCAACGAAATGTCTTGGAATTGAGAGACATAAGTTGGATTTAGATCAAAATAGATCAAATAATCAGTAAAACCAAACCCTAAGTGGAAAAAAATTGAAGAAAGGGGGAAGCTCACCTGATTGATAGTTAAAACCGTTCCTCTGTCCTTAAATAATGCAAATTCCAAATCTGAGTACATCCTCAAATGAATAACCAAATTGAGAAAAAAACGAAAAGAAAGGAAACACGTATCATTGGCTCAAAACAAAAATTGAAAAGCAAAGCTTCAAACAATTGGATCCGAAAGAAAAACAAATCAATCAACAAGAATCGGATCAAAATCCAACGAAGTCAATATTATCATTTTTTTCAATTTTTTTTTTTAATTCTCAATTTTTTTTTTTCTAATTTCTCAATTTTTTTTTTCAAAATTGCGAATTTTTTCAAAATTATCAAAATTTTTTCTAATTTCTTTTTTTTATTATAAAATAATCAATTTTTTTTTAAAAAATTGATGTAGTTTTTCAAAATTCTCAATTTTTTGAAATTTATCAATCTTTTAAAGTTATTAATTATTTTCAAAATTATAATTTTATGAAAATTCTCAATTTTTTTTTAAGATTCTCAATTTTTTTCAAAATCTCAATTTTTTTAATATTCTCAATTTATTAGAATTTATCAAAGTTTTGAAGCAAAATAATGAACTTTTAGCCTCAGTTTCTATTTAACTGAGGCAAAGTAGTAGACTTTTAGCCTCAGTTTTTGACCAACTGATGCAAAATGTTAGACTTTTAGCCTCATTTTTTCATAAGTGAGGCAAAATGGTGGACTTTTAGACTCATTTTTCTCACAATTGAGGCAAAATAGTAGACTTTTAGCCTCATTTTATCAATAACTGAGGCAAAATTGTAGACTTTTAGCTACGCTTTCTCACAATTAAAGCAAAATGGTAGACTGTTAGCCTCAATTTTTCACCAACCAAGGCAAAACGGTAGACTTTTAGCCTTAATTTCTCACCAACTGAGGCAAAATGGTACACTTTTAGCCTCAATTCCTTATCAATTGAGGCAAAATGGTAGACTTTCAGCTTCAATCCCTTCCAACTGAGGCAAAAAGTTGACTTTTAGCTTCGGTTCCTTTGCAACTGAGGTAAAAAAAAAATGAACTTTTAGCCTCAGTTCCTCACCAAATGAGGCAAAATACTGGACTTTTAACCTCGGTTATAGTACCTGAGGCGAAAAAAATGGACTTTTAGTCTTGATTTCCTAACAACTGAGGCTAAAAAATGAACTTTTAATCTCAGTTTCTTACTAAATAAGGTAAAATAACAAACTTTTATACTTAGTTTTTTACCAACTAAGGCGAAATGGTAGACCTTTAGCCTCAGTTTTTCATCAACTGAGGCAAAATAGTGGACTTTTAGCCTCCATTCTTTTACAACCAAGGCAAAAAAATGAACTTTTAGCCTCAGTTCCTTAGCAACTGAGGCTAAAAAGCACATTTGGCCTCCGTTTTTTGAAATGAGGCTAAAACAATTGTGGCTAAAGGCTTATTTTCTTGTAGTGTGGATTACACAATTTAGTCTATTTAATTTGAGTTAATATATGTCATATCATTAAATAACTCTCCAAAAACAATGTTACAGGGAATTCCTAACTAGCCCCGCGAAAAGGAGAAAAAGCCCATAGGCCCAATGGTCCAAAGTAAGGGTACTCATCTCACTCTAAAACTGAGGAGGCAATGACCGCGACTGAGCTCGACATCCACGAGAATGGAATAAGCCCACAAACCTGGTCCTCAGTTAAGTCCGAGGACTGAGAACTTTTCTCTGATAAGGGTAAAGCTACAACCTGATAGGGCTATTTCTCCTCCTTTTTTCTCTTTTTATAATTGGATGAGATGACTATCAGGTGTAAGAACTTCAAAATGTAAGAAATATGCTGCTATTTTTTTATTTGAAGAAATTTTAGCAACAGACTAAAATCGTCGTTAATTTCCTAATAAGTAAAAAATTCACGATGGTCTTAAGTCTGTCGCTTCTCGTCGTTTAATTTTTGCAAAATAGTAAACTGCAATAGACTTCGATTTGCGGCAAACTTGGTCAATTATTTTTTCATTGTTTTAGTAGTGTGTTAGTGCACTTTTCTGTGGCATACTAGTGCACCTTGTTTGTCAATCACTTAGTTAGTGAGTCTAAGGGGGAGACTACAGCCTAGGTTAATGGCATACTAGTGCACCTTGTTTTTATGTTCATGCACCCTATACTCTCCTTGTTAGCATGTGCTTATTGTTTTAACTGCGACATACTATCTGCTTTTACCTTAACTTTAATTGATATATCATTAAGGGGGAGAGAATAGTTTGTAAATTGTTGACAAAAAGGGGGAGAAAGATCAAGTCCCACCAAAACTAGTTTGCTATGTTTTGTGATGCAGGGATTGACAGGTTGTGGGGGAGCAAACTGAAGAGGCGCTGCTTAGTTAGACATGTCAAGATTCTTGTATTTATTATCAATGTAATCTCTTATTCGTGTATTTTGTTTTGGTAGGTTAGGTTTTTATAAGTAATTGACAAAGGGGGAGATTGTTAGTACACTTTTCTGTGGCATACTAGTGCACCTTGTTTGTCAATAACTTAGGTCAGTAAGTCTAGTGTCGGTTGAGCTTAGTGAAGACGAAGACCGAAGACTCAAGTGGCCCTGCTGCATCAAGGAAGAAGAAACAGGTAAAAGTGATGCCTTGGTGAGCCTTGAACTTTGATCAAAACTAAAACCATAACCTCTTGATGACCTTAACCATATTAGACATACCATTAGTTATCTTAGAATGGCCTTAAGTGTCCCAAAAGATCACCAAAATAACGTCCTTAGAGGTTGCATGTGCTGTGAAATCCATGTCCAAACCCATCAGCACTGTGTGTAGCTTGACCAATCGGTCATGACTGGTCGGCTGGACTGGACTGACCGGTCTTGACCGGTTGGACAGACCCAGTCAAGAGGCAGCAATTGCTGTATGTATTCAGGCCATTGGGCTGACCGGTCTTGACCGGCGGCAGGTCTGGTCTGACCGATCTTGACCGGTTGGACAGACTCCCCATCAAGACAGCAACTTCACTGTCTTACTTGGCCATTGGTTGACCGGTCGGGACAGGTCGAGACTAGTTATTTTTTTTTTCCGTTTTTCACCCGTTTGGAATTCTTTATAAATGGCATTGGCTTGTATTTGGGGAAGAATGAGAGGGATTTTGAGAGGAGTGAAGCCACCATTGTTGGAGACCATTTGAGGCTCATTCCTAACCTATGCAAGGCATCTTCCTTGTCCTTTAACACAAGATTGGAGCATTCCAAGCTCATGAAGAAGATGACTTTCATCCCCTCTTGATCTCTAGAGTTTGGATCTTCCTTTATAGGCATATCCTTATCCAAATCTCTAAGATGAGATCGTTGTAGGTGAGCAACTCTAGGCAACCCATTCCTATTATTTGTAGAGTTCTCAAACCTACCCCCTATCACCTTAGGCACCTCAAAGGCATCACAAGCAAGGTGATTGATCAATTGTAGCTGAGGCATTGGCGACACAACGACAACACGATCGGGAGAGTAAGGGAAGCTGATTGAAGTACGGGAGAACGGAGATCAAGCAACCTGAACCGGCACTGAACAAGGAGCTCATCCGACAAGTAAGGTTATCTTTGTTGAGAGTCCATCCACTCAATTCCCTGTGGGAGTTAAGTGTAGAGTTTATTTGTCAAACTCAAACTAGGGTCATTTGCTGATCCTTGGTTTGTTTGTTGAGCCTAAAACTCTAGGGACGTTGGCTATTCCATAGCTTGTTTGTCGGCCTAAAGATTAGGGGTTATTTGGCACTCATTGGCTCATTTGCCGGGCTTAAATAAAGTGTCCAAGGAGAAGCCTCCGACACGGGAGTGAATGTACGTCGGGTTGAGAGTTATCCTATGTCCAAAAATCCGTTTGGGTTAAGAGTTAACCCTTTGTCCAAAACTCCAATTATGGTTGAGAGGTGAACCGGTAAAACTTACATGTAAAGGTTGAGAGGTGAACCTCATTTAAAACCTCCGATAGTAAATGCCGCTGTGCTCAATGGGGTTGAGTACTTAAACCGGGAGTGGAGTAGACTCAAAGTCGAACCACTATACATGCTTGTGTTTATGATTAAATTGAGCATATTGTTATCTTAGCATTGAATGTTTAATTGTTAATTATGTATGCTTGATAGGAATGTATGCTAGACACTAGATAGGCTCATCCACACATACAATGTACTTTCACTAGTAGTGTAGACTTGAGCTCATTGATCCATTCTCATAAGTCTACAGAGGTTGCATAGAATAGGAGCTTGATTAGTTAAATCATTTGATTATCTATGCATGCTTAGATTAGATTGTTTATTCCTCAAATCATATGCTAGTCTTGTGATTGGACCCACTTAGGCTTGGAAGCTGAAGTGTTCTTATTTACTTAGTTTAATTTGTTAAATTATAAAAGTAGGTGAAAAGAATTTCATAAGGTCCTAATCACCCCTTATAGGACTTAGCCATAATTCTAGTTGCTCTTTAAGTTTCCGCACATACGAAGGTGTCGTGTTAGACTACCGACATAATTTCATAGTTATGGTGGTATGGGTCATTATATCCGAGCTGTCAGCTTATGCTGGGTGTTCGCTCACCTCAAGTGTAAGGCTGCGATGTAGTAATAAATCTCAGTAAGACTGAGGTCGATCCATAGGGAATTGGAGAACAAGTTCCAAATACTCTAATAATTAGAATCTAAGAAGTTTAAGAAAGTAGTTTTTCACATAAAATAGAAAAATCTGAAAATAAGAAGAACTAGAGCATCAAGGATCCACTTGTAGTAGTCCAATGCCAATCCATTCATCCAAGTACAATACAATTAGAATCAAAGTCCTATCTCTCATCTAATTGGAAGATATAACATTCAAGTACAAACAGTCCCACTTAAATCTGGAAATCAGATTTCGAGTTCTAATGAAGCACATAGAACTTGAACTTGTAGCCTTCGGAGTAACGGCCATGCCTATAGACTATGGCATGCTCAAGGGTTACTACAATTCGAATTCAAACAACCCAATCATGGTAATCTCAGAGAATTGCAAGGAGCTCATGTCCGGAGCACACAAACTCTCACAAAACTTCTAAAAAACCAAACTTTATTCAAACTAGAACTTGAAAATCCATAATTAAAGTAAATGGTACTTGAAGTAAAAGAATTAAAGCATTGAAATCAACTACAAATTTCACCTCTAACTCTAGCTAAGAGGTTAACTATGAAAAAGTATATTAAAACTAGAACTAGAACTAAGAAAAGGAAGAAAAACTAGCTGTAGGAGGCTAGGTAGCCTCCTAGGACTTGAACTCCTTGCTTCCCACGTCCTTGCTTGATTTGGAATAGAAGAGAGCACCTCCTTTTATAATACAGTAAGAGTACCGCAACATAACAGATTTTGTTTCGCTTCGTACGACTTAACCAATGGTCGAATTGCCTTCAAATATGATTTGTAGCTCCCTTGTAATGTGATATTCCTCATAGAGGATTTAGATTTCCAAGATTATCTTCTGAATGGGCCCACCACTCAGATCAGCGACCGCCTCTCAAAATCGCGCAATTCGGGTACCTTCATAACCAGTCATCTTGCTTTAAATTAGTAGAAAACGTCCTCCTCAAATTCGGGTACCTCCAGAGTGTACAGAGATCGGATTGATCTCAAATTTTGTCAATTAGTAGAAAACGTCCTCCTCTACATGATAGATGGATTAGATTATCCAAAACAATTTCAGAATTAGGTGCGAAAATTAGAACACTCAGGCCTTTTATAAAATCTGTGTAGTTGGATCTTTTTGGATGGTCCATCTTTCTTCAACCGGTACGATCAAACCACACATCCTTTTAATCTGAAACTTTGTGGTTATTCATATATGAATGTGTTCTAGAAGATGGTCAAAGTAGATTCTTCATATCATTAATGATGGGTCACCTGGACCGGCCTAGAGTGGAGTAGGCGAAATCTGGAACTTTCTGGACAGTTCGTATTGTTTTTATTACCACGGTCAATCCGTAGCTCCGATCGACACGAAACCACTTAGGTTATTTCGGCGTCTAGCTCCTCTTCGACATGGATTGGATTTCCAAATATCATGAATATAGCCTCCAAAAACGAGGCCAAAAATCCAAAAACGAGAATAGCCTGTTGTTTGAAATCTGCAAATCTGATATTTCATGGCCGATCGGTCTTGACCGGTCTAGCCGGTCTGTTAGATGTCCAGGGAGTGCAGCAGACCGTTCTTGACCGGTCGGACCTGTTTTATGCATCCATTCTTCTTTCTTTTCTTCTCTCATTCCTCTTTCTTTGCTTGCTTCTTTCTTTGGCCCACCTTGGGTCTTCATCCAAGGCTCCTAAATGTCTCCTTTTGGTCTCCGATTAGGTGAAATCTGCTTTCATTCCTACAATCACAAAACCTGCATTTGATGGACGTTTTAAACATGCAAACCATGCATATAACGTGATGGAATGGCCTATACAATGTGTAAATTGAAGGTTCAACCCAGGGTGATATATAAGCCCTCCATAATGATCAGTAGGGTTGTTAATGGGCTAGGCCTGGGATAGGCCTTGGCCCAGATTTTGAACTATTTTGGGCTGGTCCTATTCAAAATTCTAATTTTTTAGGCCTAAACTTGTCCCATTGACACTCCTAATTATCAGTGAGCATTAATGGAGGTGATGAGCCTATCATTCTCTTATTATTTTGTGTGAAAACCCTTACCGTATTGTTTACATCTTTGGGCGACAAGCCTTGTACCTTTAGATTGATTATTCATATTTGATATTGGGTGATGAATCCCAAATTGGATTAAGGGACATTGGCGATGAGCCATGCGATCCGATTTATTGACTTGTGATATAATGGTGGTATCGTATCTTTGCCAATACAATTATATGTAAATGGACTAATAAAGGTTGGGTAAATTATACACACACGCATATAGGCATTATCAGGTGCTTGGTTGACTGCTAATGATTATAGTACTCTTCGAATGACCGTTATTTTATTTGCATGGGCGTTATCGGGTGCCTACTTTACTATTAAATACCAGAGTACTCTTCGAACGACCCTTATTTCATTCTCGAAACATGTATTCACATATTATAATATATATACATATGCATATAGTTAACTAAATTAGGGAATTATTTGCTATGTTCTGTCATCACTACCTATGCTTAATTGTGTTGATATTGTGAGTAACTTAGGGGAATTGTAACATTGAATTGATCAATCACTCCCTCTCAAGTACGGTGTTTCAAAACACCACCCAGATATATTGAGGCCGTAGTTGTTCGCTTCCCCAAGTGTAGGGTTGCGATGTAGTAATAATCTCGGTAAGATCGAGGTCGATCCACAAGGACTTATGTAGGAATCCACAAAACACTTCCAATAGTTCTACTAAAGAGCTAACAAATAGATTTGTAGAAGATTGTAATGTTGAATTAAATTGAAGGTAATCAATTAATAAAAAGGCACTAGGGATTCAAGGATCCACTTGTAGCAATCCTTGATGCTCAATCCGCTGTGGTTTCTCACTTTCTCAACTAGAATCGAAATTAAGATCTACCTAGTCGCATGATAGAGCAGTTAAATCAAACAATCTGCCATATGTAAGATCCATGTATATGATTCACTCAATGCAAGCTAGGACGAGCATACTCAATTGCATAGGTCAGTCCAAATTCCAATAGGCTAAGATCACAATCATAACCATCATTAAATCCTGTCACAAGACAAAACTAGATCATGATTTGAACTTGATTCAAATCACATGTACAGTCTCACATACTTCAGAATTTTCAGAAAAATAGACTTTTGGTAAGAAGTTCCCACATGAAGATCATAAATCTAGAGCGTATTCCAATTCCTCAGATCATACATGTCTAGAATAGTTCACAACAATTAAGAACTCAAGCAATTCTTCCAAACATCCATGAGTCATCATAAGGCTAAGAAAAACTACTTAGCACTTGAATTAAACTTCAAACTATTGTTCTTCAATAAAAATCTAACTTGAAACTAAATCAAACGAATTGAAACATCTTAGATTCACTACAAGCTTCACCTCTTAGCCCTAGCTAAGAAGTTTAGCCGTTCATGATCCAAGGAAGCATGAAACAACTAAAAAATATATAAAAAGTAGAAAGCAAACTAGGAGGAGTTGTAGAACTTCGAAATCGACTTCTGCCGTCTCCCACTGTGCTCAATTCATTCTAAGATGCCCTAGGAACGATCCCTAGGTGTCCTTTTATAGTGGGAAAGCTCCTCTGCGTCGGAATCATCCAAAAGATGCGTAAGGATACATAGTGCGCAGAGAAATCCGGAGCTTGTAGAACACGCCCAGTTACGGAGACGACTGGTCGCACGACTGGTCTGAGCTCCTAGACGACTGGTCGCACGACTGGTCTCAAAAACATGAAAAACGTCCAGAGAGTTTTGGGAAATTCCAAGTCCATAAAATTAATTAAAGGACCAGTCGCACGACCGGTCTGAGCAGTGGACGACCGGTCTTAATGGGTCCAGAGAGTTGTGGCCGCAGGGCTCCTTCCGTTGAGTGATTGGACCGGTCGGATGACCGGTCCTGGGCTATGGACGACCGGTCAGACGACCGATCTTGGGCACATTCTTCTGCCTTCTTTCTTCTGTCCTCTGACTTCTTTCTTTCATCCTTTGACGCTTAGTCCTTTGATCTTCTTTGCTTGTAAATGGCATCTTTAAGTCTCCAATTGATGAATCCTCTCTCTTATCCCTGCAATCACAATCTATGCATTAGATTAGTCGTTAATTCATGAAAACCTTGCATAATGAGTGATGAATTGGGGTTAGAATATGCACAATTAAGAGCTTAACACACCCCCCAAAAAGCATTTTGCTAGTCCCGAGCAAAACATGCATGAAACCAATTCCATTCTCCAAAACTCAACTCTCCCTCAGAAACTATTCTTCTATACATCCCAAGCCACACAAGTATAAGAGTTAGAAAAATTAGGTGATAGAGGTTGAAACCGTAAACTCTCGAAACATAATAAGTGTCCATATGAAATTCCCGTTGATTGGTTGATAAATAGAAGAACTTGAACAAATTCAACCTAGTGTGCATAGTGAAAATTCATCTCATGAGTTTTCAGGATTATCTTCTTCATAGATCAACTAGACTATAGATGTCAAGGTTTATAGAGTAACAACAAGCGAATGACAGGAATTGGCCTTACTGTCCTTCCGACGGCTTTCACACTATGTCTCATTTCCGGCTTTGGTTATGGGTAGCCCATCCCCCGGTTGGTAATAGGTAGCCCTAATAGGAATTTTCCACCATTTTTCCATCATTCCCAATTTCATCCTTCCTTTTCCTTTTCTTTGAAATTAGATAGGATTTTTAGAAATCCATATCTTTCGTTGTTTTCCCATGAACAAGGATGGACAAAGTACCCCGGCTTGGTTTCTCAACACCTTAAAGCAAAGTCTAGCTAATCCACAAATCACCTAATCTTTTCAACCCATGAAAATCGTGTAATGTGAACTAGGTGTAAGATTGTTCAAATTTTCTATCAATCACATACATAGGGGAATTCACATATAAAACCATTAAGAGAAGTTCAAGACTTACAACATCATACACTTCGTATCTCCTCCTCTTATGCTCATATCATCTTGAATGCATAGAAACAAAGTTTTCCAAAAGAGTTTTGAATTTTAGAAAATTGAAAATTTTCTACATAATTGCTCGAAATGTTACAACACGCTAGATTCATCCTAGTGATCCTACACCCCCCAACCAAATCTTGCTTTATCCTCAATGTAAAAGATGTTCAATGAGCAAAACATGAGAGCAATTCTAAAATAAAAGGGAGTTAGGAATGATAGTAGTTGAGAGAACAAAAAGTGGAATTCTTCCTCCTTCTAACAAACCTATGAAAAAGGAAACAAAAGCAACAAAATTCTAATCCTAACTACTTTATACGTCCATCAGACTAGGAGATCAATCATCCTGATACACAGGATCAGTTAGAGGTATGGACATACCTTCTGAAGGAAACTTCTCAAAGAATGGCTTTAATCACTGACCATTCGCCTTAAAGATGTTGCCGTTCCTTGGATTTAATAACTCGACGGTCCCATATGGATAGACAGTTTGCACAATGTTGGAACCGATCTATCGAGATCTCAATTTTCCCGGAAATAAATGTAGGCGAGAATTATACAGAAGGATTTTTTGAGTAATCGTGAATGTCTTACGAAGAATGTTCTTATCATGGAACATCTTCATCTTGTCCTTGTAAATTCTCACATTTTTATAAGCTTCGTTCCGGAGTTCTACAAGTTCATTCAATTGTAGTTTATGCAACGAGCTTACCATGTCAGAATCAAAATTCATCTTCTTTAGTGCCCAATATGCCCTATGTTCCAACTCCACAGGTAAGTGACAAGCCTTCCCATAGACAAGTCTATAGGGAGACATTCCAATAGGGGTCTTAAAAGCAGTACGGTAAGCCCAAAGCGCATCGGTAAGTTGAAGTGACCAATCCTTGCGATCGGGGTTCACCGTTTTTTCCAAAATATGTTTAATCTCCCTATTGGATATCTCAGCTTGCCTACTAGTTTGTGGGTGATAGGGAGTGCTCACTTTCTGTGTTACGCCATATTTCTTCATTAAGGTTTCAAATGGACGATTACAAAAGTGAGACCCTCCATTACTTATGATGACTCGAGGTGTTCCAAACCGGGAAAGAATATTCTCTTTTAAGAAACGAATGATTGTTTTATGGTCATTATTTCGGCATGGGATTGCCTTGACTCATTTGGACACATAATCAACGGCAAGCAAGATATATACGTTTCCAAAAGAAGATGGGAATGGTCCCATGAAATCAATACCCCAACAATAAAAAATTTCAATTATTAAGATGAGATTGAGTGGCATCATATTTCTACAGGAGATTCCTCCCAATTTCTGACAAGGCTCACATGTTTTGCAAAACTCATGTGTGTCTTTGAACATAGTGGGCCAATAAAACCCACATTGCAGAATTTTGGCTGTGGTATTCTTAGCCGAAAAGTGGCCACCACATGCCTGTGAATGACAAAAGGAGATGATACTTTGTTGTTCATCATCTAGCACACATCTCCTTATGATTTGATCGAGACAATACTTGAATAAGTATGGGTCGCCCCATAGAAATTTTCGCGCCTCATTGAAGAACTTATCCTTATCTTGCTTTTTCCAATGTGTAGGAATCGTACCTGTAGCAAGATAGTTAGCAATGTCCGCATACCATGGAAATTGGGAGATTTTAAAAAGTTATTCATCAGGGAAGATGTCATTGATTGCGGTCGTTTCAGGGGAATCGGTGAGAATAAGTCGAGAGAGATGGTCAGCCACTACATTTTCTACTCCTTTCTTATCACGTATCTCTATGTCAAATTCTTGGAGTAGAAGGATCCATCTTAACAACCGTGGTTTAGCATCCATCTTAGAGAGAAGGTACTTAAGCGCGGCATGGTCAGTGAATATGATGATCTTGGATCCAATCAAGTAGGACCTAAACTTGTCCAAGGCAAAAACTACGGCTAAAAGTTCTTTTTCTGTAGTAGTGTAGTTTGCTTGGGCTGAGTTTAAGGTTCTACTTGCATAGTAGATAATACATGGCTTCTTCTCCTTTCTTTGGCCTAGTACGACCCAATAGCATAGTCGCTTGCATCGCACATAATTTCAAAAGGAAGGCTCTAATCAGGTAGTTGCATTATGGGAGCACATGTCAACATACCTTTAAGTGTGGTAAAGGCATTTTGATAATCTTCATTCCACTCGAATGAATTCTCATTTTGAAGTAAGTTACATAAAGGACGAGAGAGTGAACTGAAGTCCTTTATGAACCTTCTATAAAATCCCGCGTGTCCCAAAAAGGACCGCACATCTCGTATGCTCTTGGGTGGTGGAAGGTTAGAGATAAGATTGATTTTCGCTTTGTCCACCTCGATTCTGTTTTGTGAAACGATGTGACCAAGTACAATTTCCTTTTGAACCATGAAGTGACATTTCTCCCAATTTAACAGAAGGTTCTTCTCTTCACATCTTTTCAACACAGATTTCAAGTGCACAAGGCACTCATCAAAGCTACAACCAAATACTGAGAAACCATCCATGAAGACTTCGAGAATTGTCCCCACCATATCAGAAAAGATACTCATCATACAACGCTGAAAAGTGGCAGGGGCATTGCATAGTTCAAACGGCATCTGTCGATAAGTGAAAGTGCCGAATGGACATGTGAATGTAGTCTTTTCTTGGCCTTTAAGGGCGATCTCTATTTGGTTGTACCCTTAATAACCATCAAAGAAGCAAAAATGGGAATGACCCGCCAACCTTTCTAAAATTTGATCAACAAACGGTAGGGGGAAGTGGTCTTTCCTTATTACTGTGTTTAGCTTCCTATAGTCAATGCACATTCTCCAACTGGTATTGACTTTGGTTGATACGAGTTCATTATTGGCATTGGCTACGATGGCTATTCTGGATTTCTTAGGCACCAGTTGAGTTGGGCTCACCCATTGACTATCAGATATTGGCTAAATGATACCCACATCCAATAGTTTCACCACTTCGGCCTTAACCACATCCTTCATGTTTAGATTGAGTCGTATTTTTGGTTGCCTAGATGTCTTTGCATTCTCCTCAAGGTGTATGCGATGAGTACAAATCAGTGGGTCTATGCCTTTGAGATCCGCAATCGACCACCCAATGGCACTCTTGTGCTCTATTAGAGTGGCAATTAGCCTACTCTCTTATTCCTCATCCAAGTGGTAAGAAATCACCACCGGATATGTCTCATCTCGACCTAAATAGACATATTTCAACTCACTTGGTAATGGTTTTAGGTCGAGTGTTGGTGCCTTGATATTGGATGGGAGGGGCTTGTTCTCGTTTACGGGTAAAGGCTCAAATAGGGCCCTCCATCTTTTGTTATCAAGCATCGGCATCACATCTAAAATGACATCCATCTCTCGTGTTGTGTCATCATTTATCTCATGAGAGTGGGCCACACATGCCTCCAAAGGGTCGGAATATAATGTTAGGGGGAATGTATTCTCCACTAATGATTCAAACACATTTATCTTGTGAATCTCATCATCAACTTCCCGTGGTTGTTTGCATAAATCAAATATATTCAGCTCAAGTGTCATATTTCCAAAGGACATTTGTACAAGCTCGTTTCTACAATTGATAATTACATTTGAAGTAGCTAGAAAAGGGCGGCCAAGTATGACGAAAATTTAAGCATCGGTAGCTATCACGGGATGCGTATCCAAGACAATAAAGTCTACTGGGTAGTAGAATTTATCAACTTGGACTAAAACATCCTCAATCACTCCTCTCGGTATACGAATAGATTTATCCACAAGTTGGAGTATGGTTTTGGTGGGTTTCAATTCACCTAACCTAAGTTGTTCATAAACCGAGTACGGAATGAGGTTCACACTTGCCCCTAAATTGAGTAAGGCTTGTTTAATCCGG
This sequence comes from Liriodendron chinense, assembly GCA_003013855.2. Lineage (NCBI taxonomy): Eukaryota > Viridiplantae > Streptophyta > Magnoliopsida > Magnoliales > Magnoliaceae > Liriodendron > Liriodendron chinense. The sequence goes on along the minus strand of ML058591.1, from coordinate 154,521 downwards.
TAGTCTCCTATGATGCATGAGATGGTTGGACTACCCGGATCCTTGTATTTTTAGGGCACCTCTTATTTGATAATAGATCTCAAATTCTCAGTCAAAAGTACTTTGTTGTGAACATTGTTTTTCCTTTTGACTGTGCACAATTCCTTTAGAAATTTGGCATAGGATGGTATTTGCTTTATAGCATCCAACAATGGAATGTTGATCTTCACCTGCTTGAAAACCTCTAAAATTTTCAGATTTTTGTTTAAAGGTTTGGGTGAAATCAACCTTTGGGGAAATGGGGCAACCGGATTGTATTGCCTTTTCGGTTCTTTCTCTTGTGGAGTGTTGTTTAAGCTATTATCTTCCTTAGTCTTTTGGGCCTTCACCGGATTAGATTTATCAACTATTTTTCCACTTCTCAAAGTGGTGATAGCTTGAACATGCTCCGTATATTGGGAGGAGGAGCTTGCGTCTTGTATCTCAAATTGGGTTCTTGGGTTAGGAAGAGGTTGGGCAGGAAGTGTGCCTTTCTCCCTAACACTGAGGTGAGATTCAACTCTAGCCATTGAAGTTTTCAAGTCATTGATGGCTTGAGTTGAACTTTAATAGAATTTCAATTGCTCGACCCTTGAAATCTGGGCATTATAGTGAAAGTCGTCAATGTTAAAAAAAATGTAAGCTTTAATCCTTATTGAACTGTTAGTGAGGTTGTGATTCAGTCTCTAGTTGATTTGATTACTTTTGATAATTATTATAGTCAACTTTACGTAGAGACCCCTATTGGTGATAAGTTTGGAATCCACTGAGCATCTAAGTACTCAATGTTTGGTATTTTTCTATTAGATGATTAATGATTTGAACTCAATTTGAAAGTCTACTAAGTGCGCTAGAATTTAGGTTAACATTATTCTCAAAACATTATACCTTAGAATTTGTTATTTGGGTCGCTTAAAGGTTATATGAATCTACAAAACTTAGTCTTCTAAATAATTTTTAGTTGTAGAGTTTTTAAATCTTTTCACATTCTTTTGCTTAGGACTAGCAAAAGAATGGTTGGGAGTGTGATAATCGCTTCATTTTGCATATTTATCCTCAACTTTGCATTATTTTCTCATACAAATTAATGTCAAATTGCTCTCATTAATTAATTTCATCGTGTAAGAGGCAATTGTTGGAATTTTCCTCCTAATGTCAGAGGAGGGAGGTGGAATTTTTTGGTCACTGATCGGCCGCTGCCCCCTGGCCGACCGGCCGGACATGCTGCTGGAAATACACCAAAACCACTAGACTGTTTTTGTCCAGTCCAACCGGTCGGTAAATAGGTCGGGTTTCACAAATTTCTCATAGCGATTCTCTGGACAGTTTTTTCGTGTGGCCGACCGGTCGACAGCGCATGCAGATTGCTATATGTAGTTTCCTAATGAGGCTCTAGCTCTTGTTATGGGCTATAAGAGGGTTTCCAAATCGGGATTTAGAGAGCTAATTCGGAGTTCTACATGTCCAAGGTGAGAGAGAGAGAGAGAGAGAGAGAGAGAGAGAGAGAGAGAGAGAGGAAGAGAGGAAGAGAAAGAGAAAAAGAGGAAGAGAGGAAGCTTGTTGGAAGAGGAGGTTTTGCTTGTAAAGGTGATTCACGGTGCAACAATGTCTCGGCTCTTCAACGTCCTCGTGCTCGATGAGATCTCTCAGTTTCTAGTCCTTTTACTGTTTATCCATCCCTACATGGGTGAAGAAGATTAGATCCAAGCGGGTTGTGATCGAGGTTGTAAATGATTCTCTTAATAGTGGTTGTTTGTCTGGACGAGGTCTAGTGGTTTTTACCTCTTGGAGGGTTTTCCATGTAAAAATCTCTTCCGTCGTGTGGTTGGTGATTTACTTTAGATTATTGCATTATCATATCTGCTATAATTCCAAGATTGCGCACCTAAGTGCAGGTAGCGAAGTAGTAAAATACTCGGTGAGACCGAGGTCGATTCACAGGGATTGGGGTTAAGAACACTTAGAGGAATTAGTTTAGGTGTGAGAGATAAAATCTGAATTATCCACGAGAGTGGAGCAAGTTGTGTGTGATGAAAGACAAAAATAGAAAAAGGGGCTAAGGCATTAGGGATCCACCTTTGATTTATCCACAAGGTTTGATTCATCGGTCCAACTATAACTCAACTGGAATCAAATAAAGATTCATTTCAATCGAAAGATGAAATAGTTAAACCACTTGCATATTTCATAAAAGATGGTGATCTGAACCGATTGATTTGACCATGAAGCACTCGTTAGTTGATCGCAAGGAATTCCAAGTATCCACTGTGCCCGGAGTCAACTATGGATCAAGGAATTGGACAGATCAACAACTTTGCCAACAAGTCAACCGATAAGATCACAATTTATACGATCAGATGCATACTTACAAGATAGGAGGCTTTGATTGACCGATCCAACCGTTGAGATTTCGTCTATCGATCGCAGGGAATCTAAAGCATCCAATGTGCCCGGAGTCTACAATGGATCAAGGGATTTTACAGATCGATGACTTTACCTACACTAGCACGATGACCATAGGGAATCCAAAGCATCCATCGTGCCCGGAGTCGACAATGGATCAAAGGACTTTATCGATCATGAACTAGCTAATTGGTGTGTAAGGGATCCCAAGCATCCAACGTGCCCGGAGTCGACGATGGATCAAGGGGCTTACACAACAATAGCGTCTGCCAAGGTGGATAACCGAACCAAGCAACCAAAGAGAACTCCAACATTTACACGACATAATGTTGAACCAAAAGAACCAAAGCTTGCAAATTTCTTCAAAGGCTTCACCCCTAGCCTTAGCTAGAGGTTTAGCCAACCATGCTACAATGGAAGACTAAAACTTCTACAAAAGAAAAACTACACTACTCTACTTCTACAAAGGAAAAGAAGAGAAGACTTGGATTTGAGGGATGATGGGATGATTGAAATGAGAGGGAGAGGAGCTCCTTTTATAGCCTCATGAGAAGCTCCAAGCCTAGGTGGCACTCCAAGCAAATCTCCTCTAGGTTTGGGCTTGGAGTTAGGCTTGGGTGGTGAGGTGGCAATTTCAAGCCTTGCTTTTTAGGTTTGGGTTAGGAGTTAGGCTTGGAATGCCCAAAGCAAACTTTTCTTTAGGTTTGGAGCTCATGGATGGAAGAAGATGGAGAGAGCATTTGCTTGGCCCAAGGATGGAAGGTGACTAGGTGAGTTAACTGGTTCCACATGAGTTGGAGTTGATTGGGTCCACATGGAGAATTTGGCAATCCGAACCGTCCATTGAAGATGGGATCCATGGGTGCGGAGTTCATTTTCTTGGACGACTGAAGATGAGATGAGTTTCCATCAACTGGTTAAGGTGGATGATGGCGAAGTCCTCCATTGGCATGAGTGAAGTTAATCGTTGATGATAGAGGCCAGCCGAGATGGATGGTTGGATGGTTTGGATGAAAGATGTGTTGCACACATTCTTGCTGATGGATGGTCTGATGTAAGTTGGGCCAGCACTTGTGGGATTGCTGGATCATCCAGTTACTGCACAGGATGGATGGAGTGGATTAGCCTAGTACATTGGTGTGGTCCACCTTGCAGGACGTTGAATGAGTGGTTGATGATGATGCGGACGTGTTGGACGATCAGTCCTCCATCATCTGCTATAGGTCCAAGTGTTGGACGGTGATGATGGAGAGTCGGTGATGAAGATCAACTGTCCATTGCTGATGATGAATGGACGGTCGATGTGTGGCCTTCATAGCTGCTAGGAATGGAGATGAGAGCTGTTGAACTTTTGGGTGGACGGTGTGATGTTGAAGCAGCTGGACGGTGATGATGGCTTCCATCTGCTGCACGTGTGAAGGTGGGGACCTGATGGATGGCTGATGGATGTTGGTGCTTGGATGGACGGCTGATGCTCTGCACGTCAGATGAAGGTGGGCAGCAGTGATGGACGACTGAAAATGGATGATGATTGAAGATGGTGAACGTCCACTGCTTCTTAGAATGGACGGCTAGTGGCAGATCTGTTGGGCGTCCAATAGTTGGACGGCTGAAGTTTGCTGCACGTGCAAGGGTAGATGGTGAGCACGTGTGGGCCCATCTTTGGACGGCTGCTGCTGGAGATTGCTGGACGGACTACTGGACGTTGATTGTGGGGGCCTTGGACGCTGGAGCTGGAATCTGGAGAATGGACAGTGGGATGCAGCACTACTGCTGCACGTGTGGGCTGATGATAACTCCACACTCCACACGTGCTAGAGATGAAGAACGTCCACTACTGTTGGACGGTTTGAAGATGGATGGTGGATGCGGAGGAGCTGAAGCTTGGACGGTGGATGGATCGGGTCCACTACAGTTGGTGGAGTTACAGACCACTCTAGCTGGACGGACGGTGATGAACTTCTCCTGCTGGACGTGATGATCGTCCACCTGGTGCTGCTGGCTCGTGTGATGGTCATGGATCCCACCTTCTGGATGGTTGAGATGAAATTGTAGCTTGCACATGCTTCACATGTAAGCTGATGGGTAATGATGTGGGTCCCACCTGATGCTGGAGATGTACGGACGTCTAGGCTGAGCTGGTGCTTGCTGGATTGAAAGGATGACTGGAGATGATCTGGGCCAGAGCTGCATGGATGGTGGAGATGAGGATGGATGGTTGCAAATGTGCATCAGCTTGGCACATGTGTTGGACCAACACAGCTAGTGGAGATCAGCCTTCCACGCAGATCTAGGATGCTCATCTTCTGCTCACATGTGGTGGCCCACCTAGAGTAGTTGGATGGCCTCAAAGATTTTCTAGTGTGTGATGTAGATGCTCAATTATGGCCACCAAACATGCTTAGCTTGGATCTTCAAATGAGTGACTATGATGAGGTCTTTCTGAGCTATCTTCACTCCATTTCACTGTACAAACAGTCTAGGTTTTGATCTCTATGGCTAGATTTTCTTCAGGGTCGCAAGCATGTCTGATCTTGATTACTTTTGGGTCCTAAAGCGCCTTGATTAGCTCGGATCTTGTCTAACCTCTCTTGAACACTTGAACATTGAAAATTCACCTAATGAGAGATAATTAACCGGAAACACAATGATAATGCCCTTAACAACCGGGGTTAATTATACAATATTAGGTACTTATCAATATCCCATAATTCTAGTGGTTTGGGGGACGAGATCCTAAGGTTTTGTGAAACATACCCAACAAAAGTGGTATTAGAGCGTTCATGTTGTTTGAACGGAAGTGGGATAGGTTCTGAATTATAGAAGGTGGCTCATCAAGGATGATTCAATGGTTCTAACTGGACCAAGGACTTGTATGCTCCAATCTTAGGCATATCAGCTGTTGGGGCTCAAATTTGCACCCATTGTAAAACAACATCCCATGGTCTATTGACAATAATTTGGATTAGTTTTGAGGCCGGAAAGCCCTGCAAACGCCAGCACAACCCTAATTGCTTGATAGTGACCAAAATCCATAAACAGCATTTTAGAGCGGAACTGGACATGCGCTTCACCGCCAAATGATCCAAAATGTCCTAAAACCCCTAACCTGCAAGTTTCGAAGTCATCTGGTGCATATTTTTTCCTGCGCACCTCGAAATGCATTTCGTCTCTACCCGGAACCGACCAAAAAGGGTCCTTAAGCCTACAGATACCATTTTAGAGCAGAACTAGACATGCGCTTCGCCGCCAAATGATCCAAAATGTCCTAAAACCCCTAACCTATAAGTTTTGAAGTCATCCGGTGTATATTTTTACCTGCGCACCTCGAAATGTATTTCGTCTCTGCCCCGGAACCGACCAAAAAGGGTCTGTAAGCCTACAACTACCATTTCATAACGGAATTGGACATGCGCTTCACAACCAAATGATCCAGAGCACCCCAAAACCCTTAAATAGCAAGTTTGAAGTCATTACGATGCGTATTTCCATGCGCGCGCTCCCCGGAACAACGTTCCTATACGACAAGCCGACTCGGAGGCTCCAAATTAGGAAGGAAGTACCAAAATTGGCAACATCTGGACTTTCACACCCCACCCCGTTCATTCAGGAGGTTAATCCTACCCTAGAAGTGGCTTGGCAATAGTGAGTGCATGTCTAGAAAAGGTAGCTGTCCTTTGGAGGTCCCCCGTAGGAGCTAAAATCCTGAAATTTTCTAAGTACTGGAATCCTGAAAATCTGGCTAAGTAGTGGGAAAGGGCCGGAAAAGGACATGCGCCTGGCCTCCCACCACATGCGCCTGCACCCTATTGATGAGAGGAAGTGATCCGAATACTTTTTCGGAAAGCGCCGGGAAATGCGTCGATAAAGGACATGCGCCCGGATCCACCACATGCGCCTGGTGTATTTTCTCCACATGCGCTTGACTTGTTTTCTGGCACATGCGTCAGGAAATACCCGCCGGACCGGACCCGAACCCGATTCTCCCTATAAATAGTGAAGTCACCTCATTTCATCAGCACGAGATCATCCCCTGCCGACCTCAGAGTGATGTAAGCACCACATGCGCTTGCTTTGTTTCCCCTCGCCGGATGCCTTGGCCGGAATGGATTCCCTCGCTGGAATCCCTCGCCGGAAAGGGATTTTCTCGCCGGAATCCTAAGTTCGGAGGAAAATCCTGAAATTTTCTAAGTGTTGGGCACATGCACCGGCTTATCCCTCACATGCGCCGGCTTACTCTACCACATGCGCCGGCCTTTCCCTTTGGAAAAATCCCAAAATCAGCTAAGTCCAAGAGGGACATGCGCCCACTCCTTGGGTCCAGGCACATGTTCACCACCACATGCGCCGGGATTGCTTCCGAACTCATTTTTTCATGAAAACAAGGCCACATGCACCAGGGAGATGGGACATGCGCCAGGCTCCCTACCACATGCGCTTGACAGCTCCACCAATGCAACATACGCCTGCCTACCCCCCTCCATGTGCCTGGACGCTGGTTGGAGGGGTGGGCCTTCGATCGTGCGGCCCACCTTCGTCCGGGATCGGATTTTGATGAAACCACTTCTCCCGAATGCGTCTCGATGAGATCTATCCATCCACCGGATCAGATTCTCCAACGGTCAATGATAAGTGGCCCAAATCAGTGTTTTGGTCCAAAATGACCAACACTTAGCCAATTTGGCAGCTCCGGAAATCCTTCCGAAAGAGCCGAAAACGGCCGAAAACGAGAAGAATCGGGCGGAATTGGACCGAGTCCAAGAGGGAAACTTTTCTTCTACTTAACATGATACACCATAATCATGCACCGCGACGAGGTTAATCATGCACCGTGACAAGGTTATCCGATCTCAGGACCCTTGAATACCCTAATCAAGCGGTCGGCAAGCCCGCTACTTAGTCATTTCCAGCCCTGAGAAGTGCCCTGTTTGCCCGAAAATTGACTTCTGCTAAGCAAATCGAAACGCGATTGCACCGCGATCTTTGTGGACGTAATCCACCCCTGTTCAAAGACGGTTATCGATAACACTCACCGATTTCTCTAATCAGACTGCAAACAGGTCCACTGCTTAGTCATATTCAGCCCTGGGAAGTGCCCTGTTGGCTTGGAAATTGACTGATGCCAAATGAAATCAACCGCGATCTCAAAGACGCCGAGGCAAAGCTGAAGTGCTCAGGCTATCCAACAGCTGAGTTAAGCATTTACAGGGCAGCGATCCCCATCATTCATAAGAAATTGGCATGAACAGGAGTCCATCGGACCCTATACTTAGCCACTTGCAGGCATCGGAAATAGCCGATCCAGCCCATTGAATTTAGATCCTCAAAAGATCTTGGCTCGATAAAGACTATTTGATCCCAAATAGATCATTGAAAATACTCAGAAGAAATAGTGTTCTTGAAGACGAGTCGCCCGACCCCAGAAGAAACACGTTTACTTTACTGTACAAAGCTCTATTCATCCCGGATAAAGGTCTGAGGCTAAACCTAAGGGGTTATGGTTACCACGAGAAACCACAAACAAATAGTTCAAACTAAGCTTGAAACATCCTGCTATGGATTGCCACTATCAAAAAGACAGTCGATGCCCTACCCATCGACAATGGGTCTGTCGGTTGAGCTGATGAGGTAGTTGCGGATTGCTTTCCTAAGGTCACCTGTTCACCGTAACAGGCGCGAGCTTTAGGTTATGCCGACCAACATTTCTATGTTCGTGTATTCCAGCGGTCACCTATTCACAGTACCAGGCGCGGGCCTAGAGTTGCACCACTCGATTAAAAACCTTGTTCGGGAACGTTGCGGAGTGCTCTCCTAAGGTCACTCGTCATAAAAATATAGGCGCGGGCCTTGGGTTATGCCGACCAACATTCGAGGATCGTGTATTCCAGCGGTCACCTGTTCACAGTAACAGGCGCGGGCCCAGAGTTGCACCACTCGAATCCTGACAGTCTCTCAACCCGGACAATCCGAAAGAAAATGGGACATAGACATCCAGCGTGTCTAATAAATGTGGTTCAGTCCATAACAAGAAAATGAAGGTCTACACGACCATGAACTCAAAACCATAATCCCTGGCGGATTAGTCTTTTGCCTTTCAATCAAGGGTGATCAACCATTGATGTAATTAAAGGCTCGTGACCAGTATCACAGCCTGGAATGTAAAAGATCTCAGAATCTCTGGAATAAAATTCGCCTTGTGATATCTCTCTCTTGTGTACACTTTGTGATTGCTTATAATTGTCTATGAATGTCTCTATACTTAGAATTTCCTCAGAATAAAAGAAACACAGGAAAAAGAAGGACTGCTGATGAGCAGTTTTGATCTTTTTCTAAGTTCTAACATCAGCGAAGATAAAAGATATGCCAGATGATGATTGGAAGAAGTTGGACCATAAGGTGGTGGGGTACATTAGTGTTAAGATCTTAAATGTATATATTCTAACCCCATTTTATCACTAACTATGCTTGAAATACATGATTAAAGACCCAACTAATGCATGATTTTGTGGTAGTAGGAATGAGAGAGAGAGAGAGTTCATCAATTGAAGGCTTAGAAACGCTATTTACAAGCATTGAAGATCAAAGGACCAAGCGTCAAAAAGGTGGAAGAAAGAAAGCAAAGGAGAGAAGAAAGAGGGCAGAAAAATGCACTGAAGACCGGTTGTCCATAGCCCAGGACCGGTCGTCCGACCGGTCTGAACACTCTACAGGAGGACCCTGTTGCCAAACCTTGCTGGACCATTCACGAATGGTTGTCCGACCAGTCATCTACTGCTCAGACCGGTCGTCCGACCAGTCATCTACTGCTCAGACCGGTCGTCCGACCAGTCGGTTGCGTAACAGAGCTTCTTCTACAAGCTCCCAATTTTGTTGCGCAAAGCGCTATTTTTATGGGATTTCTTGATGTTTCTTCGCACCTAGGGCTCCAAACCTATAAAAGGACTCCTCTAGCTCGTTCCTAAGGCATCCTATAAGAGAATTACCATGGTGGGAGGCGGCGGAAATTGGATCCAGAGTTCTATAACTCTTCCTAGTTTGTTCTTCTAGTTTTATGTTTTTCTTAGTTGCTTTCATGTTTCCTTGGATCATGAACTGCTAAACCTCTTAGTTAGGGCTAAGAGGTGAAGCTTGTAGTGAATCTAAGATGATTCAATTCGTTTATTTTGGTTTCAAGTTGTATTATTAGTGAAGAATAATGGTTTGAAGTTTGAATAAAGTTCCAAGTAGATTTTCTTAATCTTATGATGGCTCATGGATGTTTAGAAGAATTGCTTGAGTTCTTAATTGTTTTGAATGGTTCTAGACCTGTATGCTCGTAGAAATCGAATTCAATACGCTCTAAATCTTTGATTCTCATGTGTGAACTTCATGGCAAAGGTTCTACTTTTCTGAATTTCTGAATTATGTATGATTGTATATGTGATTTGAATCAAGTTCAAATCATGATCTAGTTATGCTTTGTGACAGAGTTTAATGATGATTATGATTGTGATCTTAATCTATTGGAAGTAGGATTGACTTATGCAATTGAGTGTGCTCAAGTCCTAACTTGAATGGAGGGAATCATGTACTTGAATCACACATATGACAGATTGTTTGTTTTAACTGCTCTATCATCTGGCTAAATAGGATTTAATTTCGATTCTAGTTGAGTAAGTGAGAAACCACAACGAATTAAGCATCAAGGATTGCTACAAGTAGATCCTTGAAACCCTAGGGCTCTTTATTATTGATTACATTCAGTTTTAGTTCAAAATATCTATCTATATTCAATTTCAAAACCCTGTTTAGTTAGTTCTCAATTAGAAACCATTGAAAGTGTTTTGTGAGTTCCTACACAAGTCCCTATGGATCAACCTCGGTCTTACCGAGATTATTACTACCTTACAATCCTACACTTGGGAAGCGAACAAGTTTTTGGCATTGTTGCGGGGACTTTGACGGTTTTTTACAAAATTTCTGAAAATAATTTCTATTTGAGATTTTTAGGAGTCCTTTACTAACTTAGTTTGTTCGATTTGTTTTGTTTTTGTAGGAATTCTAGGAGTCAAAATTGTCACTTCAAATCAGGTTTTTCTAATTTTTTTCTTTTATTTTTCTGGGATTTGCATGCCACATTGGGTTCAGGATTCTAATAACCCACTCATTAGTGAAGGGGGAATTGTTGAAGGGGTTGATAGGGAACCACGTGCTAAGAAACGTTTAGATACTCCAAGTTTGTCTGAAGGTATGGCTGGAAATCAACCTAACCTTATGGCCAATCAAAATCTGGGCCAAATCGAAATGGGAGAAAATGAGGTTGAGAATGTTCCCCGACCTAGAACACTACGTGATTACTTGCAACCTGTAAGAGCGAGCTCTCCCTCATGCATAATTTTTCCACATAATGCAGGGAACATAGATCTTAAACCGGGTGTAATCCAACTCCTTCCTAAATTTCATGGACTAAACAGTGAAAGTGCTTATCAACATCTTAAGGAATTTAATGAGGTGATAGCCACAATGCACTTTGCAAATGTAACGGATGATGTAGTTAAATTATTTCCTTTTTCCCTTAAAGAGAAAGCTAAGGCTTGGCTTCATGCATTAAGGCCAAGATCGATTAGCACATGGACTGAGATGACTAGGGAGTTCATTAAAAAGTTCTTCCCTACTCACAAAATGATCATGTTGAGGTACCTTATCATGAATTTTGCTCAAAAAGAAGATGAGACCTTCTTCCAATGTGGGGAGAGGTTTAAGGACTTGTTAAATGCATGCCCACATCATGGCTACGAAATTTAGTGGGTAATAAGCTTTTTCTATGAAGGACTGACTTTACCCATGCACCAATTTGTAGAGATGATGTGTAATGGAGAATTCATGAATAAGGAAGCCGAAGAAGCATGGGACTATTTTGATGAATTGGCCGAGAATGCATAGTCTTGGGATACATCTAGACCAACAATTCCAAGACAAGCCAACAAAAGGAAAAATGAGGAATTTATGTCCTCTCAGAGGAAGATAACATAAGTGCAAGTGTGGCTAGCTGTTTGCTTCCCCAAGTGTAGGGTTGCGATGTAGTAATAATCTCGGTAAGACCGAGGTCGATTCACAGGAACTTATGTAGGATTTCACAAACACATCCAATAGTTTCTATTGAAAAGCTAACAACCAGATTTGTAGGAGATTGATGTAAGTAACAACTTTTGAATTTAAACTAAAGTAAACAATTATAAAAAGGCACTAGGGGTTCAAGGATTCACTTATAGCAATCCTTGATGCTCAATTCGCTGTGGTTTCTCACTTTCTCAACTAGAATCGAAATTAAGATCTATCTAGTCGGATGATAGAGCTGCTAAAACCAACAATCTGCCATATGTAACACTAATGTACATGATTCACTCAATGCAAGCTAGGACGAGCATACTCAATTGCATAGGTCAGTCCCAATTCCAATAGACTAAGTTCATAATCATAACCATGATTAAGTCCTGTCACCAGACAAAGCTAGATCATGATTTGAACTCAATTCAAATCACATACATAGTCCCACATAATACAGAATTCCAGAAAAGTAGAACTCTGGTAGGAAGTTCCCACATGAAGATCATAGTACTAGAGCGTACTCTAATTCCTCGGATCATACAGGTCTAGACTAACACAAAGCAATTAAGAACTTAAGTAATTCTCCCAAACATCCATGAGTCATCATAAGACTAAGAAAAACTACTTAGAACTTGTATTAACTTCAAACCATTATTCATAAACATGAAATCCAACTTTAAAACCAACTTAAAACGAATTGAAACATCTTAGATTCACTAAAAGCTTCACCTCTTAGCCCTAGCTAAGAGGTTTAGCTGCTCATGATCAAATGAAACATGAAACAACTAAGGAAAAACATAAAAACAGTAGAACAAACTAGAAGGAGTTGTAGAACTCCGAAATCTCCTTCCGCCGCCTCCCACCTTGCTCAAACCCCTCTAAGATACCCTAGGAACGATCCCTAGGTGTCCTTTTATAGTGGGGGGGCTCCGCAACATCAGAATATTTCAGAATCTGTGTAAGCTTACGCAGTGCGCAGAGAATTTCGGCGCCAAATAGAAAGTTTCTGTTTTAAACACATGGACGACCGGTCGGACGACCGGTCGGACGACCGGTCGGAGTAGCTTGGCCGACCGATCACGACTGGTCAGACTCACTATTTGCATCAGTCCAGCGTGCACAGGAGGCATTAGACCTGTTGGCCGATCGGTCTGGAACGGTCAGACTGTCTATGTAAACTGTCCAGCGTGCTCAGCAGGATTTGGGAGAGCTGGCCGACCGGTCTAGACCGGTCGTGGTCCTCTTGGTCGACCGGTCAGGACCGGTCTTGGCCTCTTTTCTTCTTCATTTCTTTCTTTCTTTCTTCTCTCTGCTTTCTTCTTTCTTTGGCCCATCTTGGGTCTTCATCCAAAGCTCTAAATAGATCCTTTTGGTCTTCAATTGGGCGGAGTTCCTCTCATTCCTACAATCATGAAATCATGCATTAGATTAATCTTTGAATCATGAAAACCTTGCATAATGAGTGATGAATTAGGGTTAGAATATGCACAATTAAGAGCTCAACACAGCCCCCAACCAGCATTTTGCTAGTCCCGAGCAAAACATGCGTGAAATCAATTTCATTCTCCAAAACCCAACTCTCCTTTAGAAACCATTCTTCTATACATCCCAAGATGCATAAGTGTAAGAGTTAGAGAAATTAGGTGATAGAGGTTGAAACCGTAAACTCTCAAAACATAATAAGCATCCATATGAAATTCCCGCTGATTGGTTGACAAATAGAAGAACTTAAACAAATTCAATCTAGTGTGCATAGTGAAATTTTTTTTCATGAGTTTCGAGGGTTATCTTCTTCATAAATCAACTAGACTATGAATCTTAAGGTATATAGAGCAACAACAAGCCAATGATGGGAATTTGCCTTATTGTCCCATTTTCGGCTTTGGTTACGGGTAGACCATCCCCCGGTTGGTAGTAGGTAGCCCTAATCAGAATTTTCCACCATTTCTCCATCATTCCCAATTTCATCCTTTCTTTTCCCTTTTATTTTAAATTAAATGGGATTTTTAGAAATCCATATCTTTCGTTATTTTTCCATGGACAAGGATGGACAAAGTACACTGGCTTGATTTCTCAACACCTTGAATCAAAATCTAACTTATCCACAAATTACATAACCCCTTCAACCCATGAAAATCGTGTAATGTGAACTAGGTGTACGAGTGTTCAAATTTTCTATTAATCACAAAAATAGGGGAATTCACATATAAAACCATTATGCTATGAGAAATTGAAAACTTGCAACCTCATACACTTCAGATCTCCTCCTCTTAAACTCATATAATCTTGAATGCATAGAAACGAAGTTTTCCAAAAGAGTTTTGAATTTTAGGAAAATTGAAAAATTTCTACATAATTGCTCGAAATGTTACAAAACGCTGGATTCATCCAAGTGATCCTACACCCCCAACCAAATCTCGCATTGTCCTCAATGTAAAAGATGTGCAATAAGCAAAACATGAGAGCAATTCTAAAATAAAAGGGAGTGAGGAATGGTAGTACCTGAGAGAGTGAAAAGTGGAATTATTCCTCCTTCTAACAAACCTATGAAAAATAAACAAAAACAACCAAATCCTGATCCTAACTACTCTATACCTCCATCAGACTAGGAGATCAATCATCCTGATACACAGGATCAGTTGGAGGTATGGACATACCTTCTGAAGGAAATTTCTCAAAGAACGGCTTTAATCGCTGACCATTCGCCTTAAAAATGTTGTCGTTCCTTGGGTTTAACAACTCGACGGTCCCATATGGATAGACAGTTTGCACAATGTAGGGACCGGTCCATCGAGATCTTAATTTTCCCGGAAATAAATGTAGGCGGGAATTATACAGAAGGACTTTTTGATTAATCGTGAATATCTTACGAAGAATGTTTTTATCATGGAATATCTTCGTCTTGTCCTTGTAAATTCTCGCATTCTCATATGCCTCGTTCCGGATTTCTGCAAGTTCATTCAATTGTAGTTTGAGCAACGAGCTCGCCTTGTCAGAATCAAAATTCATCTTCTTAATTTCCAATATGCCATATGTTCCAACTCCACAGGCAAGTGACAAGCCTTCCCATAGACAAGTCTATAGGGAGACATTCCAATAAGGGTCTTAAAAGCAGTACGGTAGGCCCAAAGCGCATCGGTAAGCCAAAAAGACCAATCATTGCGATCGGGGTTCACCGTTTTCTCTAAAATGTGTTTAATCTCCCTATTGGATATCTTAGCTTGCTCACTAGTTTGTGGGTGATAGGGAGTTCTCACTTTGTGTGTTACGTCATATTTCTTCATTAAGGTTTCAAATGGGCGATTACAAAAGTGAGACCCTCTATCACTGATGATGACTCGAGGTGTACCAAACCGGGAAAGAATATTCTCTTTTAAGAAGCGAATGACCGTTTTATGGTCATTATTTCAGCAAGGGATGGCCTCGACCCATTTGGATACATAGTCAACGGCAAGCAAGATGTATGCGTTTCCAAAAGAAGATGGGAATGGACCCATGAAATCGATGACCCAACAATAAAAAATTTCGATTATTAAGATGGGATTGAGTGGCATCATATTTCTATGGGAGATTCCTCCCAATTTCTGACAAGGTTCACATGTTTTGCAAAACTTATGTGTGTCTTTGAACATAGTGGGCCAATAAAACCCACATTGCAGAATTTTTGCTGTGGTCTTTTTAGCCGAAAAGTGGCCACCACATGCCTGAGAATGACAGAAGGAGATGATACTTTGTTGTTCATCATCTGGGACACATCTTCTTATGATTTGATCGGGACAATACTTGAATAAGTATGGGTCGTCCCATAGAAATTTTCACACCTCAGTGAAGAATTTATCCTTATCTTGCTTTTTCCAATGTGTAGGAATTGTACCTGTAGCAAGATAGTTAGCAATGTCCGCACACCATGGCAATTGGGAAACAACAAAAAGTTGTTCATCAGGGAACATATCATTGATCGCGATCGTTTCAGGGGAATCGTTGAGAATAAGTCGAGAGAGATGGTCAGCCACGACATTTTCTACTCCTTTCTTATCACGTATTTCTATGTCAAATTCCTGGAGTAGAAGGATCCATCTTAACAACCGTAGTTTAGCATCGTTCTTAGAGAGAAGGTACTTAAGCGGGGCATGGTCTGTGAATATGATGATCTTAGATCCAATCAAATAGGACCTAAACTTGTCCAAGGCAAAAACTACAGCTAAAAGTTCTTTTTCTGTAGTAGTGTAGTTTGCTTGGGCTGAGTTTAAGGTTCTACTTGCATAGTAGATAACACATGGCTTCTTCTCTTTTCTTTGGCCTAGCACGGCCCCAATAGCATAGTCGCTTGCATCGCACCTAATTTCAAAAGGAAGGCTCCAATCAGGTGGTTGCATTATGGGAGCACATGTCAACATACCTTTAAGTGTGGTAAAGGCCTTTTGACATTCTTCATTCCACTCGAATGAAGTTTCCTTTTGAAGTAGGTTACATAAAGGACGAGAGAGTGAACTAAAGTCCTTTATGAACCTTCAATAAAATCCTGCGTGTCCCAAAAAGGACTGCACATCTCGTATGCTCTTGAGTGGTGGAAGGTTAGAGATCAGATCAATTTTCGCATTGTCCACCTCGATTCCATTTTGTGAAACGATGTGACCAAGTACAATTCCCTTTTGAACCATAAAGTGACACTTTTCCCAATTCAGCACAAGGTTCTTCTCTTCACATCTTTTCAGCACAGCTTTCAAGTGCAGAAGGCACTCATCAAAGCTACAACCAAATACTGAAAAATCATCCATGAAGACTTCGAGAATTGTCCCCACCATGTCAGAAAAGATACTCATCATACAACGCTGAAAGGTGGCAGGGGCATTACATAGTCCAAACGGCATCCGTCGATAGGCGAAAGTGCCGAATGGACATGTGAATGTAGTCTTTTCTTGGTCTTCATAGGCAATCTCTATTTGGTTGTACCCTGAATAGCCATCAAGGAAGCAAAAATGGGAATGACCCGTCAACCGTTCTAAAATTTGATCAACAAATGGTAGGGGGAAGTGGTCTTTCCTCGTGACAGTGTTTAACTTCCGATAGTCAATGCACATTCTCCGACCGGTAGTGACTCTGGTTGGTACGAGTTCATTATTGGCATTGGCTACGTTGGTGATCCCGGATTTCTTAAGTACCACTTGAGTTCGACTCGCCCATTGACTATCGGATATTGGGTAGATAATACCTACATCCAATAGTTTTACCACTTCGGCCTTAACCACATCCTTCATGTTTGGATTGAGTCATCTTTGTGGTTGCCTAGATGTCTTCGCATTCTCCTCAAGGTATATGCGATGAATACAAATCAGTGGGTTTATGCCTTTGAGATCCGCAATCGACCACCCAATGGCACTCTTGTGCTCTAATAGAGTGGCCATTAGCCTACTCTCCTGTTCCTCATCCAAGTGGGAAGAAATCACCACTGGATATGTCTCATCTCTACCTAAATAGACATATTTCAGCTCACTTAGTAATGGTTTTAGATCGAGTGTTGGTGCCTTGATATTGGATGGGAGGGCTTTGTTCTCATTTACAGGCAAAGGCTCAAATAGGGCCCTCCATCTTTTATTATCAAGCACCGGCATCGCATCTAAAATGGCATCCATCTCTCATTTTGTGTCATCATTTATCTCATGAGAGTGGGCCACACATGCCTCCAAAGGGTCGGAATATAATGTTGAGGGGAAAGTTTCCTCCACGAATGATTCAATCAAGTTTATCTCGTGGATCTCCTCATCAACCTCCCGTGGTTGTTTGCATAAATCAAATATATTAAGCTCAAGAGTCTTATTTCCAAAGGACATTTGTACAAGCCCATTTCTACAATTGATAATTGCATTTGAAGTAGCTAAAAACGGTCGACCAAGTATGACAGGAATTTGAGCACCGGTACCTATCACGGGATGTGCATCCAAGACAATAAAGTCTACTGGGTAGTAGAATTTATCAACTTGGACTAGAACATTCTCAATCATTCCTCTCGGTATACGAATGGATCTATCAGCAAGTTGGAGTGTGGTTTTGGTGGGTTTCAATTCACCTAACCTAAGTTGTTCGTAAACGGAGTATGGAATGAGGTTCACACTTGCTCCCAAATCGAGTAAGGCTTGTTTAATCTGGTAGTCTCCTGTGATGCATGAGATGGTTGGACTACCCGTATCCTTGTATTTTTGGGGCACCTCTTGTTTGATGATAGCGCTCAAATTCTCAGTCAAAAGTGAAATTGCGTCGGGTAGCCTAACACGACACCCTACGCATACGCGTGCGGAAGCTTGAGGAGCAACTAGAATTATGGCTGAACTTATAGGAGGGGGGTGAATAGGACCTTTTAAAAAATCTTTTCGCCTACTTTAACAAATCAGCAAATTAAAATACATAAGCGATTAACACTTCGGCTTCCAAGCCTAAGTGGGTCCAATTAAAAGACTAGCAAGAGATAAGAGCAATAAACAACCTAGTCTAAACAAGCATAGATTAATAAATGATTAAGCTAATGAAGAACCTAATCTATGCTACTCAAATAGACTTGAATGAGGATGGATCAATAAGTTCAAGTCTACTTGAGGTAGTGAAAGTACATCTTATGAGTGTGGATGTGCCTATCAAGTGCCTAGCATACATTCCTAACTAAGCATTCATAATTAACCAATTAAACTCAATGCATTAAAGAGAAATGTGCTCAAGATCAATCACAAACACAAGGATGTATAGTGGTTCGACTACTTGTCTACTCCACTCCCGGTTCAAGTACTCAACCCCTTTGAGCACACCGGCATTCACTGGGGAGTTTAAATCTGGTTCCT
Source organism: Liriodendron chinense (assembly GCA_003013855.2). Lineage (NCBI taxonomy): Eukaryota > Viridiplantae > Streptophyta > Magnoliopsida > Magnoliales > Magnoliaceae > Liriodendron > Liriodendron chinense. The sequence continues at coordinate 136,183 of ML058591.1, read as the reverse complement.
CCCAACCAAGGTGTTTTAACTCGGATCCACCCAACCGGGGAGTTTACAGGTTCCTCCCAACCTACACGTTTGCACCCGTGTTGGTGGCTCCCCCTTGGAGACTTTGTTTTAGGCGCGACTAACGTGCCAAGGAACGGCTGACGTCCCTAGATTTTAGGCCCAACTAATAGGCCAAGGATCGGCTAACGACCCCGGGGCGAGTTTGTCAAACAAACTCTACACTCAACTCCCACAGGGAATTGAGTGGATGGACTCTTAGCAAGACAACCTACTTGTCGGATTGAGCACCTTGTTCAGCGCCGCTTCGGGTTGCTTCTTCTCGCTCTCCCGTGCTTGAATCAGCTCCCCTTGTGCTCCCCCGATCTTTGACGTCGTTGCTTTGCCAAGGCTTCAGCTCCAAGATCAGCTACCTTGCATGTGATGCTCCATTGGAGATGCCCAAGGTGCTAGGGAAGGTAGGTTTGAGATCTCTACAACTTATGGGAATGGGTTACCTAGAGAGTCTCACCTACACCGATCTCATCATAGAGTATTGGATAGGAATATGACTATCAAGATCAATCCAATCTCTAGAGATCAAAAGAGGGACAAGTGCATCTTCTTCTTGAGCTTTGAATGCTCCATACTTGTGATGAATCACAAGGAAGATCACTTGTTTGGGTTAGGAATAGGGCTCTTAATGATCTTCAACAATGGTGGCTCCTATCTCCTCAAAATTCCCTCTCTTGGCTCAAAAACGAATCCTCCATCTTAAATAGATTTTCTTCCAACGGTCAAAAAATGGGCAGATTCGCGCATCTCCGATTGATCGGAAGAAGGTCCGATGGATCGGAGACCTGTCCGATTGATCGGAGACAAGTCCGATTGATCGGAAATCTGTCCAGTGAAGTCTCTGGAAGATATTCCGATTGATCGGAACACTGTCCGATTGATCGGACGGACCCCTTCCGATGGATCGAAAATCTGTCCGATTGACCCCTTCCGATGGATCGAAAATCTGTCCGATTGATCGGAAATATGTCCAGTGGATTTTCAAGGTTGCTGGAAAAATTTTCGATTGATCGGAGATTCTGTCCGATTGATCGGAGCTTCTGTCCGATTGATCGGAGTCCTATCGGAGCCAGTGTCCGATTGATCGGAGTCCTATCGGAAACTGCTGTTTGAGCCTATTTGATTACAGCAGCTTCCACCTCTTTAATTAGTCTAATTTATCATGTTTTTCATGGAGTTCTAAGACTAATGATGATGACTAAAGGTATACCTAGTTGGTGCAAGTCATCTAAGAGGTTATGGGTTAGGTTTTGGTCAAGGCAGGGCACACCAAGGCATCACTTTTACCTGTTTCTTCTTCCTTGATGCAGCCGGTCCGTCTTGAGTCTTTGGTCTTCGTCTTCATTAAGCTCAACCGACACTAGACTCACTGACCTAAGTAATTGACAAACAAGGTGCACTAGTATGTCACAAAAAAGTGCACTAACAATCTCCCCCTTTGTCAATTACTTACAAAAACCTAACCTACCAAAACAAAATACATGTACAAGAGATTACATTGATAAAGCATTAAATACAGGACTCTTGACATGCCTAAACTAAGCTGCTCCTCTTCAGATTGCTCCCCCATAACCTGTCAATCCCTGCATCACAAAACATAGCAAACTAGTTTTGGTGGGACTTGATCTTTCTCCCCCTTTTTGTTAGCAATTGACAAACTATTCTCTCCCCCTTAATGATATATCAATTAAGGTTAAGGTAAGAGAAGATAGTATGTCGCAGTTATAACTATAAGCACATGCTAACTAGAGAGAGTATAGGGTGCATGAACATAAAATCATGGAGCATGCTAAAGAACATGTTTAACAAGAAAATGTAACTATCTAAGCATAGTTAATCATGCTTAATTGATCATCTATGATATACACTAAGCATTAAAGCTCAAGGGCTTATAGCCCAATCAACCAACCTCCCCTATTGGTATATCAAGACCAATACTAAGCAAAGATTAGCATTCAATGAAGCATAAAACTCAAGATGATTAGCTAATCTAAGCTGGATGATAGTCTAGCAAGCAAATATATAAATTTAAGCAAGGCTAAACTATCGAATTTGGGCTAGTGAGGCTTGAATCCTCTGATTTGCCCATAAGTACAAACATGAGGCTGAAATCCTCAGATTTTCCTATAGATTCAAAGAGGTTAAATTCCTCAAGTTCATCAATTTGCTCAAAATGAGGCTTCATCCTCAGTTATTCATTTGAGCTCAATATGGTCTCCTAAGGTCACCTAACCTAGATCACAACCCCTTTGGGTATGATAAATAGGACCCAACATGCTTGTTGGGAGGGAATTCATCTATCCTAGATTTTCTCCCTTAGGTTCATTCCAAGTTAGAGAGCAATGATCGGTAGGGGATATGACAATAGTTCCTACCCTAGTTATTGTTGACCTCAACTAATCATTTTACTTATAGTTCAACATGAGTCAACATAGATTCTCCTTTTTGGTTAGACATGATGCTAGTGCTCCGGTATCGGATCTTACTCTAGACGGTTACGTCCTTGAAGAGCAACCTTCTCTGATACCAATTGAAATTGCGTCGGGTAGCCTAACACGACACCCTACGCATACGCGTGCGGAAGCTTGAGGAGCAACTAGAATTATGGCTGAACCTATAGGAGGGGGGTGAATAGGACCTTTTAAAAAATCTTTTCGCCTACTTTAACAAATCAGCAAATTAAAATACGTAAGCGATTAACACTTCGGCTTCCAAGCCTAAGTGGGTCCAATTAAAAGACTAGCAAGAGATAAGAGCAATAAACAACCTAGTCTAAACAAGCATAGATTAATAAATGATTAAGCTAATGAAGAACCTAATCTATGCTACTCAAATAGACTTGAATGAGGATGGATCAATAAGTTCAAGTCTACTTGAGGTAGTGAAAGTACATCTTATGAGTGTGGATGTGCCTATCAAGTGCCTAGCATACATTCCTAACTAAGCATTCATAATTAACCAATTAAACTCAATGCATTAAAGAGAAATGTGCTCAAGATCAATCACAAACATAAGGATGTATAGTGGTTCGACTACTTGTCTACTCCACTCCCGGTTCAAGTACTCAACCCCTTTGAGCACACCGGCATTCACTGGGGAGTTTAAATCTGGTTCCTCCCAACCAAGGTGTTTTAACTCGGATCCACCCAACCGGGGAGTTTACAGGTTCCTCCCAACCTACACGTTTGCACCCATGTTGGTGGCTCCCCCTTAGATACTTTGTTTTAGGCGCGACTAACGTGCCAAGGAACGGCTGACGTCCCTAGATTTTAGGCCTAACTAATAGGCCAAGGATCGGCTAACGACCCCGGGGCGAGTTTGTCAAACAAACTCTACACTCAACTCCCACAGAGAATTGAGTGGATGGACTCTTAGCAAGACAACCTACTTGTCGGATTGAGCCCCTTGTTCAGCGCCGCTTCGGGTTGCTTCTTCTCGCTCTCCCGTGCTTGAATCAGCTCCCCTTGTGCTCCCCCGATCTTTGACGCCGTTGCTTTGCTAAGGCTTCAGCTCCAAGATCAGCTACCTTGCATGTGATGCTCCATTGGAGATGCCCAAGGTGCTAGGGAAGGTAGGTTTGAGATCTCTACAACTTATGGGAATGGGTTACCTAGAGAGTCTCACCTACACCGATCTCATCATAGAGTATTGGATAGGAATATGACTATCAAGATCAATCCAATCTCTAGAGATCAAAAGAGGGACAAGTGCATCTTCTTCTTGAGCTTTGAATGCTCCATACTTGTGATGAATCACAAGGAAGATCACTTGTTTGGGTTAGGAATAGGGCTCTTAATGATCTTCAACAATGGTGGCTCCTATCTCCTCAAAATCCCCTCTCTTGGCTCAAAAACGAATCCCCCATCTTAAATAGATTTTCTTCCAACGGTCAAAAAACGGGCAGATTCGCGCATCTCCGATTGATCGGAAGAAGGTCCGATGGATCGGAGACCTGTCCGATTGATCAGAGACAAGTCCGATTGATCGGAAATCTATCCAGTGAAGTCTCTGGAAGATATTCCGATTGATCGGAACACTGTCCGATTGATCGGACGGACCCCTTCCGATGGATCGGAAATCTGTCCGATTGACCCCTTCCGATGGATCGGAAATCTGTCCGATTGATCGGAAATATGTCCAGTGGATTTTCAAGGTTGCTGGAAAAATTTCCGATTGATCGGAGCTTCTGTCCGATTGATCGGAGTCCTATCGGAGCCAGTGTCCGATTGATCGGAGTCCTATCGGAAACTGCTGTTTGAGCCTATTTGATTACAGCAGCTTCCACCTCTTTAATTAGTCTAATTTATCATGTTTTTCATGGAGTTCTAAGACTAATGATGATGACTAAAGGTATACCTAGTTGGTGCAATTCATCTAAGAGGTTATGGGTTAGGTTTTGGTCAAGGCAGGGCACACCAAGGCATCACTTTTACCTGTTTCTTCTTCCTTGATGCAGTTGGTCCGTCTTGAGTCTTTGGTCTTCGTCTTCATTAAGCTCAACCGACACTAGACTCACTGACCTAAGTAACTGACAAACAAGGTGCACTAGTATGTCACAAAAAAGTGCACTAACAAAAAGTACTTTGTTATGAACAATGTGTTTCCTTTTGACCGTACACAATTCCTTTAGAAATTTGGTATAGGATGGTATTTGTTTTATGGCATCCAACAATGGAATGTTGATCTTCACTTGCTTGAAAACCTCTAATATTTCCAGATTTTTGTCTAAAGGTTTAGGTGAAATCAACCTTTGGGGAAACGGGGCAACCGGCTTGTATTGCCGTTCCGGTTCTTTCTCTTATGGAGTGTTGTTTAAGCTATCTTCCCCTTTGAAATTTTTCGAATCCTTAGGCTTTGGGGCCTTCACCAGATTAGATTTGTCAATTACTTTTCCACTTCTCAAAGTGGTGATAGCTTGAACATGCTCCGTATGTTGGGAGGATGAGCTTACATCTTGTATCTCAAATTGGGTTCTTGGGTTAGGAAGAGGTTGGGCAGGAAGTGTGCCTTTCTCCCTAACATTGAGATGAGATTGAACTCTAGCCAATGAGGTTTTCAATTCATTGATGGCTTGAGTTGAATTTTGATTGAATTTCAATTGCTCTTGCATGAACCCATCTATTTTCAGAGAATTTGTCTTGTTATACTCAGCTTGGACCGATACAAATGCACCCAACATCTCCTCTAGCGTAACTTTTGGAGTAATGACTAGAGATGGACCTAGTATAGGTTGGGCTTGAGGGATATTAGTTGCATTTGCAGTGGGTCCATTCCTCCAACTGAAGTTGGGATGGTTCTTCTAATTAACATTAAACGTGTTTGAGTTTAGAGCACCAAATTGCCGTTGATAATTGTTTATGATATTTGATTGTTCTTGTAAGATGTCCTGAACTGCTGAAATTGTGGGACAATCTTGTGTTGTATGTTGATTTCCGGCACAAATTCCACAAACAGTTTCAACGTCATTAGAGTTGATCGTCTCTCCTTTCCTTAATTCCATGGCTTCAACTTTTCTTGTGAGGCTTGCCACCCGTGCACTTATACTATCCTCTTCTGATAAGACATACATTCCTCCTTTTTCCCTTTGTTGGCTAGTCTTGGAATTTGCTGGTTTTGATGTATCCCAAGACTGTGCATTCTCAGCCACTTCCTCTAAATAGTCCCATGCTTCATCGGCTTCCTTATTCATGAACTCTCCATTACACATCATCTCTACGAATTGGCGCATGGGTGAAGTCAGTTCGTCATAGAAAAAGCTTATAACCCGCCAAATTTCATAGCCATGATGTGGGCATGCATTTAACAAGTCCTTAAACCTCTCCCAACATTGGAAGAAGGTCTCATCTTCCTTTTGAGCAAAGTTCATGATAAGGCGCCTCAACATGTTCGTTTTGTGAGTAAGGAAGAATTTTTTTATGAATTCCCTATGCATATCAGTCCATGCTCCAATTGATCTTGGCCTTAATGCATGAAGTCAACCTTTAGCTTTATCTTTAAGGGTAAAAGGAAATAATTTAAGTCTTACCACATCATCTGTAACATTCGCAAAGTGCATGGTGGTTATTACCTCATCAAACTCCTTAAGGTGTTGATAGGCACTTTCACTGTCTAATCCATGGAATTTTCTTAAGAGTTGGATCACTTGTGGTTTCAAATCTGCATTCCCTGCATTTTGTGGAAAGATTATGGATGAGAGAGTGCTCGCTATTGCTGGTTGCAAGTAATCACGTAATGTTCTTGGTCGGGAAACATTCTCAACCACATTCTCTCCCGTTTCGGTTTGGTTTTGGCCCAGATTAGGATTGGCCATCGGATTAGGTTGATTCACAGCCATACTTTCAGACAAAATTGGAGAAGTTAGATGTCTCCTAGCACGTGGTTCTCTATCAATTCCTTCTACTATCCCCCCTTCACTTATGAGTCGATTATTGGAATCCCGAGCCCAATGCGGCATGCAAAATCCTAAAAGACTGAAACAAAAAGGAAAAAGAATTCTTCCTTCCTTTCTTTACTCTTCTCTAAGACCGAAGCACAATGTGTCTTGCAATGGCTAAGCCAGAAGCAAGGATAGAGACCAATTTCTCCTGGTCAATAGGGGTTTAGAGAACTCCCCACCTACTCTTTGAATCTTTTGAGGAAAGTGCAGAAAAAGAAGAAAGAGGAGTAGAGGTGAGAAGAGAAATCTCTGAGCCCAAGGTGATCCAAGACGGCAGAGCCGACCAATAGGAATCAAGGTGGCACAAGGCCTACCTTTTAGAGATCCAAAAAGGAGTCTCCACCACTCTACAAGAGATGAATGCGATAGGAACGAATAAGAGAAGAAGAAGAGTATGGTTTAGAAAGATAAACCCTGATTTGGCACTTGAGATCCTTATATCTTCTTCAGCTTCCTATAAATCCTTGCAAAAGAAAAATCAAACAAAACAAACTAAATTAGTCCTAGAATCCTAAAAATCCTAAATAGATACTATTTTTAGAAATTTGTGAAAAACCGTTAAAGTCCCCGACAACGGCGCCAAAAACTTGTTCGCTTCCCCAAGTGTAGGGTTGCGATGTAGTAATAATCTCGGTAAGATCGAGGTCGATCCACAGGGACTTATGTAGGATTTCACAAACACATCCAATAGTTTCTATTGAAAAGCTAACAACCAGATTTGTAGGAGATTGATGTAAGTAATAACTTTTGAATTTAAACTAAAGTAAACAATTATAAAAAGGCACTAGGGGTTCAAGGATCCACTTATAGCAATCCTTGATGCTCAATTCGCTGTGGTTTCTCACTTTCTCAACTAGAATCGAAATTAAGATCTATCTAGTCGAATGATAGAGCTGTTAAAACCAACATTCTGCCATATGTAACACCAATGTACATGATTCACTCAATGCAAGCTAGGACGAGCATACTCAATTGCATAGGTCAATCCCAATTCCAATAGACTAAGTTCATAATCATAACCATCATTAAGTCCTGTCACCAGAGAAAGCTAGATCATGATTTGAACTTAATTCAAATCACATACACAGTCCCACATAATACAGAATTCCAGAAAAGTAGAACTCTGGTAGGAAGTTCCCACATGAAGATCATAGTACTAGAGCGTACTCCGGATCATAAATGTCTAGACTAACACAAAGCAATTAAGAACTTAAGTAATTCTCCCAAACATCCATGAGTCATCATAAGACTAAGATAAACTACTTAGAACTTGTATTAACTTCAAACCATTATTCATAAACATGAAATCCAACTTTAAAACCACCTTAAAATGAATTGAAACATCTTAGATTCACTACAAGCTTCACCTCTTAGCCCTAGCTAAGAGGTTTAGTTGCTCATGATCCAAGGAAACATAAAACAACTGAGGAAAAACATAAAAATCGGAGAACAAACTAGCAGTTGTGGAACTTCGAAATCTCCTTCCGCCGCCTCCCACCTTGCTCAAACCCCTCTAAGATACCCTAGGAACGATCCCTAGGTGTCCTTTTATAGTTTGGAGGGGGGGGGGGGGGGGGGGGGGGGGGGGGGGCTCTGCAACATCGGAATATTCTAGAATCTGCGTAAGCTTATGCAGTGCGCAGAGAATTTCGGCGCCAAAATAGAAAGTTTATGTTTTAAACACATGGCCGACCGGTCGTAGTAGCTTGGCCGACCGGTCACGACCGGTTGGACTCACTATTTGCATCAGTCCAGCGTGCACAGGAGCCATCAGACCTGTTGGCCGACCGGTCTGGACCGGTTGGACTGGCTGGCCGACCGGTCACGACCGGTCGGACTGTTTATGTAAACTGTCCAGCGTGCTCAGCAGTATCTGGGAGAGCTGGCCGACCGGTCTAGACCGATCGTGGCCCTCTTGGCCGATCGGTCACGACCGGTCTTGGCCTCTTTTCTTCTTCATTTCTTTCTTTCTTTCTTTCTTCTCTCTGCTTTCTTCTTTCTATGGCCCACCTTGGGTCTTCATCCAAAGCTCTAAATAGATCCTTTTGGTCTTCAATTGGGCGGAATTCCTCTCATTCCTACAATCATGAAATCATGCATTAGATTAATCTTTGAATCATGAAAACCTTGCATAATGAGTGATGAATTGGGGTTAGAATATACACAATTAAGAGCTTAACACTAGCCTCACAAGAAAAGGCGAGGCCATGGAATTGAAGAAAAGAGAGACGATTAACTCAAAGGACGTTGAAATTGTTTGTGGAATTTGTGCCGAAAATCAACATGTAACACAGGATTGTCCCACACTTTCTACATTCCAAGATATCTTACAAGAACAATCAAATGTCATAAACAGTTATCAACGACCATTTAGTGCTCCAAACTCAAATAAGTATAACTCTAGTTGGAAGAACCATCCCAACTTCAGTTGGAGGAATGGACCAACTGCGAATGCAAACAACACTCCCCAAGCTTAACCTTTACTAGGTTCATCCCTAGTAATCACACCAAAAGCTATGCTAGAGGAGATGTTGGGTGCATTCGTATCGGTTTAAGCTGAATATAACAAGACTAATTCTCTGAAAATTGATGGGTTCATGCAAGAGCAACTGAAATTCAATCAAAATTCATCTTAAGCCATTAATGGCTTGAAAACCTCAATGGCTAGAGTTGAATCTCATCTCAGTGTTAATGAGAACGGCACACTTCCTGCCCAACCTCTCCTTAACCCAAGGACCCAATTTGAGATACAAGACACAAGCTTGTCCTCCTAACATACAGAGCATGTTCAAGCTATCACCACCTTGAGAAGTGAAAAAATAATCGATAAATCTAATTCGGTGAAGGCCCCAAAGCCTAATGATCTAGAAATTTTTAAAGAGAATGATAGCCTGAACAACACTCCACATGAGAAAGAACCGGAAAGGCAATACAAGCCGGTTGCCCCATTCCCCAAAGGTTGATTTCACCCAAACCTTTAGACAAAAACCTGAAAATTTTAGAAGTTTTTAAGTATGTGAAGATCAACATTCCGTTGTTGGATGCTATAAAACAAATACCATCCTATGCCAAATTTCTAAAGGAATTGTGTACAGTCAAAATGAAACACAATGTTCACAACAAAGTACTTTTGACTGAGAATTTGAGCACTATTATCAAACACGAGGTGCCTCAAAAATACAGGGATCTAGGTAGTCCAACCATCTCATGCATCATAGGTGACTACCGGATCAAACAAGCCCTACTCAATTTAGGGGTAAGTGTTAACCTCATCCCATACTCGGTCTATGAACAACTTGGGTTACATGAATTGAAACCCACCAAAACCACACTCCAACTTGCTGATAGATCTATTCGTATACCAAGAGGAGTGATTGAGGATGTCTTGGTCCAAGTTGATAAATTCTACTACCCAGTGGACTTTATTGTCTTAGATACACATCCCGTGATAGGTACCGGTGCTGAAATTCCCGACATACTAAGCCACCCTTTTCTAGCTACTTCAAATGCGATTATCAAGAGAGTAGGCTAATAGCTACACTAATAGAGCATAAGAGCACCATCGGATGGTCAATTGTGGATCTCAAAGGCATAGACCTACTGATTTGTACTCATCGCATACACCTTGAGGAAAATGCTAAGACATCTAGGAAACCACAAAGACACCTCAATCCAAACATGAAGGAGGTGGTTAAGGTTGAAGTGGTGAAACTATGGGATGTGGGTATCATCTGCCTAATATCCAATAGCCAATGGGTGAGTCCAACTCAAGTGGTGCCTAAGAAATCTGGAATAACCATCGTAGCTAATGCCAATAAGGAACTCGTACCAACCAGAGTCACTACCGGTTGGAGAATGTGCATTGATTACAGGAAGCTAAAGACAGTTACAAGGAAAGACCACTTCCCCTTACCATTTATTGATCAAATTTTAGAAAAGTTGGCGGGTCATTTGTTGAACCTCCAATTTATACATTGCATTGCCCATTACATGACATGGTTTGCAGGATTTTCATGATTGAAAGGCCCATCTAACACATGTTTTGTGATAATAGGGGATGAGAGCGGACTTCATTCAATTAGGGATTAAAAGGAAGCCTTTGGAGCCAGTGGATGAAGGATGAAAGAGGACCGAAGAAAGAATAAAGCAAGGAGAAGAGAAAGGAGAAAAAAGAGAGGAGAAAAGAAAGAAAGAAGAACAAAATGAAGAGAGCTGACCGGTCTTGACCGGTCGGCCAGAGGAGCTAGACCGGTCTTGACCGGTCGGCCATGTTCACTGATCAAAGGGGAAAGCCAGATCGATCGGTCTTGACCGGTCAGCCATGCGTACTGGAAGCTAGAATGAAGCCCGACCGGTCTTGACCGGTCGGCTATGCACGCTGTCCATCCTGTTAAAACAAGCCCGACCGGTCTTGACCGGTCGGTTGTACTCCCTGGATTGTTTAAAAGCCCAGTCCGACCGGTCTAGACTGGTCGGCTCTGCGTAAGTAGAGTTCTTTCTAAATCAGGACTCCGAAAACTGCTGCGCACTGCGTAACCTTTCGCAGATTCTGGATGTTTCCGACACAAGGGAGGTTTCGTACTATAAAAGGACACCTAGGGGCTCTTCCTAGGTCAGGAGAGAAGCTAAGGGACGTGGTTTTGGAGAGAGGAAGCTGTCGTGGAGCGTCTGCAACTCTTCTATTTCCGGTTTTTCTAGTTTTATGCTTTCATTAAGAGTTTTTAGTTGTAGCATGAATATGCTCGGCTAGAATCTCTCAGCTAAGGCTGAGAGGTGAAGCTTGTAGCCAATTCCATGTTGGATTCAATTTAATTCAAGTAATTTTAATTCAAGTTTGAATTTTTTTATGTTCTAGTTTCCAAAAGTGGTAGTTTGAGATGTTTTATGAGTGTTCATGTGCTCCGGACATGAGTTCCTTGCAATTCTCTGAGATTATCATATAATGCTTATTTAGATTCGAATTATAGTAACCCTTGAGCAGGCCATAGTCCATAGGCATGGCTGTTACTCCGCAGGCTATGGTTTTGAATTCTACATTGATTGAATGGGACTAGAACTTGGAAGTTCAACTTGATTTGGATTGAATGTGTGTGAATGCTTTATTTTCCAACTAGATGAGAGATAGGACTTCAAATCTAGTTGTGTTCTCTACTTGGATTGATTGAATTGACATGGGATTGCTACAAGTGGATCCTTGAATGCCTTAGTACTTTATATCACTGATTTTCTATTAAAGTTACTATTTTAGTTAATTACTCAATTAATCTGATTTTCTTCTAAAAACTAAGTTGCCGGAGTAGTTTGGAGATTATTCTAATTCCCTGTGGATCGACCTCGGTCTTACCGAGATTTATTACTACATCGCAACCTTACACTTGAGGCGAGCGAACAAGTTTTTGGCGCCGCTGCCGGGGAAATAGATAACGGTTTTCAAATAGTTCAGTGGCTGTAGAAGTAGAAGTAGATAGGTTTTTCTGATTTTCTTAGAACTAACAAATTTTTCTGTTTTGTAGGAATTCTCCTCTAAGTTCAAGTGCGTCAGGTGATACCTTTCTAACTTAGTTTTTTCAGATTAATTTCAGATTTCAGTTTTCTAGGTTAGGATTAGTTTTGATTTTTGGTTGAGTGGTTTATGTCTCGTTGGGAACGTAATCACTCAAATCGTCTCCAATCTGAAGGTGGTTTAGTTGGACCATTGTCAGTTCATAGACGAGTCCGAAATTATCAAGAGCATTGTGAAAGTTTGGGAAGTATGGAACAAACACCTTTAAGGAATCCTACCCCCCCTACTCCAACTACAAACGCAAATCAGGAAGGAGTAGGAGAGAATGAGGTACATAATGTTCCTCCAATGAGATCACTACGGGACTACCTACAACCTGCCCGAATAATTACACCCTCTTGCGTGGTTCTACCAGCAAACGGTGGAAATTTTGACATAAAACCGGGTGTAATTCAACTCTTACCAAAGTTCCATGGGCTAGATTCTGACCGCCCATACTTACACTTGAAAGAATTTGAAGAAGTGTTGGCCACCTTGCATTACACCAATGTTTCCGAGGATACTATCAGACTTAAACTTTTTCCTTTCACTTTGAAAGAAAGAGCCAAGGATTGGCTTCACTCTCTCAGACCACATTCGATTGGGTCATGGGTTGAGATGAACCAGGAATTTTTGAAAAAGTTCTTCCCGGCTCATAAAACAAACACCCTTCGAAGGGCCATAATGAATTTCTCGGCCAAAGAAGGTGAATCTTTCTTTCAATGTTGGGAAAGATTTAAAGATCTCTTGCTTGCTTGCCCACATCATGGCTATGAGAGTTGGCGAATTATAAACTTTTTTAATGATGGATTAAGTTCCAATATGCGCCAATTTGTGGAGATGATGTGCAATGGCGAGTTTATGAGTAAAAATCCAGATGAGGCTTGGAGTTACTTGGACATGTTGGCTGAAAATGCCCAATCTTGGGATACATCGGATAAACCCAATAACTCCAAGCCCACTCAAGAGAAAGGAGGGATCTATGTCCTTAAGGAGGAAGACGATGTGAATGCAAGGATAGCCAACCTCACAAGGAAGGTTGAAGCCATGGAACTTAGTAAAAGTGGAGTTTCCAAGTCCAATGAAGCTGTTGAAACCATATGTGGGATTTGCCTCACCGATTTACACGCTACGCAAGATTGTCCCACAATTCCTGCATTCCAAGAGGTATTACATGAACACGCCAATGCCACATATGGTTATCAACGGCCTTTCAATGGACCGGTAGGTAATACGTACAATGAGAGTTGGAAGAACCACCCAAATTTTAGTTGGAAGAATGCTCCTACGAGCAATCCTACCAATTCTCAAAGAGGGCCACCCATGCAAAATATGGCCCCACCTCAATTCTCAATGGAGGATACCTTGAAGGCGTTTATACAAGGGCAAACGTAAATCAATCAATCGAATCAGCAAATGTTCCAAGAGCTTAAAGTCTCGGTTGATGAGATTAAGGGACGCTTGAATGCTAGGGAAGGGACCTTTCCGGCCCAACCTCAGCCCAATCCAAAGCAAGTACATGAAGTTAGCATCCCTAATCCTTCCAACCAAAACATGGAGCAAGTCAAATCCATCACCACCCTTAGAAGTGGTAAACAAATTGACAAAACTATTCCGGTGAAGGCCGATGTGCCTAATGATCCGGTAAATTCTGAGGATGAAGATGGATCTAACTTAGCCCCATAACAACCGGAACGCATTTACAAGCCCGTGGCACCATTCCCTTCAAGATTTGTTGCCCCAAAATCTCTCCCAAATTCTCATGATATTCTAGAGATTTTCAGACAAGTCAAGATTAATATCCCTTTGCTTGATGCCATCAAACAAATTCCCTCTTATGCCAAGTTTCTAAAAGACCTATGCACATCAAAAGGCCTTCTTAACTGAGCAAGTGAGTGCCATCCTCACTCAAAAGACCCCCCCAAAATTCAAAGATCCCGGTAGTCCCATTGTCTCATGTATCATTGGAGACTACCGGATTGAGCGTGCCTTGTTAGATTTGGGGGCGAGTGTGAACTTGATCCCATACTCGGTATATGAGCAATTGGGTCTTGGTGAATTAAAACCCACTAAAACCACGTTGCAACTCTCTGATAGATCTATCCGTGTACCGAGGGGGATAGTTGAGGATGTTCTAGTCCAAGTTGACAAATTCTACTACCCGGTAGATTTTATCGTCTTGGACACACAACCGGTTTTGGATGCTAGCACCCAAATACCGGTAATATTAGGCCGACCATTCCTTGCCACATCAAACGCAATCATCAATTGCCGGAATGGGGTGATGCAACTATCCTTTGGAAACATAACTTTAGAGGTGAATGTGTTTCACTTGGGCAAGAGGCATAAGGATGATGATGATGTCCACGAGATTGATATGATTGATTCAATCATGGAAGAGGAGTTCGCTTTAAGGCAGAATTTTGATCCTCTAGATGTTGTTAGCTTTGATCCCTTTGAGGATTGGGACGACAATGATGGTCCCTATGAGGTAAACATGATAGAATCCATGGATGATGGGGGGTTTTTCCAACATGATCTACCTGAAAGTTTGGGGACATGTTTGACACATTCTAAGGATGAATTTAAATTTCATTTTATTAAGACCTTGGAAGTGTTAACTTCTGAAAATTCTTTCGACAAGTCACCAATTTCTGATTTACACAAATTTGTTGTGCAGGATTTGGAAGAATTGGTGCTTGACTTGCCTACAGAGAGGCCAATTTCTGAAAGTGTAGAAGTTAAGGACCCACTCCAACCTACACAAAATTCTGTGAAGGAGGAAAACATAAAGGGTCCAAATCTGAAAACTTCCTCCGATGAAGTCTCCTACACTCTAGAGGAGTGTTTAGCGTATTTTGAAGATTGGGATGATCCCATGATTCAGGATATTGTGCATGCTTTGAAGGAGATCCCTTCGGTGCCCAAAAAGCTTCCTTCCACAAAGTGCCAAACTGAAAAATCAATTGTGGTAGCACCGGTGAAATCTGATTTTGTGGAGATCATATCGACTTGTGAAAAAGAAATACAAGTCTCCACATCTCTTTGGTTTGTTCAAACCGAAGAAAACTTCTGGGATGATCCATACTTGAATAATTTTCGCCCATACAAGAAGGAAAGGAGATCCATATTCAATGATTTCCAACCAATGCAATTCTCCTTTCCTAGTATATGTGACAATTCTGAACCCGCTGAAATTTTTCAGCTGGATTTTCAATGGGGTAGAATGATCAATGTCACTAATGTACTTTCCAAAGCAGGATGGTGGTTAGTTCTATTGAAAAATTTGTTACACCACTTGATGGTCCTGCTCAACTTTGTGCTTTTGGATGATATAATGATAATCGATCTCCTAGTCTGAGGGAGATCCTCTTTTTACAAGGAAAGGTTAGTTATCTTTACTGCTTTCGGTAGATTAGGTTTAGTTTATCTTGTTTTACTGTTTTAGTAAGATTTAGTTATTGGAGTTGCAGACTTCCATGATCGCTCTCCCAGGTACCATTGATTCTCACTATCTCATATTTTTTCATTGCTCTCATGTTCATGCTAATTGAATATCTTTTTACATTGAGGACAATGTAAGATTTGGTTGGGGGGTGAGATGAGATTCCTCATCTAGCATATTGCAACATTCCGAGCTTCATATGCACAAATTTTTTTCGAATTTTCTAACATCTCAAAACTCTTTTGGAAAATCTTGTTTCTACATTTGAGATGCTATGAGTATAAGAAGAGGAAATACGAAGTGTGTGATGTTGTAGGACTTGAATTTCTTCTGACATAATGGTTTGATATGTTAGTTCCCCTATTGTTGTGATTGATAGAAAATTTGAACACCTTTACACCAAGTTCACATTACACGATTTTCATGAGTTAACAGGTTTATGTGATTTGTGGATTAGCTAGACTTTGATTTAAAGGTGTTGAGCAGCCAAGCAGGGGTATTTTGTCCATCCTTGTCCATGGAAAAATAATGACAGATATGGATTTTTAAAAATCCTATCTAATTTAAAAGAAAAAGGAAAGAAAGGATGAAATCGGGAAGGAAAGAAAAATGGTAGAAATTCCGAAAAGGGCTACCTATTACCAACCGGGGGATGGTCGAACCGTAACCAAAGCCGGAAATGGGACGTAGTGTGAAAGCCGTCGGAAGGACGGTAAGGCAAATTCCTGTCATAGGCTTATTCTTGCTCTGTGCACCTTAAAATCCTTAGTTTACTCAATCTATGAAGAAGATGATCCCAGGAACTCATGAGATGAACTTTCACTATGCACACTAGGTTGAATTTGTTCGAGTTCTTCTATTTATCAATCAGTCAGCGGGAATTTCATGTAGACACCTTTTATGTTTTGAGAGTCCAAGGTTTCAGCTTCTGTCTCCTAATTTTTTCAAATTTTATACTTATACACCTTGGAATGGATAGAATCATGGGTTCTGAAGGAGAGTTGGGTTTGGAGGTTTGAAATTATTTCACGCATGTTTTGCTCGGGACTAGCAAAAAGCTGGTTGGGGGGTGTGTTGAATCTTCAATTTATACATTGCATTGCCCATTACATGAGATGGTTTGCAGGATTTTCATGATTGAAAGGCCCATCTAACACATGTTTTGTGATTATAAGGGATGAGAGCGGACTTCATTCAATTAGGGATTAAAAGGAAGCCTTTGGAGCCAGTGGATGAAGGATGAAAGAGGACCGAAGAAAGAATAAAGCAAGGAGAAGAGAAAGGAGAAAAAAGAGAGGAGAAAAGAAAGAAAGAAGAACAAAATGAAGAGAGCTGACCGGTCTTGACCGGTCGACCAGAGGAGACAGACCAGTCTTGACCGGTCAGCCATGTTCACTGATCAAAGGGGAAAGCCAGACCGACCGGTCTTGACCGGTCGGCCATGCATACTGGAAGCTAGAATGAAGCCCGACCGGTCTTGACCGGTCGGCTATGCACGCTGTCCATCCTGTTAAAACAAGCCCGACCGGTCTTGACCGGTCGGTTGTACTCCCTGGACTGTTTAAAAGCCCAGTCCGATCGGTCTAGACCGGTCGGCTCTGCGTAAGTAGAGTTCTTTCTAAATCAGGACTCCGAAAACTGCTGCGCACTGCGTAACCTTTCGCAGATTCTGGATGTTTCCGACGCAAGGGAGGTTTCTTACTATAAAAGGACACCTAGGGGCTCTTCCTAGGTCAGGAGAGAAGCTAAGGGATGTGGTTTTGGAGAGAGGAAGCTGTCGTGGAGCGTCTGCAACTCTTCTATTTTCGGTTTTTCTAGTTTTATGCTTTCATTAAGAGTTTTTAGTTGTAGCATGAATATGCTCGGCTAGAACCTCTCAGCTAAGGCTGAGAGGTGAAGCTTGTAGCCAATTCCATGTTGGATTCAATTTAATTCAAGTAATTTTAATTCAAGTTTGAATTTTTTTATGTTCTAGTTTCCAAAAGTGGTAGTTTGAGATGTTTTATGAGTGTTCATGTGCTCCGGACATGAGTTCCTTGCAATTCTCTGAGATTATCATATAATGCTTATTTAGATTCGAATTATAGTAACCCTTGAGCAGGCCATAGTCCATAGGCATGGCTGTTACTCCGCAGGCTATGGTTTTGAATTCTACATTGATTGAATGGGACTAGAACTTGGAAGTTCAACTTGATTTGGATTGAATGTGTGTGAATGCTTTATTTTCCAACTAGATGAGAGATAGGACTTCAAATCTAGTTGTGTTCTCTACTTGGATTGATTGAATTGACATGGGATTGCTACAAGTGGATCCTTGAATGCCTTAGTACTTTATATCACTGATTTTCTATTAAAGTTACTATTTTAGTTAATTACTCAATTAATCTGATTTTCTTCGAAAAACTTAGTTGCTGGAGTAGTTTGGAGATTGTTCTAATTCCCTGTGGATCGACCTCGGTCTTACCGAGATTTATTACTACATCGCAGCCTTACACTTGATGCGAGCGAACATCATTCCCATTTTTGCTTCCTTAACGGGTATTCAGGGTATAACCAAATAGAGATCGCCCTAGAGGACCAAGAGAAGACAACATTCACATGTCCATTTGGCACTTTTGCCTACCAAAGGATGCCATTTGGACTATGCAATGCCCCTGCCACTTTTCAGTGTTGTATCTTGAGTATTTTTTCTGATATGGTGGGGACAATTCTCGAAGTCTTCATGGACGATTTCTCAGTATTTGGTTGTAGCTTTGATGAGTGCCTTATGCACTTAAAAACTTTTTTGAAAAGATGTGAAGAAAAGAACCTCGTGTTGAATTGGGAGAAATGTCACTTCATGGTTCAAAAGGGAATAGTCCTCGGTCACATCATCTCACAAAATGAAATTGAGGTGGACAAAGTTAAAATTGATCGTATCTCTAACCTTCCACCACCTAAGGGCGTACGAGATGTGCGGTCCTTTTTGGGACATACTGCATTCTATAGACGGTTCATAAAGGATTTTAGTTCACTCTCTCACCCTTTATTTAACCTCCTTCAAAAGAAAAACTCATTCGAGTGGAATGAAGATTGTCAAAATGCCTTTAATAAGCTTAAAGGTATGTTGACATGTGCTCCCATAATACAACCACCTAATTAGAGCCTTCCTTTTAAAATTATGTGTGAAGCGAGCGACTACGCTATTGGGGCTGTGTTAGGCCAGAGAAAAGAGAAAAAGCCATGCGTCATCTACTATGCAAGTAGAACTTTAAACTCGGCTCAAGAAAACTATACTACTACAGAAAAAGAACTCTTAGCCGTAGTTTTTGCTTTAGAAAAGTTTAGGTCCTACTTGATTGGATCCAAGATCATCATATTCACTGACCATGCCGCGCTTAAGTACCTTCTCTCTAAGAAGGATGTTAAGCCACGCTTGTTAAGATGGATCCTCCTACTCCAAGAATTTGACATAAAAATACGTGATAAGAAAGGAGTAGAAAACGTAGTGGCTAGCCATCTCTCTAGACTTGTTCTCACCGATTCCCCTGAGATGACCGCGATCAATGACATGTTCCCTGATGAACAACTTTTTAAAATCTCCCAATTTCCATGGTATGTGGACATTGCTAACTATCTTGCTACAGGTACAATTCCAATACACTAGAATAAGCAAGATAATGATAAGTTTTTCAACGAGGTGAGAAAATTCTTGTGGGACAACCCGTACTTATTCAAGTATTGTCCTGATCAAATTATAAGGAGATGTGTGCCGGATGATGAGCAACACAGAATCATCTCCTTTTGTTATTCTCAGGCGTGTCGTGGCCACTTCTCGGCTAAGAAGACCACAGCCAAAATTCTGCAATGTGAGTTTTATTGGCCCACCATGTTCAAAGATACCCATGAGTTTTGTAAAACGTGTGAGCCTTGTCAGAAATTGGGAGGAATATCCTGTAGAAATATGATGCCACTCAATCCAATCTTATCAATCGAAATTTTTTATTGTTGAGGCATCGATTTCATGGGTCCATTCCCATCTTCTTTTGAAAATTTATATATTTTGCTTGCCGTCGATTATGTTTCAAAATGGGTCGAGGCGATTCCATGCCGGAACAATGACCATAAAATAGTCATTGTTTCTTAAAAGAAAATATCCTTTCCCGGTTTAGAACACCTCGAGTCATTATAAGTGATGGAGGATCTCATTTTTGTAATCGCCCGTTTGAAGCTTTAATGAAGAAATATGATGTAAATCACAAGGTGAGTAATCTCTATCACCCACAAACAAGTGGACAAGCTGAGATATCCAACAGGGAAATTAAACATATTTTGGAGAAAACCGTGAACCCCAATCGCAAAGATTGGTCACTTCGACTTACCGATGCACTCTGGGCTTACCGTACTGTTTTCAAGACCCCCACTAGAATGTCTTCCTATAGACTTATCTATGGGAAAGCTTGTCACTTACCCGTGGAGTTGGAACATAGGGTATATTAGGCGATAAAGAAAATGAATTTTAATTCTGATAAAGCAAGCTTGTTACGCAAACTTCAATTGAATGAACTTGCGAAACTCCGGAACGAGGCATATGAAAATGCGAGAATTTACAAGGATAAGACGAAGTGTTCCATGATAAGAACATCCTTCGTAAGACCTTCACGATTAATCAAAAGGTTCTTATGTATAATTCTCGGCTACATTTATTTCTGAAGAAATTGAAGTCTCAATGGACCGGTCCTTTCATTGGGAAAACTTTTTATCCATATGGGATTGTCGAATTGTTGAATCTAAGGAATGGTAATATCTTTAAAGTAAATGGTCAGTGATTAAAGCCGTTCTTTGAGAATTTTCCTTCAGAAGCTATGTCCATACCTCTAACTGATCCTGTGTACCAGGATATTTGATCTCCTAGTCTGATGGAGGTATAGAGTAGTTAGGATTAGGATTTTGCTTCTTTTGGTTTGCTTTTTCGTAGGTTTGTTTGAAGGAGGTAGAATTCTAGTTTTTGTTCTCTCAAGTACTATCATTCCTCACTCCCTTTATTTTTGCTCTCATGTTTTACTTATTGCACATCTTTTACATTGAGGGCAATGCAAAATTTGGTTGGGGGGTGTGGGATCACTAGGATGAGTCTAGTGTTTTGTAACATTTCAAGCAATTATGTAGAAAATTTTCAATTTTTCTGAAAATTCCAAACTCCTTTGGAAAATCGCGTTTATATGCACTTAGGATGTCGTAAGTATGTATTAAGATGATTTTGAAATTCTTAAAGGACTTGTAACATGATGGTTTTCTAATTGGAGTCCCCTATTGATTTGATTGATAGAAAAAATGAAACACTTTTACACCTAGTTCACTTTACACAATTCTCATGTTTTGAAAGGATTATGTAGATTTGTGGATTAACTAAGTTTACATTGAGGTGTTGAGAAACCAAGCCGGGGTACTTTGTCCATCTTTGCCCTTGGGAAAATAACGAAAGATATGAATTTCTAAAAATCTTGTTTAAGGTGTATGAAACGGAAAGGAAGGATGAAAATATGGGAATGATTAAAAGTATGGTGGAAATTTTTAAAAATGGCTACCTATTACCAACCGGGGATGGTTTACCTGTAACCAAAGCTGAAAATGGGAAGTAGTGAAAGCTGTCGGAAGGACGGTAAGGCAAATTCCTGTTAAAGGCTTGTTGATGATCTATACATCGTTAAATCCATACCTTAGCTAATTCATGAAGAAGGTAATCTCGAAAATCCATGAGATGAGCATTCACTGAGCACACTAGGTTAAATTGTTCAAATTCTTCTATTTATCTATCAATCACTGGGAAGTCCATATGAGTACTCGTTATGTTCTTGAAAGTTTAAGTTTTCAATTTTCCTCACTTAGTTTTTTCGATTTTTACACTTAAATGTCTTAGACTGTATAAAAACATAGTTTCTGAAAGAGAGTTGGGTTTTGGAGAATGAAACTTGTTTCGCGCATGTTTTACTCAGGACTAGCAAAATGCTGGTTGCGGGGTGTGTTAAGCTCTTAAATGTGTATATTGTAACCCCATTTTATCACTAACTATGCTTGAAATACATGATTAAAGACCCAACTAATGCGTGGTTTTGTGGTAGTAGGAATGAGAGAGAGAGTTCATCAATTGAAGGCTTAGAGACGCTGTTTACAAGCATTGAAGATCAAAGGGATAAGCGCCAAAAGGTAGAAGAAAGAAAGTAAATGAGAGAAGAAAGAGGGCAGAAAAATGCACTGAAGACCGGTCGTCCATAGCCCAAGACCGGTCATCCGACTGGTCCGAACACTCAACAGGAGGACCCTGCTGCCAAAACTTGCTGGACCATTCACGACCGGTCATCCAACCAGTTGTCCACTGCTTAGACCGGTCGTCCGACCAGTCGTGGAATTAAAAATTGGGTTTGAATTTTCAGAAAACTCTCTGGACTGTTTTTGGCCTTTTGGGACCGGTCGTCAGACCGGTCGTCCATGGGCTCAGACCGATCATTCGACCGATCGGCTGTGTAACAGAGCTTCTTCTACAAGCTCTGAATTCTGCTGTGCAAAGCGCTATTTTTGCGGGATTTCTAGAAGTTTCTTCGTACCTAGGGCTCCAAACCTATAAAAGAACTCCTCTAGCTTATTCCTAAGGCATCCTAGAAGAGAATTACCACAGTGGGAGGCGACGGAAGTCAAATCCAGAGTTCTACAACTCCTCCTAGTTTGTTCTTCTAGTTTTATATGTTTCTTAGTTGCTTTCATGTTTCCTTGGATTATGAACAGTTAAACCTTTTAGTTAGGGCTAAGAGGTGAAGCTTGTAGTGAATCTAAGATATTTCAATTCGTTTGTTTTGGTTTCAAGTTGGATTATTAGTGAAGAACAATGGTTTGAAGTTTGAATAAAGTTCTAAGTAGTTTTTCTTAATCTTATGATGGCTCATGGATGTTTAGAAGAATTGCTTGAGTTCTTAATTGTTTTGAATGGTTCTAGACCTGTACGCTCTGAGGAATCAGATTCAATACGCTCTAGATCTTTGATTCTCATGTGGGAACTTCATGCCAAAGGTTCTACTTTTTTGAATTTTTGAATTATGTGCGATTGTGTATGTGATTTGAATCAAGTTCAAATCATGATCTAGTTATGCTTTGTAATAGAGTTTAATGATGATTATGATTATGATCTTAATCTATTGGAAATAGGATTGACCTATGCAATTGAGTGTGCTCAAGTCCTAACTTGAATTGAGGGAATCGTATACTTGAATCACACATATGACAGATTGTTTGTTTTAACTGCTCTATCATCTGGCTAGATAGGATTTAATTTCGATTCTAGTTAAGTAAGTGAGAAACCACAGCGAATTAAGCATCAAGGATTGCTACAAGTGGATCCTTGAACCCCTAGTGCTCTTTATTATTGATTACATTCAGTTTTAGTTCAAAATATCTATCTACATTCAATTCCAAAGTCCTGTTTAGTTAGTTCTCAATTAGAAACCATTGAAAGTGTTTTGTGAGTTCCTACACAAGTCCCTGTGGATCGACCTCAGTCTTATCGAGATTATTACTACATAGCAACCCTACACTTGGGGAAGCGAACAATTAGATAATGGTTGGACAATTCTGTATTCCATCATGTATCTACAGAGACCTCAGCCGCTAGCCTATGACAGAAATTGCAAGGGCTGTATGAGAGGAAGACGACCGATAATGAGATCTTCCTGATTAGAAGACTTGTGAACATCAAGTTCAAGGATAATGGTTCTGTGGCTAAGCATATGAATGAAGTCAACAATATTATGAACCAGCTCTCCGCTATGAAGATGGTTCTGGACGATGAACTGCAGACTTTGCTATTTCTTGGCTCATTGCCTGATAGTTAGGAGACATTGGTGGTGTCGTTGAGTAACTCCGCACCAGACGGAAAGATGCCCATGGAACAGGTAACAAGTTGTCTCTTTAATGAGGAGACAAGGTGGAAGTCCCAAGGGTCTACTTAGCAAGAGGCCCTTGTGACACAGGATCGGGGGAGAGGAAAGAACAGAAGGGGCGGGAAAGCCCGAGATAAATCCAGAGGCAAGTTTAATGTCAGGAGAGATATTGAATGTTGGAATTGTGGTAAGAAAGACCATTATAAAAGTGAATCTCACAAGAAAAATGATCAGAAAGGAAAAGGAAAGGAAAAGGGTGATGAATCAGATTCTACTGCGGTCGCCTTAGATGGCGACATTGTGATCATTCTCTCAGTAAATCACGATGTTTGTCTTATGGCTGTGAATCAAGACATCGATTGGGTGGTCGATTCGGGAGCGTCATTTCATACAACTCCACGAAGGAATTTCTTCACAAGCTACAAGCAAGGCAGCTATGGTACAGTGAAGATGGGGAACTCTAGAGTATCCCAAATTATGGGAGTTGGTGATATTCATGTGAGGACCGATGTTGGCTATACATTGGTTCTAAAAGATGTGAGACATATTTTAGACCTTCACCTCAACTTGATGTTGACAGGAATGCTGGATGTAGCTGGCTATGAGAGTCGGTTTGTTGGTGCACATTAGAAGCTCATCAAGGGTTCGATGATCGCAGGAAGAAGGAAGATGTGTTGCACCCTATACAAGACATGTGTCAGCATATGCAAGAGTTAGTTGAATGCAACAAAAGATTCAATGGCAGACATGTGGCACAGACGGCTCAGCCACATGAGTGAGAAAGGGCTTCAGCTACTAGCAAAGAAGCACCTCCTTCCAGAGTTGGCAGGTACACCTCTTAAAACCTGTATTGATTGTTTATCAAGGAAATAATATAGAGTTTTATTTGTAAAGACTGCTTCTCATGTTAAGAAAATACATGCATTAGATTTAGTTTATTCTGATATTTGTGGTCCTACGAGGACAAAATCCTTGGGTGGGGCATTGTATTTTATCACATTTATAGATGGTACATCTAGAAGGGTTTGAGTTTATGCTTTGAAATCCAAGGACGAGGTCTTAGTGTGTTTAAAATGTTTCATGCCATGGTCTAGAGGGAGACAGGTAGATCATTAAAGTGGATCCGCACTGACAATGGTGGTGAATACATTAAGGCCGTTCATGAGTATTGCAAGTCCCTAGCTATACAGTATGAACAGACGGTACCCAAGACCCCCCAGCACAATGGTGTATCTAAACGTATGAATCACACAATTGTAGAGAGAATTAGATGCATGTTATCCCAAGCAAAGTTGCTCAAGATGTTCTGGGGAGAAATAATACACACGGAAGTGTATTTAATAAACAGGTCTCCATCAACCCTGTTGAATGAAAAAGTACCTGAGAAGTTGTGGACTGGATGTGATCCTTCGTATAGTCATCTCAGGGTATTTGGATACAGGGCATCTGTTCATGTACCAAAGGATAAGAGGCCCAAGCTCAATACAAAGATCAGGCAGTGTGTATTCTTGGGGTACGGTGATGAGAAATTTAGCTTCAGGTTGTTAGATCCGACCGAGAAGAAGCTTGTCAGGAGCAGAGATGTGGTTTTTCATTGAAGATCAGTGTATAGAAGACATTGAAAAGCCGGAGAAGACCCAGCTCAGTTCAGGTGAGCTGGAAGATATGGAACATATTACTCCTCCCATGGTGCCTGATAACGGGGGAGTACAACAAGGTGCAGAGGACGAGGAAGTTCCTATAGAAGATGGACCGAGGGAGCAGCCTCCACATGATCCACCTATTGAGCCACAAGTGAGGAATAATAGATGCTTAAAATTCCCTATGATCAATTACTTAGTTTTTCATGTGATATTGGTTAATTGAGATTCATATCTTTTATTGGTAATTATGTTTTAATTTAACAGTTTCATATTCTGATTGGAACGAATCCTTATTTTATTCCAATTGAGTTATAAGGATTAAATCAATGAATTAGCATTGTGGATTGATTAAAAGTTGATCCTTATTGCCTTAGGCTTCTTTTATTATTCTTTCTATATAACTTTAATTTTCCTTAATGAGAAAAACTTATATTTCTAGTTCTAGTAGTGTTTTTATCCCAGTCCATATGGATCGACCTCGGACTTATCGAGTACTTTATTACTTTTCTATCTGCACATGGGTGTGGAATCTCAGGATTATAGCATTAACCAAGGCACCTCAGTTTACTTGTGTCTTCATACCTTGATGTAAAATCATAACCATAGCCTACTTCTAATCCTATTACTAAACTAGAAGTAGAACCATGATTTAATTTTAATCAAACTAGAATTGATAAACAGTTCCATTCATCTCATAATTCTCAAAGATATGAACTTAAGTTCGAAATAGTTCCCACATTAAGATCCATGTTATAGAGCATAAGGAATTCAAAGCATTTACCATGCCTGTAGTCTATGGTAGATCAATCAACTATATAGGTTTAAACAATGTAAAACAATTAAGAAACTAGTTTTAGAACCTCTAAGCATCAAAAGAGCCCGGAGTCATCTAAAGATCAAAGAAAAACTAGAATTAGAACTTCATTTAAACTAACATCAAACCATGTTCATCATTAAAGCATAAAAAAAGAAAACCTAGACAAAATTAACTCTTAAAAATAAAGCTACAAATCTTTACCTCTTAGCTCTAGTTAAGAGGTTTTAGTTCATCTCTAACATCAATAAAGTAAAATCTCTGAGAAAGAACATAAAAAGGGAATTAGAACTAGAAGAAAACTCTTAAAAATTGAATTAGAACTCATTCTCCAATCCTCCAAGTCCTTCTCCACGTCCATAATACCTAAAAGAGAGAGAGGAGGGCTCCATATTTGTAATGCAAACAAGAAATCAGCAACAAATGCGATTTTGTTTTGCTCGGTACGGCACAACCAACGATCAGATTGCCTTGAAATTTGAGTAGTAGCTTCCTTGTCATACAAAATTCCTCATGGATGGTTTAGATTTCCAAAATGATCTTCTTAATGGGCCCAAGAATCAGATTAGTGACCGCCTCTCAAAATCATGCAATTCAGACACTTGTAAAACCAGTCATCTTATTTTCAACGGTACATAGTGTACAAAGGTTGGATTTGTCTCAAATTTTGAGAATTGGTAGAAACCTTCCTCCTATCTATGATAAATGTATTAGATTGTCCAAAAATATTCCAAAATTAGGTGTAAAAATAAAAACATTTAGGGCTTTTTATAAAAAAATTCACATTTGAAATCTTTCAAGATGGTTCATCTTTCTTCCACTGGTACGATCAAACCACACATCCGTTTGACATGAAAATTTATGATTTTTTAAATATTGATGTTTTTTACATGATGGTCAGCTTAGATTCTT
This sequence comes from Liriodendron chinense, assembly GCA_003013855.2. Lineage (NCBI taxonomy): Eukaryota > Viridiplantae > Streptophyta > Magnoliopsida > Magnoliales > Magnoliaceae > Liriodendron > Liriodendron chinense. The sequence goes on along the minus strand of ML058591.1, from coordinate 109,430 downwards.
CATATCAGTATTGTGGGCCACCTGGACCATTCCAGATTGAGTTGGCGAAAATCAGGAAAGTTCTGGACAGCTCGTATTGATTTGGCTGCCACGGTCAATCCATAGCTCCGATCGACATGAAACCACTTGGGTTTTTTCATCATCAAGATGCTCTTTGATATGGATGGTTTTGATTTGCAAACATTATCAAGATGGGACCCAAAAATTAAGCCAGAAGGTGAAAAATGGAATTGGGTTATCTGTTTCCTATTCTGGTTGAAACACAAAATAGAAATAAGCCGATTTTTCTACTTTCTTTGAAATTCAAAATACCAACATTTTTTCTAATTTTCTTTTCTTTCTTATTTCAAACTTAAAAAATATGCAGTACCTTTATTTCTTTTTTTTTTTTTAATTTCTTTCCTTAGTCATGCCTAAAACCCAGACCGTTCATGTGGTGGTCCATTGCTTACTATTCATCGGTTCCCTGTTGAGCTCCTTTCATTGACATCTCTCATTTGCTCCTATAATCATAAAAACATATAAAAGTCTGTCTTTAAGCGCATTGTTTTATGTAATTAAAGTATAAAATTGGGGATAAATATGCATAATTCAAGTCTAAGCACACCCCCAACCAGCATTTTGCTACTCCCCAGCAAAACATGCAAAAAATAATTCGAAATTCCCAGTCTTAAATTCTCTTGAAAAACTTACTTCTATGAAATCCAAACTATGGAAATAATGAAACTTAGAGATACTTAGTAGCTTGATAATGACAAACCTGTCTTCCGATGACTTAGTGAATGTTCATACTGAGTTCCAACTAATTAATTGATAAATAGAGCAATTCAAATAACCATGGTCTAGTGTGTTCAGTGAAAATCAACTCCTCATCTTTCAAGATTACCCCTTTTCATCGGATCAATTGAGTTATAAGTCTAGGAAGTGTACAAATCAACAACAAGCCTATGACAAGAGATTACCTTACCATTCTATCGACGACTTTCACACTACTCTCATTGCCAGCTTGGGTTATAAGCCCTCCCTTGATTGGTCATAGGTAGTCCTTTTCAATATTTCCTTTAGAATTTTCAATTCAATCCCTTTTTGAAACAATAGCCGAAGAATCCGAAAGGCTCACTTCGTACCTAGAAAAACATATTAGTAATGGCATTAACATAGGATGGGAATCCTTCCAGGATGATGATCTTTTCAGGAATAAAAAATCATTGTCTCAAATTAGCTTTTGAACATGATGGACAATACTCCCCAACTTGGTTCCTCAATACTTTCAAACTATAATCTAATTAACCGATCAAACATCCTTCTAAATCCTTAAGAATGAGAGTGATTTGTGTAATGTGCACTAGACTCTTTGATGTTTAAAATTTCTATCGGTCAAATAATAGAATGAACTCATGTAGAAAACTATTTAGCCGGAGGATTATAGATTTTCAAAATTAAATTACTTCACATCTCATCATCTCATATTCACATAGACTTGAATTTATAGAAATTTACTTCCTAAGAGAGTTTTGAAATAAAGAAAATCAAAGAATTTCTGAAAAAATTTTTATTGAAATGTTGCAAAAACACTAGTAGATTCAGTAGGAATCTCACCCACCAACGTAAAGTTTACATTGTCCTCAATGTAAGAAAGATATACAATGCATGCAACACGAGAGCAATGATAAAATAAAGAAGAGTGAGTGAGAGAAAATACTTTAGAGGGCAAGTTATTCAAGAGCAACTTCTTTCAATGTCTCCATCAGACTAAGAGATTTATTCAATCCTAAGAAAAAGTAAACCTAATGCAGCAAAATAAAACCTAACCTACCTAATCTACTCTACTTTAATCTAATTAGATGTAGCACATGATCGGATTGAAGTAGGATTATCATGAATTGTAACAAGTTGTTCATTAGGACCATCCATAGTCTTACTCGACAATATACATGGGTGTTCTTCATCATGAAAATCTCAAAGAAAAACACACCACATGTATGAGAAGAGGAGATAACATCATTGAAAAGTTGTCTCCTCAAATTCTAGATTGGGTAAAGATTATATAGATATGGGTCCTCCTAGTCAGAATTTTCAATGGGTGGAAAAACCCAAAGTGGTGGAGAGGCATTCATCAAGGTTTCTTCAGTTAAAGTTGTCCCCTCCCCAATTTCATAATTATACAGTTCTTCCTCAATTGATTGTGAAAAGTTTAAAACAGTGGGAGAGGGCTCTTCAAGCATCGGCACTGTGTCCTTAATCATCTCATCATTAAGATTATCCGAGTGGACCAAGCATTCCTTTAAGAAGTCAAAATATTTGGTTGAGGGATCGTCGTCCTCTCTAAGTGATCAAAGAAATTTTATTTCAATGGTATGAAATTCCTCCTCTATAGAGAGGTCTTCTAAAGAAAGTTCTTTGAGTTTAGTGGCAGGCATAATAGCTTGAATTGGTTAGATGTTTGAAATTTCTGAATGTGCCAACCCATCTTCCACATAAACAGAATTTTCAACCCAAGGTGGATCTTCCACAATAGAATTTAACATGTGAAGTTGGTGGAATGACTCAAAAGCATCGAGTTCGGCTAGCTTTCTAGAATGAATATCTTTTAGAGACTCATACACATGTTTCTCTTGAGAAGAAGAAGCCATAGGCTCATAAACAATCTTCAAACCCTCATTGTAGGCAACTACATTATCGCTTTCAGATTTTGTCGATTCCTCGTGTTCGTCATCTTTCATTGGAATCTCTTCATCATTAAGGTCAGGACATCTAAAAGGGAGTAAATTTGTCATAGTCGATGATGATATTGGGGTCACCAGGATCAACATCCTCTAGAAGCTTAGTTATTAAATCCAGAGGAGGTTGGGCTTGGATAGCCCCATCCTCCTCAATAGTGAGTATTGATTTGTTGTTCCCAATGTCGGGCTCTACGTCTTCAGGAGATGATGAGTAATTTAGATTTAATTGCTCATTTACATACTCATTCCATATATCCTCAAGGGTTTTTATATGTTCAAGCTCATAGGAGGAAGACATTTTAGGATGATTGTTATTAGTTATGGTTCGTTCTTCCCTTGAACAAGGGGAATAATGGTTTTCTCAATTAAGATTGTATGTGTTGTATAATGGAGAATTGAATGATGGTTGATAAGAATATCCATACAAGTGTTCACGCAATGTCTTAACCGGTTGACTATCACGCACCCGTTCCTTTTGTTGATGCATACCTCCTACCATATCCAGTAAAACGCTATGTATGTTGTTTTCAATCTAATATTCATGCAGCTTTTTACCCAGTTGTTCATTATGCGTTTTAACTTCATTCCGATACTCTCCCAATGTCTTACGGGATGTCTCATTATGTATATTGTTTTCATTATAGTAATCACGCAATGTCTTACGTGGGAGAGTAGTAGAGGTTGATTGAGTCTAAGAAAAATACACATTCTTAAAGTGATTCCGATCATGATAAGTTTAGATCCCTTGATCCGATATCTCATCCTCCAAGAGATACTTTTACAGTCCACCTGTTCAATCGTTTATGATGAAACCTTAAGAAGAAGTTGAAACCTAACCTAATCTAAGAAACTTATAATATTCATATGTCTACTCGGGTATTGGCATGATGGAATTATAAAAGAATCAAAATTAGAAAATCTATAAAAATAAAAGAAAACAGAGGGGGAGGAGAAGAGAGGGAAAAAAAACTAGGATCTATGTTTAAACTAACTAAACTAAACTGAGATTGGAATTACGATAGATGAATCAATTGTAAAATAGAAAATAATAATTAAACACTAGAGCATCAATGATTCACTTATAGCAATTTTCAATGAATTAATTCAATTAGGTTCCATCTTATTTCAACTAGAATTAGAGTTCCATCCTATCTAGCTAGAATATGGAGCGGTTAAATCACAATCAATATGAGGTAATTAGAACATTCATCAATGATAATTCCCTCTTTCCAAGCTTAAGTATTGGGTGTAGGGAATTCAATTCCTTGAATTATATAAGCCAATCCTTCTTCCAAAACATGTAAAATCATAACCACAGCCTACTTTTAATCCTGTCACTAAACTAGAAATAGAACCATGATTTAATTTTAATCAAACTACAATTGATAGACAATTCCATTCATCTCATAATTCTCAAAGATATGAACTTATGTTTGAAATAGTTCTCACATTAAGATCCATGTTATAGAGCATAAAAAATTCAAAGCATCTACCATGCCCGTAGTCTTTGGTAGATCAATGAACTATATAAGTCTAAACAATGCAAAACAATTAAGAAACTAGTTTTAGAACCTCTAAGCATCAAAAGAGCCTGGAGTCATCTAAAGATCAAAGAAGAATTATAACTAGAATTTCATTCAAACTAACATCAAACAATGTTCATCATTAAAGTATAAAAAGAGTAAACCTAGATGGAATCTACTCATGAAAAATTAGCTACAAGCTTCACCTCTTAGCTCTAGCTAAGAGGTTTTAGTTCATCTCTAACATCAATAAACTAAAATCTTTGAAAAAAAACATAAAAAGAGAATTAGAACTAAAAGAAAACTCTTAAAACTTGAATTAGAACTCATTCTCCAAGCTTCAAAGTCTTTCTCCACGTCTTTGATACCTAGAAGATAGAGGAGAGCTCTATATTTATAATGCAAACAAGAAATCAGCAGCAGATGCGATTTTGTTTTGCTCGGTACAGGATAACCAACGATCGAATTGTCTTGAAATTGGAGCTGTAGCTTCCTTAGCATATGAAATTCCTCATGGATTGTTTAGATTTCCAAAATTATCTTCTTGGTGGGCCCAAAAATCAGATCAGTGACTGCTTCTCAAAATTGCATAATTTGGATACTTACAGAACCAGTCATCTTGTTTTCAACGGCACGTTGTGTACAGAGGTCAGATTGGTCTAAAATTTTAAACTTTGGTAGAAAACTTCCTCCTATACATGATAAACAGATTAGATTGTCCAAAACTATTTCATAATTAAGTGCGAAAATAAAAACATTGAGGGCTTTTTATAAAATTTTATTTGGAATCTTTCAGGATGGTCCATCTTTCTTCAATTGGTACGATCAAACCACACATCCGTTTGACATTTAAATTTGTGGTTTTTCAAATATTGATGTTTTCTACAAGATAGTTGGCTTAGATTCTTTATATTAGTATTTTTGGGCCACCTGGACCATCTCAGGGTTGAGTCGGTGAAAATTAGGAATGTTCTGGACAGTTCGTATTGTTTTGGCTGCCACGGTCAATTCATAGCTTCGATCGCCACGAAACTACTTAAGGTTTTCATTATCGAGCTAATCTTCGATATGGATGGACTGGATTTACAAACATCATCAAGATGGGCCCGCAAATTGAGCCAGAAGGTGAAAAATAGGATTTAGCTATTTGTCTCCTATTCTGGTTGAAACCCAAAATTGAAACATGCCTGTTTCCTATTTTCTTTGAAACTTGAAACACCAACCTCGTTTCAAAATTTTTTCTTTTTTATTTCAAACTCTAAAAACATGCACCACCTTTGTTTCCTATTTTTTTTTTATTTCTTTCCCTTTTGTTTTGATAGCTAGTCATACCTCAAATCTAAACCGTTCATGTGGTACCGGTGATCCATTGCTTACTGTCCATCAGGTTCCCTATTGAGCTCCTTTCATTCACATCTCTCATTTGCTCCTATAATCATAAAAACACATAAAAGTCAGTCTTTAAGCGCATTATTTTATGTAATTAAAGTGTGGAATTGAGGATAAATATGTATAATTCAAGGCTTAACAACTAGGTACACCTTTAGGGTAGGTCCCTCAGGAAAAACTCTGTGTGTGTGCGCTTTGCATGTATGATGTTTAGTTTCCACCATTAATTAATATATTTACAGTTTTAACGGTTCTACCATAATATACGTAAAACAATTAAGTTACAAATATCACAACCTATCAACCTCGATACATGGTGACAATCATTAACATAAAATAAATTCCAATTAAGCATAATCAAGGTAAGAAATCAAACAGAAGTTTCACACCAGAGTAATCACATATCATATATACACTATTTTAATTTAAATGGAAAAAAGACAATTTGGGATCCCTCACCTAAGGATATGGGTAAGGTTGACTGTTCTAGGATAATCGATCTAGAATGACTTAGGAATTTTCTAAAATTACAATACACAATAACAATCATTCTTTTGATAAACTAATATTAATTTGTAGGGTAGGTCCATATTTGATCGATCGATATCATTATTGGGGTCCACAACATAATCAAATTGAATTCCTTCATTTCTAACCCTTAACATAGGGTCAATAATCCTCACAATCTCACATGGGACCCACTCGATCAATCAAATGGTCCCTATCAATGATTATTTAACTGATCTATTAATGATATTGAATCATAAAATCGTATATTTAATGGTAATGATAATGAATCATAAAATCATACATTTAATGGGATAATTAATCAAATTATAAAAAATCATAGTGTATATAGTCAAATTATCCCTCTATCAATTAGACCTACAATCTGTAGGTCGGACTTACAAGTCAAACCTAAAATCTGTAGGTCGAACCTATAATTTGTCAGTCAGACTAACTCGAACCAACAATCTATCAGTTGAACCGACAGAGTATATACTCTATTAAAATTTTGTTACTATCTCTCTGTCGGTCCAACTGACAATCATGTAGGCCAATTGACAAACTCCAGAATTCAACTCCGTTTTGACGAATCAAATTAAAGTTTTCACATTTTTCTTAACCTAGATCTAGGTCCACTAAAGGTACTTAAGTTGAATCCAAACCATTCAATGGCCCGCTAACACATGGTTAAGGAAAAAAGGTTAGATATCAGTTTCATCCGACTCTCCCTATGACCCCAAACACTTTTAATTTCATTCTTTTTATAATAATCACCATTGAATTAGTACGATCTCCTTGATGGTCAAATTGTCCTGATCTTTGAGGTTCTAGTCTATTTTGACATCCACAATCAGATGAACTATGTGGATCGGACCCCACACGTTTAGGTGGGCTTGACATGGTTTCTTATGCCAAATCGCAAAAGAGCAATACGTAGAGATTTTTATGAGATTTCATATGTATGATGCTCTAATGTACACCAACTGATCTTTGAGGTTCTAGTCTATTTTGACATCCATGATCAGATGAACTGTGTGGATCGGACCCCACACATTTAGGTGGGCTTGACATGGTTTCTCACGCCAAATCGTTAAAGAGCAATACGTAGAGATTTTTGTGAGGTTTCATGTGTATGATGCTCCAATGCACACCAAACACATGTACTAACGCCATCCCCTACGTACACAAGATCAATCTATGACTAATCTAAATGGTTCTTCAGTTACATGCTAGTGATCCATTGTAAATAGTAACAAAATTTAAAAAAAAAATCTACCAAACCTAAAAGAGCCTTTCTTTCTCCCATAATTCACTATCCCTCCCTCTCTCTATTTTCTTTCTCATTCTCTCTTCTGATAAAGGTCTAGAGAAGTCTCTTGATCTCTGCCTTAAGAAAGGAGACAGATCCTGATAAGGAGAGATTGATGTTGTGTCACACCCAATAGGTGGAGTGACCCCAGGATATATGAAGCTCCTTTCTTCGTCCAACCTAGCCGATGTGGGACAAACCCAACAACCCCCACTCCCATAGAAGATATGGACCCTGTAGTTCTCGGAACATGATCTCGGCATACCCTCGTCACTTGTGGGACCTCGGCTTAGCTAGGCGTGGCGGATGTGAGGCTCTCGAAACTTGATCTTGGCTTCTCCCTCACCATGGGCCTTGGACGGATAACCCAACTCTGATACCAATTGTGTCACACCCAAAAGGTTAACCAAATAGGTGGAGTGACCCTAAGATATATGAAGCTCCTTTCATCATCCAACCTAGACGATGTGGGACAAACCCAACAATTGCAACCAAATTATCTCCATAAATTTAAATTTAAATTTTGAATTAATTTTTGAAATTTGCGAAAAGGTTTAATATGGTGGAAAGTTTCAATCCTGCGACCTCTTATATAACCAGAAGAGCTTCTACCACTTAGCTAGTTAACTAGCTTTTGTTTCTTAATAATAGAATTATCTATTTAAATCTAGTTTAATTAATGACATGAAGAGTGTATGTGTGCACAAACTTTGAGGTTGTTACATTCTACCCCCTTAAAGAAAAACTTTCCTCAAAATTTACCTGAGGTGCATCATCAAAGAGGTGGGGAAAGCTTTCTTGAATTTCTCCTTCTTGCTTCCATGATGCTTTATCAACTCCATGATGAGTCTATAAGATTTTGACTAATGGCATGGTCTTAGTTCTTACACATTACCTTGGGATTTCCTGAATATGAATCTGATGCAGGCTTCTAGAATGTCTTGGTTAGCGGAATGCCTTGGATGCCTTGGTATTGAGTTGAAATGTCTTGGTCAGTGCACTGTCTTACACATTTCCCAAATGTTCGTATGGATAAGTGACTGCATTGGCAAGTGATTATGGAAAATGATAATGATTATTTAAATTATAACTCATGGAAAACATTGCATACATTGCATCTCTTGCATTATAATTCATAAAATTACTTTCTTTTGCTTTATTTGAATTTATTTTATTAACTATATAAACACGAAAAAAAAAAATTCAAAAGCTAGCAAGATATTATCTCACTAGGATATTATGATCACCCTACTTTGACAAAATTTCAAGTGCTGAGTTGGAGTATTTCAAGCAGGCGGAACTCTACTATTAGTTTCTCTTCTCGTATATTAACGTTTAGTTTGAATTTTAATATCTAATATAATAAAGAATTATTAAAAGGATTAAGACTTGATTAGTAGACACTATGTTAATGAAAATTATTTCAATAGTATTTCCCCTTTAGTTTAGCTTTGAATGTGTGGACCCTCGCCGTTTCCGCTCCCACACGACGTTCTCGTCCCTTCCCTTTTCGGAAAAAGAAGGAGAGGATGTGTGAGTGCGAATCGCCGTTTGTTCCACTGGCTTGCCTCTTTCTTGAGGGCTTTGTTTGGTTGTCGTGTTTAAGCTGGATGTGTTTAAATGAGTTTATATAAGACCAGAGTCGCCATTAGCCAGTTACTTCGAATCTACAGTCGGTTAGACCCCGTAGAAACGTTAGAGAAGGGGATTCGAAGATTCCTTCCTCTAAAATGACTCCTTTTGATCTGCGGCCAGAGATTCGAGGTAAGGGATCATGGTTACAGGGTGGGAAGAGGTTAAGCACCCCACACACTGCCCGTACCGAAATATGGTCTCTACTTCACAGAATCAAACTAATACTTGAAAGTCTGTTTTAATCCTCGTACATTCTCATAGATGACATGATGCATGAACGCAGGTCTGAACAGTAAGAGTTTTTTATGGGCAGGTTCCAACAACGGGCAAGCCCAGAGCATACGCTCGAACTGACAGGTGCTTAATATAAGACGTATGCAGTGTGTTTGAATAATCAAGGTGCTTTATAGTGAAGTATGAATGCAGGTCTGAACAGTAAGAGTTTCTGATGGGCAGGTTCTAACAACGGGCAAGCCCAGAGCATACGCTCGAACTGACAGGTGCTTAATATAAGACGTATGCAGTGTGTTTGAATAATCAAGGTGCTTTATAGTGAAGCAAGGGGGTTGGAAGAAAAGTAAATGTTGCACTTATGCTAGATGCAAATGAGATGATGCTGGAAAAAGAGTAGCTGGATGGACGGAGGTGTCGCAAGGGGTGGCTTCAAGTGGTTGGATCAAGACTTGTATGGCTTGGGAGGCTTGGACCAGTGGTCAGTCTGGGCTGGACCAGGGCTAGGATCTCCTCACTCGGGCTCTCCTTGGTGGAGGAATGGGCTAAGGGGTAGAGGAGAACTTAGACGGACGGGTCGCTGGACTGGGCAGATTGTTGTGTTGAAATGAGAAGGGGAGGGGGGTATTTATAGCAGCGGGCAGTGGCAGAGCCCCTAATTATTTTTGGGCAGCCCGCTGTGGGCAGCCCGTACGGTCACTCCTCGATTTCCAGCGAGGTACGGTCGTTCCCTCGGGGCTGCTGTTTGGCTCGGTGGGTTGACTCAGTGAGTTGACTCAGCGGGTCGACTCGGTGATTTGACTTAGCGGGTTGACTCGACGGGTTGACTCGACGAGTTGACTCAGCGATTTGACTCAGCGGGTTAACTCAGTGGGTTGACTCAGTGAGTTTGACTTTTTTAGGATTTTTTGACTGGCTTTTCTTATGGGTGGTTTTTCAGGCTGATGTTTAGGACTGGGTTGACTGGGTTCAGGCTTGAATTGGGCTATGGACTGGGGCTTACAAGGGTGAGTTTGGCTGAGTTTGGACTTTGGATTTGGGGGTATGGTCCTCCATTCATCCAGCTATCTCTACTAACAATGTAGCCGAAGGTGGGGTGTCTACAGATGCCCCTCTTTGGTAGAGGTTGCGTGCAACCGAATGCCAAAGCGAGTGGACACCCCATTTCTAACCCGGTCATTCATAGATCATGGTCTGAAATCTTTGCTTGCCTTTGCATCTGTGCCAGTTGATCGTTTGGAAACCGATCACTCGCACATACCGCGTGAGTTTGGAGAAAACGTTGCGATTGTCCCTGCATGCGCTGCAACCTGGGTACCCAATCGCAACCCTTCCATTCCCGATCGGTACTAACATCGGAAAGGTACAGCAGAGCCTCTGCGTTGCTAGTCTTACTAGGATACTGACCCTGAGACTGATTGTGTGATGTTCGATGTTTTCTCAGATCACTCCAGGAGTACTTGTTTCGCTTGACTTTCAAAGTGGTTAGACGCCCTGCGTCAGATAGTCTTACGGGATTCTACTACGCCGACTTGGACTCAGTCAAGGTACTTTAGGCATCCACGCCTAGGTATGTGCGGGTGGACTCTTTCCACCCGACCTGCTGGTTTCGATGCTTGGTTTGCAATTCATTCTTTCCTCGATTGTGGTCTGGAATCTTTGTTGTCCTTTGTATCTGAGTCAGATGATTGTTTGGAAATTGATAACTCGCACATACCGCGGGAGTTTGGAGAAAATCCCTGCAGTTTGCTGCAGCCTGGGTACCCAATCGCAACCCTTTCATTCCCGATCGGTACTAACATCGGAAAGGTACAGCAGAGCCTCTGCGTCGCTAGTCTTACGAGGTTGCTGACCCTGAGACTGATTGTGTGATGTTTGATGTTTTCCCAGATCACTCCAGGAGTACTTGTTTCGCTTGACTGTCAAAGTGGTTAGACGCCTGCGTTAGATAGTCTTACGGGATTCTATTACGCCGACTTGGACTCAGTCAAGGTACTTCAGGCATCCACGCCTAGGTATGTGCGGGTGAACTCTTTCCACCCAATCTGCTAATTTTAATACTTGGGTTACAATTCATCGTTTCCACCTATTCAAATGGTTTCTGTGACCGAGCCTTTTGGCTTTCATCTTTTCGTATCTTGGCATGTACGACCGCACTGACACTGGAGTTCAGTTCGACCGTACTTTGAGTGCAGTGGATCCGATGGTCTCCAGGAAAACCGCGAGACATCAGATCTTATTTGATTTTTACGTCGGCTCCTACCCAGAGATATGGAAGATCTCCTGGTGTGTTGGAGGCAGAACGCTCTACTGAGAAAATATTTTTTGGATTTTTGAAAAGATACCCACTCTGGGGAGTGATACTCCGTGGGGTTTTTATTTGCAAATGGAAATATTTTTTTTCTTTTTGAAATGGAAATCTGGTTTGCATGCGCCTCCACTAGGGATGCCTGTGGGGTCTTTGGCTAACCGACTTTATTTTGAAAGCAGGTAAACATGATGATTGATGCGATGGATGCTGATGCATGGAGATGCATGATGAATGCATGGCTTGGCTCATTCTCTTTCAGTTTGATGATTTTGCTTTTGCTGGAGATGCAGAGAACTTGGAGCTTATTGCTTCTAGGGTTGTGCTTCCCTGGGGTTTTTCTTTTTAATGCGGATGTTTGGTCAGCGGGTTGGTCAAGATCCCGACCCGTGGTCGATCAGGTCCATTGTCCCAAGATGCTGTTTCTTTGCTTAATGAGAATATACGAGGATGTTATCTGACTTCAAGATGTTCTTCTGAGCAAAAATGCTATTGAGACGGTGTTTAGTCGCCAGTTTTGGTCAAGATTCCAGTTTGCGGGCGATTGGATCCGTCATCCCAAATTGTGAAGAGAGTGGAGTTCAAGACTCCTGAAGTGTAGTGCTGGGTATAGTGCCAATTTTTGTGATTTTTGTGAATATGTGATCCGAATCTTTATCTGAGTGGTCAGGATAGAGATCGGTTATTGAAAGCGAGGAAATATTTTTGTGTTTTTGAAAATTTTTAGCTTGCAAGCAAGGGAAACATTTTTTATGATTTTTGAAGTATTTTCTTTGAAAGCAAGAGAAATATTTTTGCGATTTTTTATAACATTTTGTTTGAAAGTAAGGGAAATATTTTTGTGATTTTTGAAGAGATGATTTTACAATGTTTTTGTATTTTGTGATTTTTCTGAAATGCAGGGAAAAGTGTGGAATTTTCATCCACTTCCAGCTTTTACTGCTGGTAAGGTACCCGATCCATTTTACATCAGCGAGCAAGACGAGTCTCACACAGTTAAGTGCCGTAGTTTTACATCTTCGGATGAGAGGATTTTGAGGGTTTTCAGTCAACACACCCACAAAGTTGCCTGTTCCTCATGTGCAATGCACATAGACCACGTATCGTCCGACGAACTCCTTCGGCCACAAAATGAGCCACATCCTCACATTTCCCTTAGTCAATCCAGTTTGGGGCCTTACGTTGCTCACAATTCCGTGAGGGTGCGCTCCACCTCCCAACAGCCTTAATCCCCTTCATGAGTTTTAGGAACAGGGAACATCCGTCAGATTCAACAACGACTTCCAAATCAAGGTTGTCTATCATGGTGCGTTCAACATGAACAGGATTGCGGAGTTCTGCCTGCCTCAGCCCTTACCTGTTTAGAAGGCTCCGGACACCCATACAATCAAGTGTCAGCCATGTCCGGAACAGGTTGGGGAAAGAAGGCCCCCGAGAAGTTAATCCTAGTGTAGTTTTAGGTCTTCGGACCGCTGGAGATAAATTTGTGCAGTTGAAATTGATGGTGAAATTTTTATTTTTTGTATTTTTTATTTTTTTTGTATTTTTGAAAAAGTTCCAGATTTCAACTCGGGTAATCGAGGTTGATGCTGGTTTTTGTGAAAAGCTTGAAATCTTTTTAGTATTTTTTAAAATGATCCGGATTATCGAACCTTGATCACAGCGGTTAGGGCCGATGCCGGTTTTTATTTAAAAGGTCTCTCGGGATCTTGATCCCGACGTAGTTTAAGGTCTTCGGACCTAAAAAAAACTTTATGTACATGCTGAAAGTACATTCTTTTTTGCGATTTTTCGAAAAATGTTCTAGGCTGTTAAATCTCAGTTTGAGCGGTCAATATCAACACTGGTTTTTATTGAAAATCTCTCGGGATTTTGTTCCCGACGTAGTTTAAGATCTTCGGACCGAAAACATGTACAAGCGATGCTGGAAATCACACATTTTTTTTTGTTTTTTAGAAAATGTCCGGAGTCATCAGATCTTGATGAAGACCGATGCCATTTTTTATTGAAAATCTCTCGGGATGTCGATCCCGACATAGTTTAAGGTCTTCGGACCATGGTTTCATGGTTGGGCATACTTACCTTGCTTTGTTTAGCTTTTGATAGGGCCGATTGTGATTCGAATGGTCTAGATTGCTTGAGTGGGCCATGTGGGCCCTTTCCAAACTTCAGCTTGACTTTGGAGCACCTATCCTTGATGTTTTGTGAGGCTAAGAAGGCTTTTCATGGTGCAGATGATGACTTGGACTGTTCAGATTGCTCTTTTTAGCCATGTGGGCCTACTTGACGATCAGACCTTGGACTCTGGCCTTCTTTCTTCACAATCGAACCCTTGATGTTGCTATTCGATGACCCATGCGAGCTTTTTCATGGTTTAGATCATGATGATCTAGTCTTTGAGTGGCTCAGATTGCTTGTGGGCCCCTCTTGATCAATTTTTCTTTTCTTTGACTTGATCAGACCCATTTTGGCTACAGTACTTCATGATTAGATAGGTGGGGCACCTTCCAGATGATTCAGATTAGCCTCAAATAAAGTCTGGATTTGATTAGAGCCTTGGGCGGCCCTCAGGGTGCCATCTGCTGACGTGGACTATCGGTCTCACCTACCAGCGACCATGGAGCCAATCCCGGGGAGAGAGGAAGCGCGTCCGTACGGGCGGCCCACAGAGGGCCGCCTAAGACTCGCCTCTTGTGCGGCCTGGGCTAGGTCGTGTTCGGACATTCTTCACAGTTCACTGTCCCTGTCCCCACATTCTCTGTACTGGAGAATTCGATTCCAGCCATGAATCCTCTTTTCTCTTTATCTTTTCTCTTCATCTTGTCCTCTTCTTACTTTGTCCTTTCTTGGGCAGCCTTTGATGGTGATTTGGGGCCCATTGTGGGAGAGGTTGGTAGGTCCCATACTTCAGAAATTGGTGAAGGCTATAATGATGGAGAGATCTCTTTAATGGATGGGGGTAGATGAAGCCTTGAATGAGGGCATTGATGGAGATTTAGGGATGGTGGTTGGTGGAGCTTTGAATGGCCCCATTAATGGCAGCCATGCTGGAATTTCAGATTTGAATGAGGCCTTGATTATGGGAGAAATGGATGGTATGGATGGGATGAGGAGATGAGACACAGGTCAGGCTATGCATCCTTTGAGTATGGGCCACATGGATGATGTGATTGATGGTGGTGATGGGGCTATGAGGGACATAGATGGGCTAATCTTAGATTGCCTTCTAGTACTTGTGAGGAGAGAAAACACTTTAGTAAAAGGATTGAAGCATCAAAGCAAGAAGAGAGATACTTACCTTCTAGGAGGAATGATCGGGAGAAATGCACTCACGGAAGATACCCCATTAGTTGACTGGAGGACGTTTATTTTGAAAGCCTTGTAAGATTTTTTTTTTGCATATATATGAATAAGGAAAAATGATTTTATTTTTTTTAAAATATATGTATGCAAATCATGCATGAAATGAAAATTTGTGCCAAGTGCTTGTTTGTCTATGCGTGATTTGGATTTGTGCTTTTCGATGTAGGAATCAGAATATTTGACTCAGCCTGATGTTATACTCGATTTTCTTAATTATTCACCAAGGGTCCTGGTCCCCGTAAGATAGTGCGCAATGGTATCCTACCCCTAGAATTTGGGCAGATCCTAAAAGAATTCTCGACTCATAGCCACCATCCTTGCTTCCATTGAATCTTCATGTCGTTTGGATCTCTCATGTACCTACCTTTTTTTTTCTTTTTTTAGCCATTATTACCCGCAACGCCCTTTCGGATTTTCGCTGCGTCCGACTTGTCCGTCATTTTTGCCTGTGGCGCCCTTTCGGGTTTTCACCACGTCCCGGGTATTTGATCTTGCCTGCCCCTTGGCAGCTATGCTGTTTTTACTCTCGGCGCCCTTTCGGATTTTCACCAAGTCCGCTGTATGCCCACTGTTTTTAGTCGGAGCGCCCCTTCAGGTTTTCACTCCGCCCTCTTTGTTTAGGCACACATTTTCTTTTTCTCTTTTCTTTTTTTTTCTGGATCTTTGGATAACTGCGGCGGCTAGAGGTCGGGAATCCGTCGTTGTTGGCCGATGGCAGTCTTTCAGCCCTTATCCTAGGTTACGATGATAGAGCTCTCGGTCTTTGCTATCAACCTTCTGAGATGAACGGATGGATGACTGTGTTTCTTCTTGGATTGATTTTTTTCTTGGGTGCCTTGCTTTGGCTTCCTTTTTCTCTTTTCTTTTTTTTTTCTTTTGTATTCTTTTTCTCTTTTTTTTTTGTATCCCCCCCCCCCCCCCCCCCCCCTTTTGTATTTTTCTCTTTTTGAATCCCCTTATTTGAAACACTTATTGGTGGACGGAAACGATTTCTCAGAGGTCTTAGCTTCGACCTCTTGACTTCAGCTCTATTAAAGTAACTCTTGATAAGGTCAGAATAACTTACCCGTGAAACATCTTCACGTTGTCGGCGTTGGTTGGCTCAGGAAGATCCACCCCTCTCATGCTGGTGAGTCTGAGGGCGCCTCCGGGAAGTACTTCTCTGATGATCAACGGCCCATCCCACAAGGATTTGAACTTTCCTCTGGGATTCGGAAGGTGCGACGGTAGAATCTTCTTCATGACCATGTCGCCTACCTTGAAACTTCTTTTTCGGACTCTTTTGTTGTAAGCCCGAGCAATCCTTTTCTGATAACACTGAGAATGACTTAGCGCACGCATGCGCTTTTCATCTGCTAGCTGCGACTGATCGAATCTGGCCCGTTGCCATTCTCCTTCTTCAACTTTGCTTTCGAGTAACACTCGTAGTGATGGTATTTCCACCTCGACTGGAAAAACTGCCTCCATTCCATAAGTAAGCTCGAAAGGAGTAACGCCCGTAGCAGACCGTACAGACGTTCGATAGGCCCAAAGTGCATATGGGAGCATATCTGACCAATCTCGATAGGTCACGACCATCTTCTCAAGTATCCTGACGATTGTCTTGTTTGCGACTTCTACCCCACCATTCATCTGAGGACGGTAGGGGCTTGATCGATGATGTTGGATCTTGAATCTGCTGAGGAAGTCATCCATCTTCCTATTGACGAATGGGGTCCCATTATCTGTGATGATAACATTGGGGATTCCGTACTGGCATATGATGTTGTTCTTCATGAATTTGATCACCTGAGATGCTGCAATCGTAGTGTAGGAGGCTGCCTCCACCCACTTGGTGAAGTAGTCGACTGCCACAAGTATGTACTCATCACCGTTTGATGCTTTGGGACTAATCTTGCCAATGATGTCGAGTCCCCACATGGAGAAGGGCCAGGGGGTGGTCAGGTTGTATAACTCTGATGAGGGGGCATGAATTTGATTTGCATGCTCCTGACATTTGAAACATTTTCTGACGTGCTGGCAGCAGTCTGTCTCCATGGTGAGCCAATAGTAGCCGAGTCGTAGAATCTTCTTTGCCATCATGTGCCCGTTCATATGTGGGCCACAGATTCCTTCGTGTATTTCTTTCATGATCTTTGCAGCTTCTGTTTCATCGACGCATCGAAGGAGGAGGTGATTATAGGATCGCTTGTAAAGAACTTCGCCACTGATGGTAAACTGGGCCGCCAAACTCTGGATGGTTCAGCGATCTGTTGCTGTTGCTGACTCTGGATACTCCTTGGTTTCGAGATATTGCTTGATGTCGGCATACCAGGGTTTGTCAGGGACAGCTTCGGCTTCTTCTACTTGCAGGCAGAAAGCAGGTTCATCTTGAATTTCGACTGTGAGCTCCCATTTCGAAGCTCCCTTTGGTATCTCGAGCATTGATGCAAGTGTGGCGAGGGCATCTGCAAACTGGTTCTTGGCTCTGGGCATGTATGAGAAGGTGATTTCTTTGAATTCTTCGATCAGATTTTCAAGATACACATGATATGGTATCAACTTCTCATCCTTGGTTTTCCATTCGCCATTAGTCTGATTGATGATAAGTTGTGAGTCTCCAAATACTCGTAGCTTCTTGACGCCCAAGATTATGGCTCCCTTAAGCCAGCGATGCATGCTTCGTACTCTGCCACGTTGTTGGTGCACTCGAATGCTATGCGCCTTGAGATAGGAATAAGGACATCATCTAGAGAGTAGAGGATTGCTCCAATACCACTCCCTTTAGAATTTGCTGCACCGTCGAAGAATAATGTCCACTCATCTTTTTTCTTCTTTTCTTCCTCTTCAATGAGCAAGAGATCTTCATCAAGGAAGAACGTCTTGAGCGGTTGATAATCCAGGAGAGAGTGAGCGGCAAGATGATCAGCGAGGGCCTGCCCCTTGATTGCCTTCTGAGTAACATAGGTGATGTCGAACTCAGACAGGAGTAGCTGCCATTTAGCTATCCTTCCAGTGAGTGCCGGTTTCTCAAACAGGTACTTGAGCAGATCCATGTCAGCGAGGAGGAGAATAGGGAATGCAATCATGTATTGACGGAGTCGCCGAGTCGCCCAGACTAGGGCAAGGCAAGTCTTCTCGACCGGGGAATACCTGGTCTCATAATCGGTTAACCTTCGGCTCAAATAATATATTGCTTGCTCCTTCTTCCCGGTCTCGTCGTGCTGGCCGAGGACACAGCCAATGGCTTTTGCTGCTACCGAGATGTATAACAATAGTGGTCGCCCAGGAGTGGGCGGCATTAGGACTGGAGGATTCATGAGATATCTCTTGATGCGGTCGAAGGCGACTTGGCAATCATCATTAGATTCTTTTGGAACGTTCTTCCGAAGGAGCTTGAAAATGGGCTCACAAATAGGTGTGAGTTGTGAGATGAAGCGACTGATGTATTGAATTCTGCCAAGGAAGCCACGGATTTCTTTCTCTGTTCTAGGAGGGGGCATCTCGATGATTGCTCTGGTTTTGGTCTCATCGACCCTGATGCCATCCTCGCTCACCATAAAGCCGAGGAGCTTACCTCCCATTGCACCGAAGACACATTTCTGAGGGTTGAGACGGAGCTTGTACTTTTCTAATCTGTTGAATAACTTCTTTAGATCTTCAAAGTGTCCTTCAATTGTGTGAGATTTGACGATTATATCGTCCACATATACTTCAAGCTCTTTGTTCATCATGTCATGGAATAGTGCTGTCATTGCTCGCTGATATGTTGCTCCTGCGTTTTTCAGACCGAACGGCATTACCCTATAGCAGAAAGTTCCCCAGAGAGTGATAAACGATGTCTTTTCGTGATCTTCGACGGCCATCTTGATTTGATTGTAACCTGAGAACCCGTCCATAAAGGAGAAGATCTTATATCCAGCAGTGTTGTCGACCAGAGTGTTGACATGTGGCAAAGGGAAGTCATCTTTTGGACTGGCTTTGTTGAGACCTCAGAAGTCGATGCACATTCGAACCTTGCCGTCCTTCTTGGGTACTGGTACGATGTTGGCGAGCCATTCAGGGTAGCTGGAGACTACTAAGAATCCCGCATTGTACTGTTTGATGACTTTATCTCAGACTTTCAGAGCCCATTCTGGCTTCATTCTTTGAAGTTTCTGTTTCACTGGCTTCATATCTGCCTTGGTTGGCAGATGGTGTACAACGAGCTCCTTATCGAGCCCCGGCATGTCTTCATATGAGAACGCGAAGTTGGACAATCTTGGAGCTAGGAACTCTATCATTCTCTGTTTCATCTCAGGTGGCAACGATTTTCCAATTCGTACTTCCCTAGGGATCTCAGGTGTCCCCAAGTTTACTATCTCGAAATCATCGGCTACAACATTGGCTTTGGATTCGAACTTTTTGAGGAGATCCTTAAGTTCGGGAGCAGGATTATCATCCTCAAGTTTGGATTCGATCTTTTGTCTATGAAGATTGTCTTGTATCCGAGTCCCCATTTGCGTTGGTTATATATCAGCGGTACCTTTCTAGACTTGAAGTGATTCTTCATTCGGTATTTGAGACTCAGACGCTCTGCCGGTGAAAAGACACGGTCCACCCTTATCGGTTCTGGATTGGCGATAGAGTTCACAGTCTCGAATTCGAAACTGTGAAACGGGATGTCTTCTTCAGAGTGCTGGATATCGATGACCGGGATGTCTGGTTCGGTGGCAGCAGCATTGGAAGGAATGATGAGCTCCTTCTCTGCATGGATAGAAATCACTTGATTTCCACAGATGTATTTCACTCGTTGATGCAGGGTTGACAGCACAGCTCCAACCTTGTGCAGCCAAGGCCGTCCAAGCAGCATGTTGAAAGAGGCTGATATATCCAAAATTTGAAATGTGATGGTGGAGACTTTCGGACCTATCTGTACCTCTATGTCGACCTCCCCTTCCACTAATCGGCGGGTGTTGTCGAATGCTCTGACACATATGGTGCTGGGTCGAAATGAAGAGGGATTGATTCCCAAACGTTCCGCAGTCTTGAGTGGGCAGACATTTAAGCTTGAGCCATTATCGATAAGGACCAATGGGACACAGAGGTTTTTGTATCGTAAGGCTATGTTGAGGGATCGCCCATGATCGCGTCCCTTTGGTGGCAACTCATTATCAGTGAAGGTGATGGCACGTGGAGCCAGGAGCTGTCCAATCATCAATGCTATCATCTCTAGTGCCGTATCGGAGGAGACGTAAGCATCATTCAAGGTTTTGGCAAGCATTCTCGGTGTATGCGAGATGTGCAGAGTAGCTCCCATATTGAGATTTGAGCAGGGATTGACTTGAGCTAAGTCGCCACATCGTACGCGGCTTCATTTTTGTTGCTGAGGCCTAAGAGAGCGCCTTTGGGATCTCCTCTGTTTTGATTATCTCTTCGGATGCAACACCCATTGGGATTCATGTTTCCCACTTCCGCACATTCTGGATAGTGCCATAGGACCTCTTTATAATTTTCCTCACCTTTGCCTTCTATGACCACCGGTTCTTGCAACGGTGCTGGTGTGGGTACCAGATCTTCCTCATACGGAGCTTTTGCCTTGAGAACTACATTGTTGCCTGTGCTGAAAGGGTAATATCGAGGCTTGTCTTCATAGATAACATAAGGTTGCGGTCCTGGCTTGACCGTTCCTGGAGCAGGAGGCTCCCATGGAATGAATACTGGTCCTCTTGATATGGCAGGAGGTTTCTCTGTTCGTCCCAGCTGCCGTAGTGTGATTGACATGCCCCCGAGATTTGCCCCTTGCAATATGACTGGCTCAACTGGAGGAGCTCCTTCCAATACAATGGGTTCTTACTGCTGATGAGTATGGTTTTTCCATGGCGAATTGTGTTGTTCCTGTGCTGAAATTACCCCTTGCAAGACGACAGGTTCGTATGTAGACTCGATGTATGATTGTGCTCCCTCCAGGACGACTGGTTCCCAACATGAGGGGCCGTAAGACGCCCCTTGAACAACTGGCACATCGTATGGAAGTGCTCTTTGGAGTACTATTGGCTCGGATACTGGAGGAGGAAAGGGACTTGCCCCTTGCAAGATTGGAGAAGGATTTGTTGGCCCATAAGTGTAGGCATGAATGGATTGGATGGGGGAGAAGAAGCGATCGAGGCGTTCTTCTTCTTCTATGCTGTTGACGGTGGGGCCTCGAGATGAACTGGGATCCGTCGGATGTTGAGGCAGAGGATTCTGAAGAATATTGGTGGAAGCTGCTGCAGGAGTCCCAGGGACCGAGATGACAATCTTGCGGTCATCAATCAGATCCTGTATGGCATTCTTCAGAGTAAAACATCGATCAGTAGCATGGCCACGTCCTTGATGGTAGACACAGTACTCATTTTCTCGGTAGTTCAGAGGCAGAGGATGAGGAGGGGGCCTGGGTGCCATTAGAGTGAGTAACTGCTTCTGTACCAGCATAGTCATGACTTGACTAAGTGGTTGAGTGAGTGGAGTGAACTTCTTGAGCTCCCTGTAATTCTGCCTATTTTGGTATGGGTATTGACTGTTTCCTCTGAACTGCTGCTGCTGTCGAGGTGGTTGTGGCTGTGGTTGCGGATTTGGTCGTGGTTGATACCTCTGAGGTTGGTGCTGAACTTGATTCTGCTGATGATGTTGATGTCCCTGTGGGGGAGCGTATTGATTACCCTGAGCAGTGGTATTGATGTTGTTTACCTCTGTCGGGCGGGGAGGAGAACTGCTTCGGTTTCCATTCCCATATCCGATGGGTCTTCCCTCCACTCTGTTCCTCTTGACAGGAGTGGCTTGATGAGGCCATGGGGAGATTGTCCCGGCACGGATTCCTGCTTCAACTTATTCTCCAGCACGGATTAGCTGCGAGAAGTTCGCATATGGATGCGAGATGAGATATCCAGATATGCCCGGATATGTTGAATGAACAATCATGGAGATTTGTTCTTCGTCATCGATAGGTGTCCGCATTCTGGCTGCCATAACTCGCCAACGTCCCACATAAGCTGATAGTGTTTCATCACTCCTTTGCCCGAGAGCCGCGAGGTCAGCTCTTCTGGGTGCCATGTTGAGGTTGTATGCGAATCTGTCGACGAAAGCCTGGGAAAGCTGTTCCCACGTCCTGATGCAATGGTAGTCCAATGAGGTGTACCAATCTAGGGCATCGCCATTCAGAGATTTTTGGAACAAAAGAATGAGGGCCCCTTCATTTCCTGAGATTGCACTCAGCTCTCCACAGAAGGCCTTGAGATGTGCTGTGGGACAACCGCTACCATCGTATCTTTTGAATTTTGGTACCTCATAGTTTTAAGGTACTTGAGCATCTGGGAAAGACACAAGTCTCTGAACTTGGTCGAAGGTAGATCAATTCCTTATTGTCGTCGAAGCTGATTTTGCAAGATCTGGAACTGCTCCCGCAACTCGTCCAGTCCTGAATGATCTGTTTGAGTGACTGGTGCCTCTTGGAGTAAGGCACGTTCTTCTTTGGCATAGTGATCGATGTCTTCGACCCTATGGTTTTGCTGAAAAGCAACCGCGGGTTGCTGAAGTTGATTTGATGATTGAACTGGATTCGGATGAGCTTGTGCTTGAAAGGATTGTAACTGAACTGGAGACTGTACTGAAGGTTGAACTGGAACTTGCTGAAAATTAACTGGAGATTGCTGAATTGAAGATTGCTGGAAATTAACTGGATTTTGCTGAATTGAAGATTGCTGAAAATTAACTGGAATCCCATCGGCGGGGATGTGCTGGAATTGAAAAGTGCTCCTGTTTGTAGGAGGCTGAGATGCTGGGAAGTGACCCCCTTGTTGGGTATTCGCCACTGTCTGCTGATTGGTGTGGGCTTGACACTGACCCCCATTGTGGGCATTCGCCAGTGCTGTCCCTGTTGCTGAAAATTGAATTGAAATCCCATCGGCGGGGATATACTGAAATTGAAAAGGTGTCCCATTGGTGGGGACATGCTGAGATCTACTGAGACTGTTGTTTATAAGATTAACTGGAAGCTGACTGGAAGTCCCTGCGACTGGAGTGCTCTGAGATGGCCCTGTCGTCGCGGAAAGGTATTGAGGAGGATGCCCCATAGCGAAGGGCTGAGATGGCTGCTGTCGGTAGTCTTGGGCAGACTCCGATGGTTTGTGCTTGATTTGAACTAGAGGCTGGAAGGACCCGGCATGGCTGCTGAGATTGCTGAACTGGGCCAATTTGATTGTTGGCTGCTGTGGTGGCTTGTGCTTGCATGAATTACAAGAGCATTTCTTGCATTGCTCTCATTCCTTGTGCCAATTCTTATATGATTGGCATATTCTCAATTAGCTGTTGTGCTGGAGGTTGCGCTTCGGTCATCTCAAGAGCAGGGAAGAGATGGGTTTCTTCTTCGTGGTCGGACTTGGCTTGCTGTGCCCGAGTGCGGATTATGCTGCGGAAGGGAAGTTGTTTCTGAACACGTTGAGCCCGATGAGGCGCAATGGTGAGGACTATACTCTATTCTTTTTGGGTTTTGGGATTTTCTATATTTTTTTTTGTTTTTGGGATTTTCTTTTTCTTTTTTGGGATTTTCTTTTTTTTTTTTTGGGTAGAATGCTATGCAGATGAAATTGTATGAGGACTAATGACTTTCAAGTATAGGGAGGATTCTGTTTTTCAAGTCGGATCACGACTAGTAGGACTAGCTTATCCCCAGCAAAGTCGCCATTCTGTGGACCCTAGCCGTTTCCGCTCCTACACGACGTTCTTGTCCCTTCCCTTTTCGGGAAAAGAAGAAGAGGATGTGTGAGTGCGAATCGCCGTTTGTGCCACTGGCTTGCCTAGTTCTCGAGGGCTTTGTTTGGTTGTCGTGTTTAAGCTGGATGTGTTTAAATGAGTTTATATAAGACCAGAGTCGCCACTAGCCAATTACTTCGAATCTACAGTCGGCTAGACCCCGTAGAAACGTTAGAGAAGGGGATCCGAAGATTCTTTCCTCTAAAATGACTCCTTTTGATCTGCGGTCAGAGATTCGATGTAAGGGATCACGGTTACAGGGTGGGAAGAGGTTAAGCACCCCACGCACTGCCCGTACCGAAGTACGGTCTCTACTTCACAGAATCGAACTAATACTTGAAAGTCTATTTTAATCCTCGTACATTCTCATAGATGACATGATGCATGAATGCAGGTCTGAACAGTAAGAGTTTCTGAGGGGCAGGTTCCAACAACGGGCAAGCCCAGAGCATACGCTCGAACTGACAGGTGCTTAATATAAGACGTATGCAGTGTGTTTGAATAATCAAGGTGCTTTATAGTGAAGCATGAATGCAGGTCTGAACAGTAAGAGTTTCTGATGGGCAGGTTCCAACAACGGGCAAGCTCAGAGCATACGCTCAAATTGACAGGTGCTTAATATAAGACGTATGCAGTGTGTTTGAATAATCAAGGTGCTTTATAGTGAAGCATGAATGCAGGTCTGAACAGTAAGAGTTTCTGATGGGCAGGTTCCAACAACAGGCAAGCCCAGAGCACGCTCGAACTGACAGGTGCTTAATATAAGGCGTATGCAGTGTGTTTGAATAATCAAGGTGCTTTATGGTGAAGCAAGGGGGTTGGAAGAAAAGTAAATGTTGCACTTATGCTAGATGCAAATGAGATGATGCTGGAAAAAGAGTAGCTGGATGGACGGAGGTGTCGCAAGGGTTGGCTTCGAGTGGCTGGATCAAGACTTGTATGGCTTGGGAGGCTTGGACCAGTGGTCAAGCTGGGCTGGACCAGGGCTAGGATCTCCTCACTCGGGCTCTCCTTGGTGGAGGAATGGGCTAAGGGGTAGAGGAGAACTCAGACGGACGGGTCGCTGGACTGGGCAGATTGCTGTATTGAAATGAGAAGGGGGGGGGGGGGGGGAGGGGGGGGGGGGGTATTTATAGCAGCGGGCAGTGGTAGAGCCCGTAATTATTTATAGCAGCGGGCAGTGGTAGAGCCCGTACGGTCACTCCTCGATTTCTAGAGAGGTACGGTTGTTCCCTCGGGGCTGCTGTTTGGC
This sequence comes from Liriodendron chinense, assembly GCA_003013855.2. Lineage (NCBI taxonomy): Eukaryota > Viridiplantae > Streptophyta > Magnoliopsida > Magnoliales > Magnoliaceae > Liriodendron > Liriodendron chinense. The sequence continues at coordinate 84,442 of ML058591.1, read as the reverse complement.
TCGGCGGGTTGACTCAGTTAGTTGACTCAGTGGGTCGACTCGGTGATTTGACTCAGCGGGTTGACTCGGTGTTTTGACTCGACGAGTTGACTCAGCGGGTTAACTCAGTGGGTTGACTCAGTGAGTTTGACTTTTTTAGGATTTTTTTACTGGCTTTTCTTATGGGTGGTTTTTCAGACTGATGTTTAGGACTGGGTTGACTGGGTTCAGGCTTGAATTGGACTATGGACTGGGGCTTACAAGGGTGAGTTTGGCTGAGTTTGGACTTGGGATTTGGGGGTATGGTCCTCCATTCATCCAGCTATCTCTACCAACAGTGCAGCCGAAGGTGGGGTGTCTACAGAATGTATGTTGGAATATGGATGAAATTATGTGGATTGCAATGAATATTACTTAAATAAGTTCACAAGCTTGGGATTCGAGTCTTGAGTAACCTTACTCAGCTACTTGAATTTTAGGTCTGTAGACACCCCACCTTCGGCTACACTGTTGGTAGAGATAGCTGGATGAATGGAGGACCATACCCCTAAATCCCGTGTTCAAACTCAGCCAAACTCATCCTTGTAAGCCTCAATCCATAGCCCAACTCACCCCTAAACATCAGCCTGAAAAACCCCCCATAAAAAAAATCAGTCAAAAAATCCTAAAAAAGTCAAACTCACTGAGTCAAGCCGTCGAGTCAAATCACCGAGTCAACCCGCTGAGTCAACTGGTCGAGTCAAATCACCGAGTCAAATCGTCGAGTCAACCCATTGAGTCAAATCACCGAGTCAAAAACCCCCCATAAAAAAAATCAGTCAAAAAATTCAAAAAAAACCCAAGCCAATCCCTCCGAAGCCAGCCCGAGTGCAATCCATCTCTCCACCCTTTAGCGCATTCCTCCACCAAGGAGAGCCCGGGTGAGAAGATCTAACCCTGGTCCAGCCCAGCCTGACCACTGGTCCGAGTCTCCCAAGACATCCAAGTCTTGATCCAGCCACTCGAAGCCAATCCTTGTGACACCTCCGTCCATCGAGCTACTCTTTTTCCAGCATCATCTCATTTGCATCTAGCATAAGTGCAACATTTACTTTTCTTCCAACCCCCCTGCTTCACTACAAGCACTTTAATTATTTAAGCACACGACATGCATCCCGCATAAAGCACCTGTCAGTTCGAGCGTATGCTCTGGGCTTGCCTGTTAATGGAAACCTGCCCATCAGAAACTCTTATTGTTCAGACCTGCATTCATACATTAGTCACTGCAAGCACTTTGATTATTCGAACACACAGCATGCATCTCGCATAAAGCACCTGTCAGTTCGAGCGTATGCTCTGGGCTTGCCTGTTAATGGAAACCTGCCCATCAGAAACTCTTACTGTTCAGACCTGCATTCATGCATCATGTCATCTATGAGAATATACGAGAATTAAAGCAGACTTTCAAGTATTCGTTCGATTCTGTGAAGTAGAGACCGTACTTCGGTACGATCAGTGTGTGGGGTGCTTAACCTCTTCCCACCCTGTAACCGTGATCCCTTACCTCGAATCTCTGTCCGCAGATCAAAAGGAGTCATTTTAGATAAATGAATCTTCGGATCTCCTTCTCTAACGTTTCTACGGGGTCTAGCCGACTGTAGATTCAAAGTAACTGGCTAGTGGCGACTCTGGTCTTATATAAACTCATCTAAACACATCCAGCTTAATACGACAACCAAATAAAGCCCTCGAGAACGAGGCAAGCCAGTGGCACAAACGTCGATTCGCACGCACGCAACCTCTTGTTCTTTTTTAGAAAGGAAAGGGAGAACGTTGTCGGGAGCGCGAAACGGCGAGGGTCCACAGAATGCCGACTCTGCTGGGGATAAGCTAGTCCCACTCGTCATGATCCGACTTGAAAAACAGAATCCTTCCCGTACTTGAAAGTCATTAGTCCTCATACAATCTCATCTACATAGCATTCTACCCAAAACAAAAAAAATATAGAAAATCCCAAAACCCAAAAAAGTGTATAGTCCTCACCATTGCGCCTCCTCGGGCTCAACGTCTTCGGAAACAAGTCCCCTTCCGCAGCATAATCCGCACTCGGGCTCAGCAAGCCATGTCTGACCACGAAGAAGAAACTCATCTCTTCCCCGCTCTTGAAATGACCGAAGCGCAACCTCCAGCGCAATAGCCAATTGAGAATACCCCAATCATACAAGAATTGGCACAAGGAATGAGAGCAATGCAAGAAATGCTCTTGCAATTCATGTAAGCACAAGCTACCGCAGCAGCCAACAATCAGGTTGGCCCAGTTCAGCAATCTCAGCAGCCATGCCGGGTCCCTCCGGCCTCCAGTTCAAATCAAGCACAACCGTCGGAGTCTGCCCAAGACTACCGACAGCAGCCATCTCAGCCCTTCGCTATGGGGCATCCTTCTCAATACCTTCCCGCGATGACAAGGCCGTCTCAGAGCACTCCCATCGTAGGAACTTTCAGTCAGCTTCCAGTCAATCTTGCAAACAACAGTCTCAGTAGATCTCAGCATGTCCCCGCCGAGGGGACCCCTTTTCAATTTCAACACATCCTCGCCGATGTGATTTCAATTCAATTTCCAGCAACAAGGACAACATTGGCGAATGCTCACAATGGGGGTCAGTGTCAAGCCCACATCAATCAGCGGACAGTGGCGAATACCCAACAAGGGGGTCACTTCCCAGCATCTCAGCCTCCTGCAAACAGGAGCACTTTTCAATTCTAGTACATCCCCGCCGATGGGATTCTAGTTAATTTTCAGCAATCTTCAATTCAGCAAACTCCAGTTAATTTCCAGCAATCTTCAATTCAGCAGTCTCCAGTCAATTTCCAGCAAGTTCCAGTTCAACCTTCAGTACAATCCCCAGTTCAGTTACAATCCTTTCAAGCACAAGTTCATCAGAATCCAGTTCAGTCATCAAATCAATTTCAGCAACCCGCGGTTGCTTTTCAGCAAACCCATAGGGTCGAAGACATCGACCACTATGCCGAAGAAGAACGTGCCTTATTCCAAGAGGCACCAGTCACTCGAACGGATCATTCAGGACTGGACGAGTTGCGGGAGCAGTTCCAGATCTTGTAAAATCAGCTTCAGCAACAACAAGGAATAGATCTACCTTCGACCAAGTTCAGAGACTTGTGTCCTTTCCCAGATGCTCAAGTACCTCAAAACTTTGAGGTACCAAAATTCAAAAGATACGATGGCAGCGGTTGTCCCACAGCACATCTCAAGGCTTTTTGTGGAGAGCTGAGTGAAATCTCAGGAAATGAAGGGGCCCTCATTTGTTTGTTTCAAAAATCTCTGAAGGGCGACGCCCTAGATTGGTACACCTCATTAGACTGCCACCGCATTAGGACGTGGGAACAACTTTCCCAAGCTTTCGTCAACAGATTCGCATACAATCTTAACATGGCACCCAAAAGAGCTGACCTCGCGGTTCTCAGGCAAAGGAGTGATGAAACACTATCAGCTATGGCAGCCAGAATGCGAACACCTATCGACGACGAAGAACAAATCTCCATGATTGTTCATTCAACATATCCTGGCATATTTGGATATCTCATCTCGCATCCATATGTGAATTTCTCACAGTTGATCCATGCTGGAGAGCAAGTCGAGGCAGGAATCCGGGCCGGGACGATCTCCCCATGGCCTCATCAAGCCACTCCAGTCAAGAGGAACAGAGTGGAGGGAATACCCATCGGGTATGGAAACGGAAACCGCAGCAGTTCTCCTCCCCACCCGACAGAGGTAAACAACATCAACACCACTGCTTAGGGTAATAATATGCTCCCCTACAGGGATATCAACAGCATCAGCAGAATCAGGTTCAACACCAACCTCAGAGGTATCAACTACGACCAAATCCGCAACCACAGCCACAACCACCTCGACAGCAGCAGCAGTTCAGAGGGAACGGTCAATATTCATACCAGAATAGGCAGAATTACAGGGAGCTCAGGAAGTTCACTCCACTCACTCAGCCACTTAATCAAGTCATGACTATGCTGGTACAAAAGCAGTTACTCACTCTGGTGACACCCAGGCCTCCTCTAAATCCTCTACCTCCAAACTACCGAGAAAATGAATATTGTGCCTACCATCAAGGACGTGGCCACACCACTGATCGATGCTTTACTTTGAAGAATGCCATACAAGATCTAATCGATGACCGAAAAATCGTCATCTCAGTCCCTGGAACTCCTACAACAGCTTCCACCAACATTCTTCAAAATCATCTGCCTCAACATCCGACAGATCCCAGTTCATCTCGAGGCCCCACCGTCAATAGCATAGAAGAAGGAGAGCGCCTCGATCGCTTCTTCTCCCCTATCCAGTCCATTCATGCCTACACTTATGGGCCAACAAATCCTCCTCCGATCATGCAAGGGGCAAGTCCCTTTCCTCCTTCAGTCTCCGAGCCAGTAGTACTCGAAGGACACTTCCATATGATGTGCTAATTGTGCAAGGGGCATCTTGCAGCCCTTCATGTTGGGAACCAGTCATTCTGGAAGGAGCACAATCATACATCGAGCCCACATACAAACCTGTCATCTTGCAAGGGGCAATTTCAGCACAGGAACAATACAATTCGCAATGGAGGAACCATACTTATCAGCAGCAAGAGCCCATTGTCTTGGAAGGAACTCCGCCAGTTGAGCCAGTTATATTGCAAGGAGTAAATCCCGGAGGCATGTCAATCACACTACGATAGCTGGGACGAACAGAGAAACCTCCTACTATATCAAGAAGACCAGTATTCATTCCATGGGAGCCTCCTGCTCCAGGAACGATCAGCCAGGACCGCAACCTTATGTGATCTATGAAGACAAGCCTCGATATTACCCCTTCAGCACAGGCAACAATGTAGTCCTCAAGGCAAAAGCTCCATACGAGGAAGAACTGGTACCCATACCAGCACCATTGCAAGAATCGTTGGTCCTAGAAGGCAAAGGTGAGGAAAATTATAATGAGGTCCCCTGGCACTATCCAGAATGTGCGGAAGTAGGGAATATGAATCCCAATGGGCGTTGCATCCGAAGAGATAATCAAAACAGAGGAGATCCCAAAGGCGCTCTCTTAGGCCTCGGCAACAAAAATGAAGCCGCATACAATGTGGCGACTCAGCTCAAGTCAATCCCTGCTCAAATCTCAGTATGGGAGCTACTCTGCACATCTTGCATACACCGAGAAATGTTTGCCAAAACCTTGAGCGATGCTCATGTCTCCTCCGATACGGCACCAGAAATGATAGCATTGATGATTGGACAACTCCTGGCTCCACGCGCCATCACCTTCACAGATAATGAGTTGCCACCAGAAGGACGCGATCATGGGCGATCCCTTAACATAGCCTTACGATACAAAGACCTATGTGTCCCGATGGTCCTTATCGATAATGGCCCAAGCTTAAACGTCTGCCTACTCAAGACTGCAGAACGTCTGGGAATCAGTCCTTCTTCATTCCGACCCAGCACCATATGCGTCAGAGCATTTGACAACACCCGTCGATCAGTGGAAGGGGAAGTCGACATAGAGGTACAGATAGGTCCGAAAATCTCCACTATCACATTCCAAATCCTGGATATATCAGCCTCTTTCAACATGTTGCTCGGACGACCTTGGCTGCACAAGGTGGGGGTTGTGCCATCAACCTTGCATCAACGGGTGAAGTACATCTGTGGAAATCAAGTGATCTCTATCCATGCAGAGAAGGAGCTTATCGTTCCTTCCAATGCTGCTGCCACTGAACCAGACATCCCGGTCATCGATATCCAGCACTCTGAAGAATTCGAATTCGAGATGACTATGAACTCTATCGCCAATCCGGAACCGATAAGGGTGGACCATGTCTTTTCACCAGCAGAACGTCTGAGCCTCAAATACCGAATGAAGAATCATTTCAAGTCCAGAAAGATACCGCTGGTATATAACCAACGCAAATGGGGACTCGGATACAGGGCAATCTTCATGGACAAAAGAAAGAAGAAATTTCGGTGCTCACCCATCCAATTCGTCAAGCCAGGAGAACCTTGCAAAGATCCAGGAGGGAATCAACCGACTGCACTACACAAAGGCCTCCTAATGAGCCTAGCTTGGGCCACGTGGCCCCCCATTCGATGGGACCAGATTCTCGAACCATCCAAGCCTCCGGAAGACGAAGGAAATGATGAAGATGAAGAAGGAAGTCAAATACAACAGCTTCAGGACCAGGCTACTTTGATACCTGCTCCCAACCAGGGGCATAACCTGCCTGCTTCAATTCCAGCCAGCCAGGGGCACAACTTGCCCGTCTCAGCATCAATCAGCAAAGGGCACAGAATCAACATCATCAATCGCCGGCCAGGGGCAGAAGCAACCCATCCATTGGACCAAGAAAGGGAAGTGGCCAGCCCTGGATTGGTCCGATGTCCAGATCCCAAACATATGTCTCATTGTGAAACTAGACGAACTGCAATGCGAGGTAAGTGATCCGGGAGGGACTGAGTACGACTCAGATCTCGAACCCAACCAGCGAGAAATCATGGTCATTGGGCCAGACTATGATTCTTCGCCCGAATCATCAACCCCACCTCTTCAGGGGAGGAAGTGTGGGGTCCTGAATGGTCATCTGTTCCCCTAACTTTTGAATCAGCCAGAGAGTCATTTAAGGGCTCTGGCTTTCAAAAAAAATGCCTGTTTAAGCAGCGAGCGGAACTTTAGGACAGGCTGGGATCAATCATGGTCTGCAATGCCCGCTTGTTCAAAGTCCTGTGAATCGCAAAAATAAAAAAAATCGAAAACTTTCAAAAGCCAAAAATATCTAGCATTTCAATTCCAGAAAGTTCTCAAAAACCAAAAAAAATTTCTTTTCCTGCATTCAATAATGTGCCAAGTCTGTCTAAAGAGTCGCATGAGTTTGAAGTCGAATCATATGGATTTTCACATCGAATTAGACTTCAAGCTCATGGGTCTGGACGAAGCTTGGGATGAGGAAGATGATGATCCGGCTCTTGAACTAGAGGATCTCCTCAAAAAGTTCAAATCCAAAGCCAATGTTGTAGCTGATGATTTCGAGATAGTGAACTTGGGGAAACCTGAGATCCCTAGGGAAGTACGCCTTGGAAAATCGTTGCCACCTGAGATGAAACAGAGAATGATAGAGTTCCTAGCTCCAATATTGTCCAACTTCGCGTTCTCATATGAAGACATGCCAGGGCTCGATGAAGAGCTCGTTGTACACCATCTGCCAACCAAGGCGGATATGAAGCCAGTGAAGCAGAAACTTCGAAGAATAAAGCCAAAATGGGCTCTGAAAGTTCGAGATAAAGTCATCAAGTAGTACAATGCAGGATTCCTGGTAGTCTCCAACTACCCTGAATGGCTCACCAACATCGTGCCAGTACCAAAAAAGGATGGCAAGGTTCGAATGTGCATCGACTTCCGAGATCTCAACAAAGCCAGTCCTAAAGATGACTTCCCTTTGCCACATATCGACACTCTGGTCGACAAAACTGCTGGGTACAAGGTCTTCTCATTCATGGACGGGTTCTCAGGTTACAATCAGATCAAGATGGCCGTCGAAGATCGCGAGAAGACATCGTTTATCACTCCCTGGGGAACCTTCTGTTACAGGGTAATGCCGTTTGGTCTGAAGAACGCAGGAGCAACATATCAGCGAGCAATAACAGCACTATTCCACGACATGATGAACAAAGAACTTGAAGTATATGTGGACGATATGATAGTCAAATGTCGCACAATTGAAGGACACTTTGAAGATCTGAAGAAGTTATTCAACAGATTAGAAAAGTACAAGCTCCGCCTCAACCCTCAGAAATGTGTCTTCGGTGCAATGGGAGGTAAGCTCCTCGGCTTTATGGTGAGCGAGGATGGCATCAGGGTCGACGAGACCAAAACCAGAGCAATCATCGAGATGCCCCCTCCTAAAACAGAAAAAGAAATTAGTGGCTTCCTCGGCAGAATTCAATACATCAGTCGCTTCATCGCACAGCTCACACCTATTTGTGAGCCCATTTTCAAGCTCCTTCGGAAGAATGTTCCAAAAAATGGAATAATGATTGCTAAGTCGCCTTCGATCGCATCAAGAAGTATCTCATGAATCCTCCAGTCCTAGTGCCACCCACTCCTGGACGACCACTATTGCTATACATCTCGGTAGCAGCAAAAGCTATTGGCTGTGTCCTCGGCCAGTACGACGAGACCGGGAAGAAGGAACAAGCAATATATTATTTGAGCCGAAAGTTCACCGACTACGAGACCAGGTATTCACCGATCGAGAAGACTTGCCTCGCCCTAGTCTGAGCAACTCAACGACTCCGTCAATACATGATTGCATTCCCTATTCTCCTCCTCGCTCACACGGATCCGCTCAAGTACCTGTTCGAGAAACCAACACTCATTGGAAGGATAGCTAAATGGCAGCTACTCCTGTCTGAATTCGACATCACCTATGTCACTCAGAAGGCAATCAAGGGGCAGGCCCTCACCATCTTGCCGCGCACTCCCTCCTGGATTATCAACCGCTTAAGACATTCTTCCCTGATGAAGATCTCTTACTTATCGAAGGTGAAGAAAAGAAGAAAAAAGATGAGTGGACATTATTCTTCGACGGCGCAGCAAATTCTAAAGGGAGTGGTATTGGAGCGATCCTCTACTCTCTAGATGATGTCCTTATTCCTATCTCAAGGCGCATAGCATTCGAGTGCACCAACAACATGGCAGAGTACGAAGCATGCATCGCTGGCTTAAGGGAAGCCATAATCTTGGGCGTCAAGAAGCTACGAGTATTTGGAGACTCACAGCTTATCATCCATCAGACCAGTGGCGAATGGAAAACCAAGGATAAGAAGTTGATACCATATCATGTGTATCTTGAAAATCTGATCAAAGAATTCAAAGAAATCACCTTCTCATACATGCCCAGAGCCAAGAATCAGTTTGCAGATGCTCTCGCCACACTCGCGTCAATGCTCGAGATCCTGAAAGGAGCTTTAGAATGGGAGCTCACAGTCGAAATTCAAGATGAACCTGCTTTCTGCCTGCAAATAGAAGAAGCTGAAGCTGTCCCTGACAAACCCTGGTATACCGACATCAAGCAATATCTCGAAACCCAGGAGTATCCGGAGTCAGCAACTGCAACAGATCGCTGAACCATCCAGCGTTTAGCCGGCCAGTTCACCATCAGTGGCGAAGTTCTTTACAAGCAATCCTATAATCACATCCTCCTTCGATGCGTCGATGAAACAGAAGCTGCAAAGATCATGAAAGAAGTACACGAAGGAATCTATGGCCCACACATGAACGGGCACATGATGGCAAAGAAGAGTCTACGACTCGGCTACTATTGGCTCACCATGGAGACAGACTGCTGCCAGCACGTCAGAAAATGCTTCAAGTGTCAGGAACATGCGAATCAAATCCATACACCCTCATCAGAATTATACAACCTGACCACCCCCTAGCCCTTCTCCATGTGGGGACTCGACATCATCGGCAAGATTAGTCCCAAAGCATCAAACGGTCATGAGTACATACTTGTGGCAGTCGACTATTCACCAAGTGGGTAGAGGCAGCCTCCTACACCACGATTGCTGCTACAATCTGAAGATTGCACACCCAAGTGTAGGTAGCGAAGTAGTAAAATACTCGGTAAGACCGAGGTCGATCCACAGGGATTGGGGTTAAGAACACTTAGAGGAATTAGTTTAGGTGAGTGAGATGAAATTTGGTTTATCCACGAGAGTGGAACAAGTTGTGTGTGGTGAAAGACAAAAATAGAAAAGGGGCTAAGGCATCAGGGATCCACCTTTGATTCATTCACAATATTTGATTCGTTGGTCCAACTATAACTTAACTGGAATTGAATAAAGATTCATTCCAACCGGAAGATAAAACAGTTAAACCATTTTCATATTTCATAAAAGATGGTGATCTGAACCGATTGATTTGACCATGAAGCACTGGTTAGTTGATCGCAGGGAATTCCAAGCATCCACTGTGCCCGGAGTCGACAATGGATCAAGGAATTGTACAGATCAACAACTTTGCCAACAAGTCAACCGATAAGATCACAATTCATACGATCAAATGCATACTTACAAGATAGGAGGCTTTGATTGACCGATCCAACCATTAAGATCTCGTCTATCGATCGCAGGGAATCCAAAGTATCCAATGTGCTCAGAGTCTACAATGGATTAATGGATTTTACAGATCGATGACTTTACCTGCACTAACTCGATGACCGTAGGGAATCCAAAGCATCCAACGTGCCCAGAGTCGATGATGGATCAAGGGACTTTATCGATCATGAACTAGCTAATTGGTGTGCAAGGGATCCCAAGCATCCAACGTGCCCGGAGTCGACAATGGATCAAGGGGCTTGCACAACAATAGCGTCCGCCGAGGTGGATAACCAAACCAATCAACCAAAGAGAACTCTAACATTTACACCACACAATGTTGAACCAAAAGAACCAAAGCTTGCAAATTCCTTCAAAGGCTTCACCCCTAGCCTTAGCTAGAGGTTTAGCCAACCATGCTACAATGAAAGACTAAAACTCTCTATAAAAGAGATAATTCTACACTACTCTATACTATAAATGAAAGAAGGAAAGAAAACTAAAGAAGAGAAGAGAGGAGTTGTAGAGAATGGGATTTGAGGGATGATTGAAATGAGGAGGAGAGGCCTCCTTTTATAGACTTTTGAGAGGCTTCCAAGCCTCCTCCCAATCCTAGGTGGCACTCCAAACCCAAAGCAGATTTTTTTTAGGTTCGGGAATGGAGTTAGGCTTGGAGTGCCCAAAGTAAACTTTTGGGCTTGGAGTTAAGCTTGGAATGACATGTGGCAAAAAAGTACTCCAAGCCTAGGTGGCACTCCAAACCCAAAGCAGATTTTTTTGGAGGTTTGGGAATGGAGTGAGGCTTGGATGATGAGGTGGCATTCCATGCCTTACACATGTGTGGGGAGAGAGAGAGAGTGAGAGAGAGAGCTTCTCTCTTGTTTGAAAACGTGTGGGGGAGAAGAGCTGCTGCCTTTTGATGGGGTCCACCTTGTTGTGTGATGGACGGCTGGAGAATTGAGATCTGTTTGCTGGTGTGCTGGTGCTGCAGATGCTGCAGATGGTTGGACGGCTGGAGAAGGAGCTTGCTGATCATGGACGGTTGCTGAAGCTTGCACGGCTGGAGTGGACTACACGTGTGAGGGTGCTGGAGATGGAGCGGTCCACCTGCTGGATGTTAAAGATGGAGTTGCAGCACTGCTGCTGCAAGTGTGAAGCTGCCTGGCCGTTCAATTGCAGCACATGTGTGCTAATGATGGATGGCTGGGATGAAGTTGCTGCAGGTGGATGCTGGATGCTGGTTGTGGACGGCCTTGCTGCAGCTGGACAGCCATTGAGTGGCTGTATTTGGATGAAGGAGATGATGTGAGGTGGATGGTGGCTGAAGGATGCTGGAGGTCAGATGGACGGCTTGATTGTTGGTGTCCATTGAGCTGGACGGTAGAGATGCTGCACGTGCGAGAGATGCAGAAATTCTCTTCATCTGCTACACTTGTTGGATCATCTGGACGAAGGAGCAGTTGTTGGAGAGATGAGGTGGATGGAGGATTGATGGCAGCTTCTGGTTGAACAAGAGCGGACCGCTGGATGTTGAAGGCTGATCAACGGCTGAGATTTCCTGCTGTGGTGATCTCCTGATGGTGGTTAAACGTGATGATGATGGCGGCGTCTTTCATCAGCTGGGATCCATGGACGGATGTTGATGGTGGGCCACTTGATGGACGGTTGATGGATAAGGACTGGAGGGTGCTAGTGATGCACAACATCTGATGGACGGTTGCTGTCTTGGCAGCTGCTGCTGTTGCTGGATGTGAGGTGATGGAGGATAGACGGTTGATGATGATGATGGATGACTGGTGATTGTTGGACGGTCGTGTGGCCCACCTTCCAGCTGGACACGGATGAAGGCTGGGTGGCCTTAGATGGTTGAGATGATTCCACTGCTGGCCCACGTGTGCTAGTGAAATTTTTTACGCTGGACCATCCATTGTTGCATATGATGGACGGTCGATGCACGCTGGCCATGGGATGGAAGGATGAGATGAAGGTGCGCGGTATGATGGATGGATGTCCATTGATGATCGGTCTGGATTTGGATCTTGGACGGATGGAGGACGATGGTTGATGGACGGCTATGAGCATTGAGATGTCCATTGCTGGACTCTCTACTGGACAATGAATTTGATGGTCCAGATGTTGCACGTGTATTCTGGACGGTCTAGATGATCTAGCTGATCACACATGTGTGAGTGGAGCCAACTTGAGCTGCAGTTCCTTGACTTGTCGTTTGATGCATGGCAGACCCCACATGTGGACGTCCAATCTCGATTGTCCAAGCTTACGTGATTGCCTAATCATGACCATCTAAAGACGCACATCCTGGACTTCCAATGAATGGTTGTGGTGCGGTCCACCATAGAATATGATCCATCCTTCACCTTTACGGTCTGGTTTCCTTCAGGGCTGCCCCGATGGTTGATCTTGCTTTGTTCTGAGCCTTTAAACGCCTTGATTGGATCGAATCTTGTCCAACCTCTCCTGATTACCTGAAGACAGAAAATTCACCTAATGAGGGATAATTAACCAGAAAAACAATGATAACGCCCTTAACAACCAGGGTTATTTATACAATATTAGGTACTCATTAATTGCAGCATCCCAAGTGATCAAATTCATGAAGAATAACGTCATATGCCGATATGGAATCCCCAATGCTATCATCACAGATAATGGGACCCCGTTCGTCAACAAGAAGATGGATGACTTTCTCAGCAAATTCAAGATTCAATGTCATCGATTAAGCCCCTACCGTCCTCAGATGAATGGTGGGGTAGAAGCCGCAAACAAGACAATTGTCAGGATACTCGAGAAGATGGTCGTGACCTATCGAGATTGGTCAGATATGCTCCCATATGCACTTTGGGCCTATCGAACTTCTGTACGGTCTGTTACAGGCGTTACTCCTTTCGAGCTTACTTATGGAATGGAAGCAGTTCTGTTAGTCGAGGTGGAAATACCATTACTACGAGTGTTACTAGAAAGCGGAGTTGAAGAAGGAGAATGACAACGGGCCAGATTCGATCAGTTGCAGCTAGCAAATGAAAAGCGTATGCGTGCACTAAGTCATTCACAGTGCTATCAGAAAAGGATCACTCGGGCTTATAACAAGAGAGTCCGAAAAAGAAGTTTCAAGGTAGGCGACATGGTCATGAAGAAGATCCTACCGTCACACCTTCCGGATCCCAGAGGAAAGTTCAAACCCTCGTAGGACGGGCCGCTGATCATCAGAGAAGTACTTCCCGGAGGGGCCCTCAGACTCACCAGCATGAGAGGGGCGGATCGTCTTGAGCCAATCAACGCCGACAAAGTGAAGATCTTTCACGGGTAAGTCATTCTGACTTTATCAAGAGTTACTTTAATAGAGCTGAAGTCAAGAGGTCGAAGCTAAAACCTCTGAGAAATCATTTCCGTCCACCAACAAGTGTTTTAAATAAGGGGATTCAAAGGAAAAATAAAAAAATAAAAAATAAAAAATAAAAAAAAGAGGAAAAAAAATACAAAAGAAAAAAGAGAGAAAGAAAAAGGGAAGCCAAAGCAAGGCACCCGAGAAAACTCAACCCAAGAAGAAATACAGTCATCCATCCATTCATCTCAGAAGGGTCTTTAGCTAAGACCAACAGCTCTATCATCGTAACTTAGGATAAAGGCTGAAAGACTGCCATCGGCCGGCAACGGCGGATTCCCGACCTCTAGCCGTCGCAGTTATCCAACGATTCAGAAAAAGAAAAAAAAGAAAAAGAAAACGTGTGCCTAAACAAAGAGGGCGGAGTGAAAACCCGAAAGGGCGCTCCGAGTAAAAACAGTGGGCATACAGCGGACTTGGTGAAAACCCGAAAGGGCGCCGAGGGTAAAAATAGCATAGCTACCAAGGGGCAGGCAAGATCAAACACTCGGGACGTGGTGAAAACATGAAAGGGCGCCATGGGCGAAAATGACGAGAAAAGGCCGGCTGTAGTGAAAACTCGAAAGAACACTGCAGGAAAAAATGGCTCAAATAGAAAAAAATGAAAAGTGCAGGTACCAAGAAATCAGACAGTCCAGATCGGTTCAAGCAGTCACAGTTCAAGAATAAGAAGAAGTGCAGTCAGGAATGAAGAGCTTTACAAACTCTGACAATCTCAGGAAGCAACAGTTTATATTGCCTACACCTCTAGGGAACCAAAGGAGCACACAAGTCAAATCTCGAGACATCGGTCAAAGCATTGGCCGAGCCCCAGTTCTGATTCCTATATCCCAACATAAAATCCAGACACACTCACAAGGCAACTCACGGCACAATAGATTTGCAAAAAGTTTTCTTCTTTTTCATTAAATATAGCATATTTCTTTTACATATATCATGTCATCTTTTTCAAAAAATACAAAAAATGCATCATCATCAATCATATACTATGCAAAAGGAATGTGCAGGTGGCCAACACAATCAATCTCTACCCTCCTCCTTGGCCACATCAGGTAAGTCCTCTGACTCATAATGAAGTAGCCTCGCTCTCAACCTGCTCACCTCCATACGCAGGTAATGTACCTCATCGCGCTCAAGGGTACGGATCGCGGTCTCCTCATCAGACAACCTCTGGTCGGTAGCCAACCTCCTCGACATCATCTCACAATGATACCGAAGTGCGGAAATCTCAGACAGCAAGTGGCCATGAGTGGCCAAAGGGAAGCCAGGATCGATGAATGGGCGCTCTTCAAAAGGCTCATATGAACCAGATGAAGAGCTGGCATCTCCAATGATATCCTGCTCATCCTCATCAGCAGTTTGGTGCCAGCAAGGGATACGTCGATACGGAGACTGCTCAGCAACCCAGTACTGATATGGGGCGGTCGCCATTGGAAAAGCCCGCAGCTCAAAACCAAGCAAATCGGCAGTCAAGTAACTCGCTCAGGATCCATCGACCCGAGTCCTAAAATCAGAGGTTCTAGATGGAAGAACTCGACACCTGATACCCGTGAAAGCAAAAAGAGGAACATCCTGCTCATATCCGAACTGCCGTAAGAACCGGATAGGGTGGTAAGAAAAGTAAGATCGAAAGCCTACCAGCATCAGAGGAAGGCGGTGCGCATCACAGAGCACTGGAGGAAGTGAAAGCCAAGATAACTCCCAACGAACATTCCAGTCACGAAGTTCAGCGAACATCCTGCGATACAAGGGCTCACTCATCCTAGCTGTATGAGGAAGAAATTTCATGATGTGTCGCATAAGGTCTGGGCGACGGATGCCAGGAAATGGTACAGGAACAGTCAGCGAAAGACGCTCCCATAGCCAGACCTGACTACGAAAAAGAAGTTCAGCTAGAGCAAAGCAATTCCTAAAAAGCAAGAAGAGAAAGGTGCAGAAAAGATACCTGAAGAAATGCACAGCAGCCGCGAAGGACACGAGTGCGACCCAGGGCACAGTCAGTCAGCCCATTAAACAGTTCGGCCAGGACGAGAGAAATGATCGCCTGTCGTCGAGTAGCTCGGCTCATCACCTCAAAAAGCAAAGGAGTCTGGGACCTGCGCCATTCCGAGAACAGCACCTCAGCTATCAAGCAGAACATCAGTGCGTTTCGAGCAAAAACAGATCCGGCCACACTCCGAGGACCCGAAAAAAGATCATACAGCAAGTCCAAGGAGAACACTACAGCATCCTGGCCAGCAGCTGCAGGCTGAACCAGATAGAGGATCCCAAACCAGTTCTGCGGTGTGGCAGTCTTCGACAATGTCTTCGGCGAAAAAATACTAAGTATAATCCCAAGGTAGGCCTGTCAAGTGCGCAAGCTCCTCCAAAGAGGGTCCCATTTCCATATCGTTGAACGTAAACAAGTTCAACGAAGGGACCCAGTCAATCAGTGCAGCTCCGAGCATCCTCCAGTCAATGTCAACTCTAACCATATGAATCAGACTGCCAAAGCCACAGGACTCCAAATCTCGAATCTCATAAGCTGACAAGCCGTCAAGCCAAGCAAGCAGTTGTGGCAAGCAAGAAGAACGAGGAAGCAGCTGACAGGTCCTCACGGGTACCCCCTCCAGAACAAAAGGCCCAGAAAACAATGACAGCTCATCAAGGATCGGAAGATCAACGGGCAAAGGAGAAGGAAAAGCTGGAACCTCTGCAGACTCAACAGCCCCTGACCTACCCTCAGTAACGGCTATGTCTGATATAGTCGCATCACTGTTTGAAACTGTCACAACCTCAGCTGCATGAGAAGACTCGCCCACCTCATGAACAGAGTGCGCAAAGGACCGACAATCAGGAGAAGGACGACACTCTCCATCAAAAGGGCTATCAGCAAAGATCATACCACACATTATGGTACCCTGACCAATCTGACCGTTGAAAAATGCATCTAAACCATCAAGAAGGGTCCCAGCAACCCCGATCGAAGAATCAACGGTCAGATTTGGACCTGCGGCCCTCTCCAACATAAAGTCGTGAATCCAGTCATCATCCTGACCAATTAAAGAGATCATTGAGGCATCCACATCGTCCATCATCAGGGGGACATCATCAATGATCACATCAAGTGCACCCAAACAAGTATGCCGCACATCTCGGCCCTTATTAAGAGCATCCAAACCATCAAAGGTATCATCTGGACCATCCATACCATCCAAACATGAGATCAGCCCATCTATGTCATCATACTCCCATCACCTCCATCAGTCGCATCATCCAGGTGGCCCACACTCAAGGGATGCATAGCCTCACCTACGTCCCATCTTCCCATCTGATCCATACTATCCATTTCTCCCATAATGAAGGCCCCATTCAAATCAAAAATTTCAGCATGGCTGCCATTAATGGGGCTGTTCAAAGCTCCATCAACCACCATCCCTAGCTCCTCATCAATGCCCCCATTCAATGCTCCATCTCCACCATCTATTAAAGAAAACCCTCTATCGTTAAAGCCTTCAGCACTTTTTGAAGTGTGGGACCCACCATGGACAGCCCCCACAGCCCCTAAATCTTCACCATCCATTGCTTGAGAAAGGACAAACCAAGAAGAGGACAAAAAGAGAATGAAAGAAGAGACAAGGAAGATATTCATGTCTGGATCGAAAAGTCAGGTACAGGGATGAAGGAGACAGCGACCAGGGGAATGTTCTCACTGTCCGAACCAGAGCCAACCCAGGCCGCACAAGAGGCGAGCCTTGGGCGGCCTACTGTGGGCTGCCCGTACGGACGCACTTCCTCTCTCTCCATGGGATTGGCTCCATAGTCGTTGGTAGGTGAGGCTGACAGTCCACATTAGCAGATAGCACCCTGAGGGCCGCCCAAGGCCCCAATCCACTCCAGATTTCATTTAAGGTTGATCATAATCATTTGGAAGGTACCCCACCTATCCAATCAGGAAGTCATGCGGCCAACATGGGCCTGATCGGGTCAAAGAGAAGGAAAGTTGATCAAGAGGGGCCCACAAGCAATCTGGGCCGTTCAAAGACTAGATCATCATGATCTGAACCATAGAAAAGCTTACATGAGTAATGAAATAGCAATATCGAAGGCTTGATCGTCAAGAAAGAAGGCCGGAATCCCAGATCTGATCATCAAGTGGGCCCACAAGGCTAGATCAAGCGATCTGAGCCGTTCAAGTTATCATCCACACCATGAGAAGCCTTCTTAGCCCCACAAAACATCAAGAAAAGGTGCTCCAAAGCAAAGCTGAAGTCTGGAAGGGGACCACAGGGCCAAGTCAAGCAATTCGGACCACTCAAATCACAATCGGCCTCGTCAGAAGCCCAACAAAGCAAGGTAAGTATGCTCAACCATCACAGTGTGGTCGGAAGACCTTAAACTACGTCGGGATCAAGATCCCGAGGGATTTTTAATAAAAATGGGCATCGATCTCAACCATCAAAATCAGAATCGATGACTCAGAACACTTTTCAAAATCACAAAAATATATCACCAGTCTCGCTCCAAAGTTTTGGTCCGAAGCCTTAAACTACGTCGGGATCAAGATCCCGAGGAACTTTTTAAATAAAAACCGGTAGCAGTATGGATCGTTCGAATCAAGATCCGCTGATATCGGACATTTTTCAAAAAAAAAAAGTGTTTGCCCTATTTTGTATAGTTTGCAGTCCGAAGACCTTAAACTACGTCGGGATCAACATCCCAAGAGATTTTCAATAAAAATCGGTGTCGGTCTTGTTTGCTCACATCAAGATCAGACGACTTTGGATATTTTTCAAAAATAAAAAATGTGTTCGCCCTGTTTTGTACAGTTTTGTGGTCCGAAGACCTTAAACTACGTCGGGATCAAGATCCCGAGAGATTTTCAATAAAAACTGGCATCGGTCTTCCTCAAGATCTGATGACTCCGGACATTTTCTAAGAAACAAAAAAAAATGTGATTTCCAGCATCGCTTGTACATATTTTCGGTCCGAAGACCTTAAACTACGTCGGGATCAAAATCCTGAGAGATTTCCAATAAAAACCAGTGTTAATCTTGATTGCTTAAATTGAGATTTAACAGCCTGGAACATTTAAAAAAAAATCACAAAAAAAATGTATTTTCAGCATGTACATATTTTGGTCCGAAGACCTTAAACTACACTGGGATTAATTTCTCGGGGGACCTTTTCCTGCTTTCAACTAAAAACCGGCATCGGCTTCAACCGCTGTGATCAAGGTTTGATAACCCGGATCATTTCCAAAAATACCAAAAAGATTTTGAGCTTTCCATAAAAACCAGTATCAATCTTGATCGCTCAAGTCAAAGATTGGAACTTTCTCAGAACAAAAAAAAATTTCACCATCAATTTCACAAATTCATCCCCGGCGGTTCGAAGACCTAAAACTACACTGGGATTAACTTCTCGGGGGCTTTCTTTCCCAACCTGTTCTGGACATGGCTGACACTTGATCGTATGGGTGTCTGGAATATTCTAAACAGGTAAAGGCTGAGGCGGGCAGAACCCCGCAATCCTGTTCGTGTTGAACGCACCGTGATAGACAACCTTGATTTGGAAGTCGCTGTTGAATCTGACGGATGTTCCCTGTTCCTAAAACTCATGAAGGGGATTAAGGCTGTTGGGAGGTGGAGCGCACCCTCACGGAATTGTGAGCAACGTAAGGCCTCAAACTGGATTGACAAAGGGAAATGTGAGGATGTGGCTCATTTTGTGGCCGAAGGAGTCCGCCGGACAATACGTGGTCTATGTGCATTGCACATGAGGAATATGCAACTTTGTGGGTGTGTTGACTGAAAACCCTCAAAATCCCCTCATCCGAAGATGTAAAACTACGGCACTTAACTGTGTGAGACTCGTCTTGCTCGCTGACGTAAAATGGATTGGGTGCCTTACCAGCAGTAGAAGCTGGAAGTGGATGAAAATTCCACACATTTCCTTGCATTTCAGAAAAATCACAAAATACCAAAACATTGCAAAATCACCTTTCCAAAATCACAAAAAAATATTTCCCTTGCTTTCAAATCAAATATTTACAAAAATCACAAAATATTTCCTTTGCTTTCAAACCAAATATTGAAAATGCAGTAGAAGTTTGATTACCGCTTTTGTAGAAGCAAGAAACAAGTTACCTTGTCCTAGAGGGGGGTGAATAGGACACTTTTTGGAATTCCCAAATTACACACTTGTAATCATACAAAGTATTCTTAGAGAACTTTCTTCAAGCAAAAGATATGCAGAATATAAATCAATAAAAGCACAAGTGGAAGAAGTAAATCAATTCATCCATTCATCTCATAACAAGAGATTTTTATAGTGGTTCGGTTATGTACCTACTCCACTCCTGGCTGATCCACTCACTCCTTGAGTGGCCGGATTTCACTATCACTATGGTTTCAAATGAGGTTAACCATAAACCTTAACAGCCTACAAAAGGACTTAAGACTCAACACATGGATTTATCCTTCCATAGGACTAATCTATGAACCACTTTGTCCTACACAAGGACTTGTCCTACTCAAGGACTTGTCCTATGCAAGGACTCTTACGAGTTTGGGTCTTCAAACTCTGAAACCCAAATCTCAACATGAGGAGGTTTCTTGGACTCGAAAGACTAAATATACTTAACTGATTGAGCCCCTTGATGATGCCTTTGTTGAAGAAGCTTCGGCTTGCACGGAAGATACCTTCTTCAGCTCCCTCGATCAGCAACCTTGCTACGGATGACTCCTTGTAGATTTCAAGGTGAGGGATTAGGGTTTGGTTGAGGCTATATTGGGATATGACTTTTATATGAGGAGTAGATTACACCTAACCCACCATTAATGGCCTTGATGACAAGAGTATAACTTTGAGAGGTAGGTCAAGATGCCATTAAAGAGGGGTTGAGTTCATGATTCAATCCAAGCTTTGAATGCTCTTCAATGTTGGTCAGATCAACATGGATTGAAGTATGAACTCAACAAATCTCAGGGTATGAGAGAAGGGGATCTCAAGGAGAAAGCACAAACAAACCGTAGATGATGCTCAAGGTGATTTCCACAAGATCCAACCGAGTTCCATATATAGAGATGACATTCAACGGTCAGAAAACGGTCACCTCGATAGGATCCGATCGATCGGACATAAGTATTAGCTTCATTTGAATTTTCACTGAAAAACAGGTTCTCCGATTGATCGGACTTAGTTCCGATTGATCGGAAGACCCTGTCCAATTGATCGGACAGATGGTCCGATTGATCATAATTCCTTCCAGAGAGTTTATGTATTTTTCTGGATTTTCCTCCGATGGATCGGGTGTACTTCCGATGGATCGGAGCACCCTGTCCGATTGATCGGACCGTCCTCCGAGTGATCGGAAAAGTGTCCAGAGAGATTTTCAATGTTGCTAGGCAATTCTCCGATTGATCGGACATATCGTCCGATTGATCGGAGCACCCTGTCTGATTGATCGGACAGTCCTCCGAGTGATCGAAAAAGTGTCCAAAGAGATTTTCAATGTTGCTAGACAATTCTCTGATTGATCGGACATATCGTCCGATTGATCTAACACCTATCGGACACATCTCCGATGGATCGGACACCTATCGGAGACAGCAGATAAACTGATTTTCATCTTTTAAGCAACATCTGCTATAATGGATCCTTCCATAGCTGATCTTTATGGAAGGTGGACTATAGATGGGGCTAAGGATGTAACTAGGAAGGATTGGGCCATCTATAGAAGGGTTTTGGGATCAAAGGTTTGGATGGAGAGGCAATGAAGCTGACTGGATGAGCGATCTTCTTTGAGTAGCTTCTGTCTTCAGCCGCAAGCAGACTTGACGACACACTAACCATGGTAATTAACAAATTTTTGCATTAATAATCTCCCCCTTTGTCAATTACCAGACAAAACCAAACCTATAAAAGTCTTGGTCCATACCACAGACTTTTTCTAGACACCAAAACCAAAATACATACATACATTGAACATGTCGAAGAAAATAAATGCTTTACACATAGACATGACTCATTACATACAAAATGTACAGACTCAATGTACAGACTAGGCTTCACTTGAACTCCCCCTTAGTCCCTGCACACAAAAGATCAACAAAAAAATAACCTGGACCTTTTGGTGGGATAACTTCTCCCCCTTTTTTTCAGTGATTGACAAAGGTTAGTGAAACGAGAATGCAGCACATATGTCATAGACTAAAGGAAGAAATAGACATTAATGAGCTGAGAGAGGAAGCCAAAAACACATGGTCATGCAAGGATATACAAGTATATGACAGTAAGCACAGTGGGCATATAACCCAAGCAGCCAACCTCCCCTTCAGAAATGTATATCATGACCAAACATTCCATATATACAACCCAAAATGGGGCAAGAAGCCCAATAAGGATAAAGCAATTACGCACAAGTATATATATACGCAAAGGAGTCAGATAAATGAGAAATGATACACAAAAGAAGTCATATCAAAATATCCAAATCCAACACAGGGTCATCAAAATATCCAAAAAATGATCATCAAACTATCCAAAACAAAAGGATCATAGAGTCAGATGCAGCAATGAGAGCATTAAAATGTGTCAAAGAAAAATGTATCAAAAGATATAGCTAACAAAGTCGCCCCAAAAAGATATCCGCGACTGCACATACACTACGGACCCTAGCTAAAAATATAGACAGCTATGGAGCAGGTCTAGAGACGTCATCACGTCGACACGAGAGAGTTGATGTGAGACGCTGAATGGCATCATGTATGGTCTGCATCAGGCTCTCAAGACGCGTCAACCGCTCACCGTGCTGAGCTAGAGCGCCCTCCACACGATCTAGTTGAGCAATGATCTGCTCTGAGTTGGGAGGAGGAGGTGCGGAAGAGGCGTCGGACTGAAGTCGCCGCTTGACCGATCGACGAGCTGGGGCCGGCGTCGGGGCTGGAGCTGAAGACCTGCTATGGGTGCCAGAAGACACCTGTGTGGGAGTATGGGAGAAGTCCCAGTCTTCCACATTATCCTCTCTTGGTAGAGCCATCTTTTTTATATTGAGGTCCTTGAAGGTACGCCGAGGAATAGGATGAACCACAATATTTGTGAAACCGCAGTCTTGGCCCAGACGGGTAATGATCCAGCCAAAAGGTATGGTGTTGCGGGTGTTGGGCAGAGAGTCCAGAATATGATGCAAAATGATGGATGGAAGACACAGACGCGTCCCGTGACCAACGTGATAGAGTAGATTGACCATATTGGCTGTGAGATCGGATTTGTTGGTACTACGTGGGTAGACATTTGTGCTGAAAATTTGGTGGAGCACTCGGAATCTGTTGGACATTTCGGACACCCGGAGTGCACTACCATCTATCCACTCGGGATTGGGACCCCGACACAAATATCGTGTCCAATCAGCCTGTAGAGTAGAATCAAGAAGATTGTCATTAGGTTGAGGGACTGTGGACATGGGAATCCCAATGAGGTCCGCTATTGTTTGGGCGGTGATCTTCACCACATGTCCTTCGACAATGACCTCGCACGATGGAGGATTTCCAACAGGGTTGATGATTTTGGACAAAAATACATACACAACCTCGGGATGTGCCACCCCTCCAAACCGTAACACACCATCCCATCCGATCTGTGCGAGGAGGGCTGGAATGCCGAAGGGCTCCACGCATGACAGGGTGACCTCCCGCTCATAGATAATGGTGCGGGACTGAAAGCGGGATATTGAAGATGGACCCTCAGGTTGGGCAGGAGGAGCAGTAGGAGGTGGAGAACCCTGAGAGGGTCGAGTAATTTGGAGCTTCTTAGTCCTGGCGGTGGTGGATGGCCCCGCAACCATCTTGGACTTGCCTTTAGGGTCTTTAGGCATGGTGTTTCAAGATTGTAGGAATGGTTGAACAATGAACACACCAAGATGGATAGGAAGGAAGCGATGTAGCAGGAAGAGCTTCAAATCCCTACCAATAATAAGCTAATAGAGGAAAGGGGAACGAAGCAATCGAACTGACAACTTTTGAGACCTTACCTAGGAGACACGAGGAGCCACTATTTCTGCAAATGAGGACCGATGGAGGGTCTGCCGAGCTACAATCCGATCGCACAAAGATGCCATACCAGGAGATTGTGAAAAGAACCAGAAACATAGGGCAGAATGAACAAAGCTCGCATATATAACTATTGGACCCCCGATATTTCCGATTGATCGGAGAAGTGTCCGATCAATCGGAAATGTCTCCAGTGACATTTAGACAATTAAACCCTTCCTCCCTGTTGCAAATGATTACCCAGCCTATTTTGGAAGGATGTAAGCTTAAGAATATCAATGATCATTTAATTATATGAGGCTTATTCCCCAGATATACCTATATGCACATGATTTTCCAATTGACTAGAGTAAGCATACCTCGATAGACTTCCGAAGGTGTTCAAACTTTGTGATATCTAATGGCTTAGTAAGAATGTCAGCCAATTGCCGCTCGGTTTGGATGTATTCAAGATTGACTAGTTTTTCTTCAACTAGTTCTCTTATAAAATGGTGCCGGATGTCGATATGCTTGGTTCGAGAATGTTGAACAGGATTTTTTGAAATATTAATGGCGCTTGTGTTGTCACAAAAGAGCGTCATTTCGTCCTGATTAAGACCATAATCCTTCAACATCTGCTTCATCCAAAGTAGTTGAGCGCAGCAACTACTGGCAGCAATATATTCAGCTTCAGCAGTGGACAATGAGATGGAGTTTTGCTTTTTGCTATGCCAAGCAACTAAGCAGTTTCCGACGTAAAAACACCCACCGCTGGTGGATTTTCTATCATCCATATTTTTCGCCCAATCGGCATCGGAGTACCCCGCAATGATGGTTGAGGTGTCAAAGGGGTACCACAAGCCATATTCAGTTGTGCAGGCCACATATCTGATCACTCTTTTTACAGCTATGAGGTGTGATTCCCTAGGATCGGCTTGAAATCTAGCACATGCCCCTACGCTAAAAGCAATATCGGGTCTACTTGCTATGAGGTAGAGGAGACTCCCAATCATACTTCTATATAAATGTTGATCAACACTTTTGCCTGATAAGTCTTTAGAAAGTTTAATGGTAGTGGCCATGGGCGTGGTGTGTGATCGACCCGAGTCTAGCCCAAACCTCTTGACTAAATCTTTTCCATACTTAGTTTGGTTGATGAAGATTCCATTTTTCAGTTGTTTAACTTGCAATCCTAGGAAAAAATTCAGTTCACCTACCAAACTCATCTCAAATTTAGATTTCATTAGTTCAGGAAATAAGCCAGAAAATTCTTCACAGTTTGACCCAAATACAATATCATCCACATAAATCTGAGCAATGAGAAAGGAATCAGTCGTCATCTTAACAAATAGGGTTTTATCAACACTCCCCCTAACAAACTTATGAGCAATTAGAAATTGAGTAAGATGTTCAAACCATGCTCGGGGGGCTTGTTTTAACCCATAGAGAGCCTTTTTCAATCGGTAGACTCTTTGAGGATAACTAGGGTCCACAAACCCTTTGGGTTGTTCAACATAAACTTCCTCATCAAGTATACCATTTAGAAAGGCACTCTTCACATCCATTTGAAATAGTTTGAATTTGAGTGCACATGCTATGGACATGAGAATTCGGATGAATTCTAATCTAGCAACCGGGGCAAAAGTTTCATCAAAATCAATTCCCTCGATTTGAGAGTACCCTTGAGCTACAAGACGTGCTTTGTTTCGAATCACATTGCCAGATTCATCTGTTTTGGTTTTTAAGATCCATTTAGTTCCAATGACATTCTTCTCATATGGTCTTTCAACCAGAAACCAAACTTCATTTCTGGTGAACTGTTGAAGTTCCTCTTGCATTGCAAGTATCCAAAACTCATCATTGAGTGCCTCATTTATATTTTTTTGTTCAATTTTTGAAGTGAAGCACACATGACTGTTGATGGCCTCAAGTTGTCTCCTAGTCTTGACTCCGACATCCGGATCTCCAATGATTTGATTGAGGGGATGATCCTTGATATGTGGAACATTTCCAGAAGCTATTGAGGCATTGAGAGTGGGAGATTTTTCAACAGGTTTACCTATGTGGCATGGTTCTCCCACTTCATCATCATCAAGTCTTGTGTCTTCTTTGGATTGGTCATCAATGATAACATTTATGGATTCTTGAGTTGTTTTAGTCCTTGTGTTGTACACTCTATAGGCACGACTATCAGAAGCATATCCTAGAAATATTCCCTCATCGCTCTTAGAGTCAAATTTTCCTAGATTTTCTCGGTCTCGAAGGATGTGACATTTGCTACCAAAGACCCTAAAGTACTTGATGTTTGAAATTTTTCCATTCTCAAATAAACTCTATTAATGATGTGACAAGCTGTATTCACTGCTTCGGCCCACAGATTTTTTGCTATATTTTTGTTGTTCATCATAACTGTGGCCATGTCAAGTAGAACTCTGTTTTTCCTCTCTGCTACTCCATTTTGTTGTGGAGTTTTTGGGGTTGAGAATTCATGTTTGATGCCTAGATTTTCACAGAATAGTTCAAATTACCCGTCCTCAAATTCCCCCCCCCCCCCCCCCCCCCCCCCCCCCCCAATGATCACTCCTAATACGTTTCACTGTACATTCCTTCTCATTGTGGAGTCGTTTCATGAGTTTCTCAAATTCCTCAAATGTATCAAACTTTTCTTTCAAAAATACAACCCAAGTATATCGGGAATAGTCGTCAACAATAACAAAGAAGTACCTATTTCCACCTTGACTCATTACTCTTGTGGGACCTACGAGATCCATGTGGAGTAGATCAAGGGGTTTTGATGTAGCAATGATGGATGTCTTCTTATGTGCAACTTTAATTTGTTTACCTTTCAAGCATTCTGCACAAACTTCTTTTGGTTTCTTCCCAATCTTGGGTAATCCTCTTACTAATTTCTTTCTACTCAACCTAGCGAGGTTCCTGTAATGGACATGACCAAGCCGTTGATGCCATAACTCAGTCTCATCATTAATGGCCATATGGCATACGACAGATGGTCCCTCATCACCCTTATTTTCAATAACATAGCAGTTATCTCTAGTGCGAAACCCTTTTAGTATCAATTTTCCAGTTTGGTCCATAATTTCGCACATTTCTTTGGAGAATTTTACGGAATGCTGTTCATCACATATTTGAGAGATGCTTAATAGATTATGTTTCAAACCGTCAACACATAGTACATCCTCAATTTTGGACAATCCTGGCCCGGTGATGGTTCCCTTTCCAACAATCTTGGCAACACTCCCATCTCCAAAGGTAACAGACCCACCATCAAATTCAACATAATCACAAAACTGAATCCTGTCACCTGTCATGTGTCGGGAGCATCCACTATCAAGGTACCACCTAGTGTTTCTTCCGGCTCAAAGGGCTGTATGGATAACTAAGCATTTGTTCTTTACTACCCATTTAGAGACTACCCTTTTTTGGAGAACTAGGCTTCTTGGTTTATTCTAGAGATGTTATCGTTTGAGCATAAGGTGTTGAGGTTTTTTCTTTGCTTGATTTCTCTTTCATCAGCTCCATGGTTCTTTTGTTTAACTGTTTTACCATTTCAAGGAGCTCTTCCATTCTTTTGTCTTTCTTCGGTGGAGTGGGATAATTTCTCCTCATGTTTGTTATTTGTTTAGGAGGACTCCACATATGATTCATCCTTTTTCCGGTA
The DNA here is from genome assembly GCA_003013855.2 of Liriodendron chinense. NCBI lineage: Eukaryota > Viridiplantae > Streptophyta > Magnoliopsida > Magnoliales > Magnoliaceae > Liriodendron > Liriodendron chinense. Next base: position 57,228 of record ML058591.1, on the reverse strand, counting down.
GGTACAAATTTACCTTTCAAGTTTCAAACCGGATTCTTAAAGATCAAGCATTCAAACTTCAAATGTCCAACATCTCCGCATGCATGGCATATAGGTGAATTTTTCTTAGTGCTTCCTGATGCATTCCTAATCTTTTTAGGTTCTGGGTTACTAACCTTAGTTTGCTCACCATAGCCTAGCCCTCTGGTATTCCTACAAGGCTTACCTGATTTAAGGATATCGTTTAGTTTTTCTCTACTCTGGGCAAATCTTTCATTGAGCTGACTTTCTTGATTAAGCTGCAAGATTAGACATTAATTTGTAGATTTTGCCTTTTTCAGCTCATCTTCTAGGGTATTAATTTTGTCTTGAGCTGCTTTGTTTTTCTTTTCCAAGTCACAGATCTGAAAGTGAAATCTGTTGTTTTCTCCTTTCACTTCTTGCATTTCATCAGCCAATTTATTGTTGTCAATATTAGCTTAGCTCAACTTCTTGGTAAGAAGGATGCTTTGACGAAATAACTCATCATAGGCAACTTGCAAACCTTCATTATCATCCTCGTCATCATCGGAGGATGTCACATTGTTTTCTGATAGCTCATGATCATCCTTGTCTCTTTCGCCTTGTATGTCTGGGACAATCTCCGAGATAGAGGCCATCAAAATTTTAACTGATCCTCTCCCATCACTTTGATATTCATCTGTTTCCGAATCTGTACTCTTGAGGTTGTCCCATGTGGCTGCCATTGCTTTCTTTTTTAATTTTTCTTTGGCAAGAGCTTGGCAGTCAAAGGCAATATGACCATAGCGTCCACAGTTGTAGCACTTAGGATCTTTTGGCTTGTTGTAAGATTTTCTTGTATAGCGCTTTTTGTCAAAAGATTTGCTATTTTTGTCAACCCTTTTTCCTTTGTTTTTGAAGAATTTTCTAAACTTCTTGGCCATAAGAGCCATTTCATTCATATCCATTTCTTCATCACTATCAACTACAGATTCTTGTGTAGTGTGTGAGGTTTTCAGCACTGTGTTTCTACTTTTTGAGGATTTCTTGCAATGAAGTTCATGGGTCTGTAGAGATCCTAGTAAGTCTTTTATTTTCATAGTATCAATATCTCTACATTCCTCAATAGTTATGACTTTGGAGGAGAATCGTTCAGGTAAGGATCTTAGAATTTTCCTACAAATGCGCAGATCTAATATCCTCTCCCCCAATCCCCACATAGCATTGGTGACATCGCTCAGCCGGGTGTAAAAGTCCATGAAGTTCTCATGTTCTTCCATTTTCAGATTCTCAAATTGAGTAGTCAAGAGCTGAAGTTTCGACCTCTTGACTGTACTAGTTGTTCACTCCCCAAGTGTAGGGTTGCGAAGTAGTAATAATTCGGAAAGACCGAGTATCGTTCCCACAGAGATTTATGTATGGATATCCTCAGAATTTGTCTAAAACAACTAGTAATTAAGATCCTATTAAGAGCTAAAACTAGAAAATAGCAATTTGGGTTTAAACAATGAATGGTTAAGGTAATTTCAATCTAAAAAGGCACTAGAGCGCCAAGGATCCACTTTTGATAAGTTTCAATGCATCAACACAACTAGGTCTCTCACAACTCAATCGGAATCGAATTCATATCTCTATCCGATCGGAATATAGAGCGGTTCAATCAACAATTATCTAAAACAAGTGCTTATTCATTGATTTGATTCCCACAACCATGCTTAGGCCTTGGGCACACTCAATTGTGTAGGCCAAGCCTCTTTCCAATCTAGTTGAGGTTCATAACCATAGCTTTCACCAAATCCTGTCACTAGACCTGATTACAACTCATGATTAGAACTCTAATTAAATCAAAACCAATCAATAAACACCTATTCCAGATTATACAACAAAAAATAAGAACTTTAGTTGAATGAGTTCCCACATGAAAATCAGGCCATTGTACACAAGGCAATCAAAGTGTCTACCATGCCCGGAGTCGATGGTTGATCAATGAACTACACAAGCATAAACAATGCTCAAAAGCTAAGATACTAAGCTTAGAATCACTAAGAATCACATGAGCCCGGAGTCATCAAGAGATCAAAGTAGAAACCAAAATAGTACTTGATTCAAACTCATATTGAACTAAAATTCATCAATTAAAACATATAAGGAAACCTAGGTTGCATCAATCCATCAAAAACAAATCAAAAGCTTCACCTCTTAGCCCTAGCTAAGAGGTTTTAGTTTATCTCTAACATCCTTGAACTAGAAGTCTCTAAAAACATAAAAAATAACTAAAACGGGAAGAAAACTAGAAATCCGAAGTCGAATCCGTCTCCTAAGCAATCCCCACGTCCTAGCCTCCTTTGGTATGAAGGGAAAACGTCCTTTTATAGCTTGGAGGTGCCCTTTACGCAAGAAAGTTCTAGATTTCGCATAAACTTACGCACTTGCGCCAAGAAATCCGGAGTCTCAAAATAGAAACTTAACTATTTTGCATGGCCGACCGGTCCAGACCGGTCGGGCTCTGTTTTGTGTTGGTCCAGCAGCTATAGCCGACCGATCTTGACCGGTCAGACTGGCAATCCATTTGTCCTCTTGGCAGGTAGATGGTGGCCGACCGGTCTTGACCGGTCTAGCCTGCTTTTTCTTCTTTATTTATTTCTTTCTTTCTTCTTTTCTCTTCTCTCCTTGCTTTGTCTTTCTTTGGTCCTTCTTCACCCTTCATCCACTGAACTTCAATGCTCATAAAGAGCTCTATTTAGCTTCCAAATGGTGAAATTCCATCTTGTTCCTACAATCACAAATCATGTATTAAAGTAGTCCTTTAAACATGTATATCATGCATAATGAGTGATGAATTGGGGTTAGAATATGCACAATTATGAGCTCAACACACCCCCAACCAGCCTTTTGCTAGTCCAGAGCAAAACATGCGTGAAACAAGTTTCATTCTTCAAAACCCAACTTTCTTTCAGAAGCTATTCTTCTATACATTCCAAGACACACAAACTTAAAAATCAGAGAAATTAGGTGATAGAGGTTGAAACCTTAAACTCTCAGAACATAATAAGTGTTTATATGAAATTCCCGCTGATTGATTGATAAATAGAGGAACTTGAACAAATTTAACCTAGTGTGCATAGTGAAGGTTCATCTCATGAGTTTTCGGGATTATCTTCTTCATAAATCAACTAAACTACCGATCTCAAGGTGTATAGAGTAACAACAAGCCTATGACAGGAATTTGCCTTACCGTCCTTCCGACGAATTTCACACTACGTCCCATTTCCGGCTTTGGTTACAGGTAGACCATCCCCCGATTGGTAGTAGGTAGCCCTAATCGAAATTTCCACCATTTTTCCATCATTCCCAATTTCATCCTTCCTTTTCCTTTTTCTTTTACATTAAATAGGATTTTTAGAAATCCATATCTTTCCTTATTTTCCCATGGACAAGGATGGACAAAGTACCCCGGCTTGGTTTCTCAATACCTCAAATTAGAGTCTAGCTAATCCATAAATCACATAATCCTTTCAAATCATGAAAATCGTGTAATGTGAACTAGGTGCAAAAGGTGTTCAAATTTTCTATCAATCATAAAAATAGGTGAATTCACATATAAAACCATTATATTAAGAGAAGTTCAAAGCTTGCTACATCCTGCACTTCATATCTCATCTTCTTATACCCATGCTATATCAAATGCATAGAATCAAAGTTTTCCAAAAGAGTTTTGAATTTTTGAAAAATCGAAAAATTTCTACATCTTTGCTCGACATGTTACAAAAGCTAGCAGATTCATCATCTAAGGAATCTCTCACCCCCCAACCAAAACTTTACATTGTCCTCAATGTAATAAGATATGCAATATGCATGACATGAGAGCAATAACATAAAACAAAGGAGAGTGAGAAAGAGAGATATCACCTGGAGCATATATTTCATGGCAAGATTAGCTTTTAGAGATGGATTACTTCACAACTAAATCAATTATCAAAGCAAATCCTAATGGGAAAGCATTCTAGCAAATTATCCTCCGTCAGACTAGGAGGTTAATCCCAACAACTCATCCAAAAGCATAAAGTCAAGCAGAATCATTAGATGGATCAAAAGGTTTCACAGTAACGTCATCCAATATCCTGCTTTACAATAAACATGTGTGTGAGTAATCGTGCTAAGCCACTCAAAATCCCAAAAAGGAATTTCAGCGGGTTCCTTAATGTTTTCACCACATGTATACGAGGAGACATCATCATATTTATCAGAAAAAATATATCTCCATTCAGATTGTCCTGGGCATTGATATTGCAAGTAAGGATCATCCCAGGGTTGGTGGAGTTCGGTATGCATGATCCACAAAGGTGTGGAAATATGAATTGATTTCTCAGCACAACTAAGTATTGTTTCCACATCCTTCTCTTGGCTAATGTCATATGCCGATACCGACTCGAAAAGTGTGACCATATCCCTTATCATATCATCGTTCTCATCAAGGGAGTGAGTCACTTCTTCGTCTAAGTGATCGGAGTAAAAAGGTGAGAGGGACTCATTTTCCACAATAGAGTTGATCATGTTTATTTCGTGGACCTCCTCATCCTCATCCTCTTGTTGGTTGTCAATATTGAAAGCATTCAACTCAATTGTCATATTGCCAAAAGACATTTGTATGACCCCACTCCTACAATTTATGATAGCGTTTGATGTAGCTAGGAATGGGCGACCAAGTATGACAGGGATTTGAGGGCCAATATTGACCATGGGTCTCGTGTCCAAGACAATAAAGTCCACCGGGTAGTAAACTTTGTCAACTTGGACAAGAACGTCCTCAATTACCCCTCTCGGAATACGAATCGATCGGTCAGCAAGTTGTAATGTGGTTTTGGTGGGTTTCAATTCACCTAAACCCAATTGTTCATAAACCGAAAAGGGAATTAAGTTTACATAAGTTTACACTCTAGAACCTAGATCATCTTGCCCATCTAAAACATAAATTTCTCCCTTTTCCTTGGTTTGGGGTTGTTTTGAACTTGTTGGCTTAGATGTATCCCATGATTGTGTATTTTCAGCCAACATGTCAAAATAATCCCAAGCTTCCTCCGTTTTCTTGTTCATGAACTCCCCATTGCACATCATCTCAATAAATTGGCGCATGGTTGAGTTTAATCCATCATAGAAGAAACTAATCAACCTCCACCGTTCATAGCCATGATGTGGGCATGCGTTTAAAAGCTCATTATACCTTTCCCAACATTGGAAAAAGATTTCTTCTTCTTTTTGGGCGAAGTTCATTATGGCCCTTCTTAGTGCATTGGTTCGATGAGTAAGGAAGAATGTTTTAAGAAACTCCCTAGTCATCTCAGCCCATGTCCCAATAGACCTCGGCCTTAAGGAATGTAGCCATGATTTGGCCTTCTCTTTCAAGGAAAAAGGGAATAATTTAAGTTTTATTGTATTCTTGGTCACATTGTCATAGTTTATTGTGGCAATGACCTCTTCAAATTCCTTAATATGTAGATACGCGCTCTCAGAATCGAGACCATAAAATCTAGGAAGAATTTGGATCAACCCCGGTTTAAAATCAATATTCCCCACATTGTGAGGAAAAATTATGCAAGAGGGAGTACTCGTCCTAGCTGGTTGTAAATAGTCATGTAAAGTTCTAGGTTGAGGTACCTCCCCCACTTCATTCTCATCCAATTCAGTAAGGTTTGGGGCTGGATTTTGATTAACCCCTTGATTTGGTTGATTTTCAGCCATCTCTCTAGTAATATCAGGAAAATTTTGACGTTTCCTAGCACGAGGCTCTCTATCAATCCCTTCAACAATTACTCCGTCCCTTACAAGTCGGTTATTATAAGTCCTAGCCCAATGTGGCATGCAAAACCAAAAAGAATGAGCTAAAAGGAAAAAGAATTCTTCCTTCCTTCCTTTACTCCTCTCTAAGACTTAAGCACAAGGTGTCTTGCAATGGCTGAGCCAGAAGCAAGGATAGAGACCGATTTCTCCTGGTCAATAGGGGTTCAAAGAACTCCCCACCCACTCTTTGAGTCTTTTGAGAAAAAGTACAGAAAAAGAAGAAAGAGGAATAGGTTGAGAAGAGAAATCTCTGAGCACAAGGTGATCCAAGATGGCAGAGCCGACCAATAGGAATCCAGGTGGCACAAGGCCTACCTTTCAGAGATCCAAAAGGAGCCTCCACCCACTCTACAAGAGATGAATATGATAAGAATGAGTAGGAGAAGAAGAAGAGTAAGGTTAGAACGATAAAACCTGATTTGTGACTTAAGATGCCTTCTTCTTCTTCAACTTCCTAAAAATCCCTGAATTAGTCCTGTGTTAGAATCCTGTAAAAATCAAAACAAAGAAAGTTAGTATTTAGAAGAAAACCTACTCTAGAAAGCAAAATAAATCCTAAACCTATCTTAACACAATCTCAACTAAAAATTATTTCAGAAAATTCTAAAAATACCGCATAGAAATCCCCGGCAACGGCGCCAAAAACTTGTTCACTCCCCAAGTGTAGGGTTGCGAAGTAGTAATAATTCGGAAAGACCGAGTATCGTTCCCACAGAGATTTATGTATGGATATCCTCAGAATTTTTCTAAAACAACTAGTAATTAAGATCCTATTAAGAGCTAAAACTAAAAAATAGCAATTTAGGTTTAAACAATGAATGGTTAAGGTAATTTCAATCTAAAAAGGCACTAGAGCGCCAAGGATCCACTTTTGATAAGTTTCAATGCATCAACACAACTAGGTCTCTCACAACTCAATCGGAATCGAATTCATATCTCTATCCGATCGGAATATAGAGCGGTTCAATCAACAATTATCTAAAACAAGTGCTTATTCATTGATTTGATTCCCACAACTATGCTTAGGCCTTGGGCACACTCAATTGTGTAGGCCAAGCCTCTTTCCAATCTAGTTGAGGTTCATAACCATAGCTTTCACCAAATCCTGTCACTAGACCTGATTACAACTCATGATTAAACTCTAATTAAATCAAAACCAATCAATAAGCACCTATTCCAGATTATACTACAAAAAATAAGAACTTTAGTTGAATGAGTTCCCACATGAAAATCAGGCCATTGTACACAAGGCAATCAAAGCGTCTACCATGCCCGGAGTCGATGGTAGATCAATGAACTACACAAGCATAAACAATGCTCAAAAGCTAAGATACTAAGCTTAGAATCACTAAGAATCACATGAGCCCGGAGTCATCAAGAGATCAAAGTAGAAACCAAAATAGTACTTGATTCAAACTCATATTGAACTAAAATTCATCAATTAAAACATAAAAGGAAACCTAGGTTGCATCAATCCATAAAAAACAAATCAAAAGCTTCACCTCTTAGCCCTAGCTAAGAGGTTTTAGTTCATCTCTAACATCCTTGAACTAGAAGCCTCTAAAAACATAAAAAATAACTAAAACAGGAAGAAAACTAGAAATTCGAAGTCGAATCCGTCTCCTAAGCAATCCCCACGTCCTAGCCTCCTTTGGTATGAAGGGAAGACGTCCTTTTATAGCTTGGAGGTGTCCTTTACGCAAGAAAGTTCCAGATTTTACGTAAACTTACGCACTTGCGCCAAGAAATCTGGAGTCTCAAAATAAAAAATTGACTGTTTTGCATGGCCGACCGGTCTGGACCGGTCGGACTGGCCTGGCCGACCGGTCCAGACCGGTCGGGCTCTATTCTATGTTGGTCCAGCAGCTATAGCCGACCGGTCTTGACCGGTCGGACTGGCAATCCATTTGTCCTCTTGGCAGGTAGATGGTGGCGGACCGGTCTTGACCGGTCTAGCCTGCTTTTTCTTCTTTATTTCTTTCTTTCTTTCTTCTTTTCTCTTCTCTCCTTGCTTTGTCTTTCTTTGGTCCTTCTTCACCCTTCATCCACTGAACTTCAATGCTCATAAAGAGCTCTATTTAGCTGCCAAATGGTGAAATCTCCATCTTGTTCCTACAATCACAAATCATGTATTAAAGTAATCCTTTAAACATGTATATCATGCATAATGAGTGATGAATTGGGGTTAGAATATGCACAATTATGAGCTCAACACTAGTTCCTTCATGAGTAGTTTCAAAGATGTCCCATGCTTCCTTAGAAGTTGTGCAATTACAAATTCTTTTAAACTCATCTGCTGAAACGGCACAAAAGATAGCATTGAGTGCCTTTGCATTGCTAATGTATCTCAGTTGTTCAAGATCCGTCCATAAATCATCAGGTTTGACTGTGGTGGTGGTGACCCCATCTGTGACTGTGCTCAAGAGGGGTATTTCATATTTGATTTCCACAGACCTCCATGTTGCATGATCCAATGATTGCAAGAAGACTCTCATTCTTGCTTTCCAATATGCATAGTTTGATCCATCAAAATATGAAGGTTTGGAAACCATACTAGAATCCCCTTTTGACATGATTTCAAGCTTCTAGAGACGGATCACACTCCGGGCTGTTACGCCTTTGAGGAAGAACCCTCTCTGATACCAATTGAAAATGCGGTATAAGTTTGATTACCGCTTTTGTAGAAGCAAGAAACAAGTTACCTTGTCCTAGAGGGGGGTGAATTGGACACTTTTTAGAATTACCAAATTACACACTTGTAATCATACAAAGTATTCTTAGAGAACTTTCTTCAAGCACAAGATATGCAGAATATAAATCAATAAAAGCACAAGTGGAAGAAGTAAATCAATTCATCCATTCATCTCACAACAAGAGATTTTTATAGTGGTTCGGTTACTCCACTCCCGGCTGATCCACTCACTCCTTGAGTGGCCGGATTTCACTATCACTATGGTTTCAAATGATGTTAATCATAAACCTTAACAGCCTACAAAAGGACTTAAGACTCAACACATGGATTTATCCTTCCATAGGACTAATCCATGAACCACTTTGTCCTACACAAGGGCTTGTCCTACTCAAGGACTTGTCCTACGCAAGGACTCTTACGAGTTTGAGTCTTCAAACTCTGAAACTCAAATCTCAACTTGAGGAGGTTTCTTGGACTCGAAAGACTAAATATACTTAGCTGATTGAGCCCCTTGATGATGCCTTTGTTGAAGAAGTTTTGGCTTGCACAGAAGATACCTTCTTCAGCTCCCTCGATCAGCAACCTTGCTACAGATGACTCCTTGTAGATTCCAAGGTGAGGGATTAGGGTTTGGTTGAGGTTATATTGGGATATGGCTTTTATATGAGGAGTAGCTTCTACCTAACCCACCATTAATGGCCTTGATGACAAGAGTATAACTTTGAGAGGTAGGTCAAGATGCCATTAAAGAAGGGTTGAGTTCATGATTCAATCCAAGTTTTGAATGCTCTTCAATGTTGGTCAGATCAACATGGATTGAAGTATGAACTTAACAAATCTCAGGGTATGAGAGTAGGGGATCTCAAGGAGAAAGCACAAACAAACCCTAGATGATGCTCAAGGTGATTTTCACATGATCCAACCGAGTTCCATATATAGAGATGACATTCAACGGTCATAAGTATTAGCTTGATTTGAATTTTCGCTGAAAAACAGGTTCTCCGATTGATCGAACTTAGTTCCAATTGATCGGAAGACCCTGTCCGATTGATCGGACAGATGGTCTTATTGATCGTAATTCCTTCCAGAGAGTTTATGTATTTTTCTGGATTTTCCTCCGATGGATCGGATGTACTTCCGATGGATCGGAGCACCTTGTCCGATTGATCGGACAGTCCTCCGAGTGATTGGAAAAGTGTCTAGAGAGATTTTCAATGTTGCTGGACAATTCTCCGATTGATCGGACATATCGTCCGATTGATCGGAGCACCCTGTCCGATTGATCGGACAATCCTCCGAGTGATCGAAAAAGTGTCCAGAGAGATTTTCAATGTTGCTGGACAATTCTTCGATTGATCGGACATATCGTCCGATTGATCTGACACCTATCGGACACCTATCGGAGACAGCAAATAAACTGATTTTCATCTTTTAAGCAACATCTGCCATAATGGATCCTTCCATAGCTGATCTTTATGGAAGGTGGACTATAGATGGGGCTAAGGATGTAACTAGGAAGGATTGGGCCATCTATTGAAGGGTTTTGGGATCAAAGGTTTGGATTGAGAGGCTATGAAGTTGACTGGATGAGCGATCTTCTTTGAGTAGCTTCTGTCTTCAGCCGCAAGCAGACTTGACGACACACTAACCATGGTAATTGACAAATTTTTGCATTAACAAATATTTTCAAAAACACAAAAAATATTTCCTTTGTTTTCAATAACCGATCTCTATCCTGACCACTCAGGTAAAGGTTCGGACGAAATATTTACAAAAATCACAAAAATTGTCACTATCCCCCAGCACTACACTTCAGGAGTCTCGAACTCCGCTCACTTCACAGTTTGGGATGACGGATCCAATCGCCCGCAAATTGGAATCTTGACCAAAACTGGCGACTAAACACCGTCTCAATCGCATTTATGCCCAGAAGAACATCTTAAAGTCGGATAACATCCTCGTACATTCTCATTAAGTGTTGAACCTCCAATTTATACATTGCATTGCCCATTACATGACATGGTTTGCATGATTTTCATGATTTAAAGGCCCATCTAACACATGTTTTGTAATTATAGGGGATGAGAGCCGACTTCATTCAATTAGGGATTAAACGAAAGCCTTTGGAGCCATTGGATGAAGGATGAAAGAGGACCAAAGAAAGAAGAAAGCAAGGAGAAGAGAAAGAAGGAAAAAAGAGGACAAAAGAAAGAAAGAAGAACAAGTTGAAGAGGGTCCGACCGATCTTGACCGGTCGGCCAAAGGAGCCAGACCGGTCTTGACTGGTCAGCCACACATGCTGATCAAAGAGAAGACCAAACCGACCGGTCTTGACCGGTCGGCCATGCACACTGGAGGCTAGAATGAAGTCCGACCGGTCTTGAGCGGTCGGCTATGCACGCTGATCGTTCTTTAAAACAAGCCCGACCGGTCTTGACCGGTCGGCTGTACTCCCTGGACTGTTTAAAAGACCAGGCCGACCGGTCTAGACCGGTCGGCTCTGCGTAAACAGAGTCCTTTCTAAATCGGGACTTCGAAAACTGTTGCGCACTACGTAACCTTTCGCAGATTCTGGATGTTTCCGACGCAAGGGAGCTTTCTTAGTATAAAAGGACACCTAGGGGCTCTTCCTAGGTCATGAGAGAAGCTAAGGGACGTGGTTCTAAGGAGGGGAAGCTGTTGTGGAGCGTCTGCAACTCTCTTATTTCCGGTTTTTCTAGTTTTATGCTTTTATTAAGAGTTTTTAGTTGTAGCATGAATATGCTCGGCTAGAACCTCTCAGCTAAGGCTGAGAGGTGAAGCTTGTAGCTAATTCTATGTTAGATTCAGTTTAACTTAAGTAATTTTAATTCAAGTTTGGATTTTTCTCATGTTCTAGTTTCTAAAAGTGGTAGTTTGAGATGTTTTATGAGAGTTCATGTGCTCCGGACATGAATTCCTTGCAATTCTCTGAGATTATCATATAATGCTTGTTTAGATTTGAATCATAGTAATCCTTGAGCAGGCCATAGTCCATAGGCATGCCCGTTACTCCGAAGGCTATGGTTTTGAATTCTATATTGATTGAATGGACTAGAACTTGGAAGTTCAACTTGATTTGGATTGAATGTGTGTGAATGCTTTATTTTCCAACTAGATGAGAGATAGGACTTCAAATCTAGTTGTGTTCTCTACTTGGATTGATTGAATTGACATGGGATTGCTACAAGTGGATCCTTGAATGCCTTAGTACTTTAAATTACTGATTTTCTATTAAAGTTACTGTTTTAGTTAATTACCAAATTGAATATGATATTCTTGTAAAATTGAGTTGCTGGAGTAGTTTGAAATTGTTTCTATTTCCCTATGGATCGACCTCGGTCTTACCGAGTTTTATTACTACATCGCAGCCTTACACTTGAGGCTAGCGAACAAGTTTTTGGCGCCGCTGCTGGGGAATTAGATAACGGTTTTCAAATAATTTCAGTGGCTGTAGAAGTAGAAGTAGATAGATTTTTTTTCTGATTTTCTTAAAACTAACAAATTTTTTTGCTTTGTAGGAATTCTTCTCTAATTCAAGCGCATCAGGTGATACCTTTCTAACTTAGCTTTTTGCAGAATTTTTTTTTTCCAGATTAATTTCAGATTTCAGTTTTCTAGGATTTAGGATTAGTTTTAGTTTTTGGTTGAGTGGTTTATGTCCCGTTGGGAACGTAACCATTCGAATCGTCTCCAATCTGAAGGTGGTTTAGTTGGACCATTGTTAGTCCATAGACGAGTTCGAAATTTCCAAGAGCATTGTGAAAGTTTGGGGAGTATGGAACAAACACCTTTAAGGAATCCTCCCCCCCCCTACTCCAACTACAAACGCAAATCAGGAAGGAGTAGGAGAGAATGAGGTACATAATGTTCCTCCAATGAGATCACTACGGGACTACCTACAACCTGCCCGAGCAATTACACTCTCTTGCGTGGTTCTACCAGCAAACGGTGGAAACTTTGACATAAAACCGGGTGTAATTCAACTCTTACCAAAGTTCCATGAGCTAGACTCTGACCGCCCATACTTACACTTGAAAGAATTCGAAGAAGTGTTGGCCACCTTGCATTACACCAATGTTTCTGAGGATACTATCAGACTTAAACTTTTTCCCTTCACTTTAAAAGAAAGAGCCAAAGATTGGCTTTACTCTCTTAGACCACATTCGATTGGGTCATGGGTTGAGATGAATCGGGAATTCTTGAAAAAGTTCTTCGCGGCTCATAAAACGAACACCCTTCGAAAGGCCATAATGAATTTCTCGGCTAAAGAAGGTGAATCTTTCTTTCAATATTGGGAAAGATTTAAAGATCTCCTGCTTGCTTGCCCACATCATGGCTATGAGAGTTGGCGAATTATAAATTTTTTCAATGACGGATTAAGTTCCAATATGCCCCAATTTGTGGAGATGATGTGCAATGGCGAGTTTATGAGTAAAAGTCCAGATGAGGCTTGGAGTTACTTGGACATGTTGGCTGAAAATGCCCAATCTTGGGATACATCGGATAAACCTAATAACTCCAAACCCACTCAAGAGAAAGGAGGGATCTATGTCCTTAAGGAGGAAGACGATGTGAATGCAAGGATAGCCAACCTCACAAGGAAGGTTGAAGCCATGGAACTTAGTAAAAGTGGAGTTCCCAAGTCCAATGAAGCTGTTGAAACCATATGTGGGATTTGCCTCACTGATTTACACGCTACGCAAGATTGTCCCACAATTCCTGCATTTCAAGAGGTATTACATGAACATGCCAATGCCACATATGGTTATCAACGGCCTTTCAATGGACCAGTAGGTAATACGTACAATGAAAGTTGGAAGAACCACCCAAATTTTAGTTGGAAGAATGCTCCTACGGGCAATCCTACCAACTTTCAAAGAGGGCCACCCATGCAAAATATGGCCCCACCTCAATTCTCAATGGAGGATACCTTGAAGAGGTGTTTATACAAGGGCAAATGCAAATCAATCAAACAAATCAGCAATTATTCCAAGAGCTTAAAGTCTCGGTTGATGAGATTAAGGGACGCTTGAATGTTAGGGAAGGGACCTTTCCGGCCCAACCTCAGCCCAATCCAAAGCAAGTACATGAAGTAAGCATCCCTAATTCTTCCAACCAAAACATGGAGCAAGCCAAATTCATCACCACCCTTAGAAGTGGCAAACAAATTGACAAAACTATTCCGGTGAAGGTCGATGAGCCTAATGATCCGGTAAATTCTGAGGATGAAGATAGATCTAACTTAGCCCCACAACAACCTGAACGCATTTATAAGCCCGTAGCACCATTCCCTTCAAGGTTGGTTGCCCCAAAATCTCTCCCAAATTCTCATGATATTCTAGAGATTTTCAGACAAGTCAAGATTAATATCCCTTTACTTGATGCCATCAAACAAATTTCCTCTTATGCCAAGTTTCTAAAAGACCTATGCACAACAAAACGCAAATATAATGTGTAGCAAAAGGCCTTCTTAACTGAGCAACTGAGTGCCATCCTCACTCAAAAGACCCCCCCAAAATTCAAAGATCCCGGTAGTCCCACCGTCTCATGTATCATTGGAGACTACCGGATTGAGCGTGCCTTGTTAGATTTGGGGGCGAGTGTGAACTTGATCCCATACTTGGTATATGAGCAATTGGGTCTTGGTGAATTAAAACCCACCAAAACCACGTTGCAACTCGCTGATAGATCTATTCGTGTACCGAGGGGGATAGTTGAGGATGTTCTAGTCCAAGTTGACAAATTCTACTACCCGGTAGACTTTATCGTCTTGGACACACAACCGGTTTTGGATGCTAGCACTCAAATACCGATAATATTAGGCCGCCCATTCCTTGCCACATCAAATGCAATCATCAATTGCCGGAATGGGGTGATGCAACTATCTTTTGGAAACATGACACTAGAGGTGAATGTGTTTCACTTGGGCAAAAGATATAGGGATGTTGATGATGATGAGTTCTTCGAGGTAAACATGCTTGAAACTTTTGAAGAAGAAGAACTCCTCCAACTTGAACCACTAGAAAGCTTGGAGACATGCTTAGCACATTTCATGGATTCTGAAGACCCCATCATTAGTGAGATTGTGTAGGCATTAAATATAGAAAGACCAGTAGTTGATACTAGCCAGTGGAGGCCCCATTTTGAAAAATTGCCACCAACCACATCAAGGCCTCTACCGTCTAACATCAAACCACCGAAGCTTGACCTTAAACCATTGCAATCCGAGCTTAAATACGTATATTTGGGTCAAGAGGAAACGTTCCCCGTTGTCATTGCCTCCCTCCTTGAGAAAGACCAAGAGCTCGAGTTGATTGAGTTACTCAAAGAACATAGGGAATCCATAGGTTGGACAATAGCGGATCTCAAAGGGATAGATCCTTCGGTTTGCACTCACCGAATACACCTTGAAGAAAATGCAAAAACGACTAGACAACCTCAAAGACGGCTAAATCCAAACATGATGGAGGTTATCAAAGCTGAGGTGTTAAAGCTATTGGATGTGGGTATTATCTACCCCATCTCAGATAGCCAATGGGTGAGTCCTACCCAAGTTGTCCCCAAGAAATCCGGTATTACCATCATTAAAAACGCCAACAACGAGCTTATACCGACTAGGGTGACCACCAGTTGGCGTATGTGCATTGATTATAGGAAGCTCAACACGGTTACTAGGAAAGACCACTTCCCTCTCCCATTTATGGATCAAATTTTGGAGAGGTTGGCAGGCCATTCCTATTATTGCTTCCTAGATGGCTATTCCGGATACAACCAAATTGAGATATCCCCAGAGGACCAAGAGAAAACCACATTTACATGCCCGTTTGGCACCTTCGCTTACCGAAGGATGCCATTCGGGTTATGTAATGCACCCGCCACATTCCAACGATGCATGTTGAGTATTTTCTCAGACATGGTGGGTGAGTTTCTTGAGGTGTTCATGGACGACTTTTCTGTTTTTGGTTGTACGTTTGATGAGTGCCTCAAGCACTTGAAGTTGGTCTTGATGAGGTGTGAGGAAAAGAAACTTGTATTAAACTGGGAAAAGTGTCATTTCATGGTACAAAGAGGAATAGTCCTTGGACATATCATCTCGTCCAATGGAATAGAGGTAGACCGGGCAAAAATTGACATAATTTTCAATCTACCACCACCCAAAAGCATACGCGATGTGCGGTCCTTCCTTGGACACGCCGGTTTCTATAGAAGATTTATAAAGGATTTTAGTCATAGCTCAAGGCCTTTATGTAATCTTCTACAAAAGGAGAACCAATTTGAGTGGGGTGCCGAATGTCAATTAGCTTTTTCAAAGCTAAAAGACATGTTGACAACCGCTCCTATCATGCAACCACCAGATTGGTCCATCCCTTTTGAGTTGATGTGCGATGCGAGCGACTTTGCTATTGGGGCGGTGTTAGGCCAAAAAAAGGATAAGAAGCCCCATGTTATCTGCTACGCAAGTAGGACCTTGAATCCCGCCCAAGTTAATTATTCGACTACGGAGAAAGAGCTCCTAGCTGTCATTTTTGCCTTGGACAAATTCAGGCCATACTTAATAGGATCCAAAGTTATTGTTTATACGGATCATGCGGCGCTGAAACACCTTCTTTCTAAGAAGGATGCTAAGCCCCGTTTGCTTAGATGGATCCTACTCCTTCAAGAATTTGACTTGGAAATCAAAGACAAGAAGGGGTAGAAAATGTGGTGGATGATCATCTATCCCGTCTAGTCCTACCAAATTCCATTGACGAGTCACCTATTGAGGACTCATTCCCTGATGAGCAACTCTTTGTTGCTATGCATCCACCATGGTACGCTGATATAGCCAATTATCTTTCCACAGGTGCGATGCCGATTCATTGGACTGCGCAGGACAAACGTAAATTTCTAAGGGAAGTGCGCAGATTTTTCTGGGATGAACCTCTATTGTTTAAATATTGCCCAGACCAAATTATAAGAAGATGCGTCCCCGATGATGAACATAATTCAGTCATCTCCTTTTGTCATGATCAAGCATATGGGGGTCATTTTTCAGCCAAGAAAACAACTGCGAAAATCCTGCAGTGTGGTTTTTATTGGCCCACGCTATTTAAGGACACCCACGAGTTTTGCAAAGCATGCGAGCGCTGCTAGAAGTTAGGAGGATTATCCTGTCGAAATATGATGACTCTCACCCCAATTCAACATCTTGAAGTCTTTGACTGTTGGGGCATCGATTTCATGGGACCATTCCCCTCATCTTTTGGACATGTCTATATTTTGCTTGCCGTAGACTACGTGTCTAAATGGATAGATGCTATCCCATGTAGAACCAACGATCATCGTACGGTTCTCAAGTTCCTCAAAGAAAACATACTTTCTAGATTTGGGATGCCTCGGGCCATCATTAGTGATGGTGGTTCTCACTTTTGCAATAGACCTTTCGAAACTTTAATGAAGAAATAGGGTATTAGGCACAAAGTGAGTACCCCATATCACCCACAAACAAGTGGGCAAGCTGAAATCTCCAATAGGAAAATCAAGCAGATTTTGGAAAAGACGGTGAGACCAGATCGCAAGGATTGGTCCTTAAGATTAGATGATGCACTTTGGGCTCACCGTACCGCCTACAAGACACCCATTGGAATGTCCCCTTATAGACTTGTCTATGGGAAAGCTTGCCACTTGCCTGTGGAGATAGAACACAAAGCCTGTTAGGCAATTCAGGCTTTAAATTTTGACATGGACAAGGCTAGCTCGCTTCGCAAACTTCAATTACATGAGCTTGATGAAATCCGGAACGATGCATATGAGAATTCAAGAATTTACAAGAGTAAGATGAAGGCTTTCCATGACAAGCACATCTTCAGGAAATCTTTCCATGAAGGACAGAAAGTACTCTTGTATAATTCCCGACTTCACCTTTTTCCGAAAAAAATACTATCTCGATGGACCGGCCCATATATTATCAAAGAAATTTTTCCTCATGGGGCTGTTGAGATTGAAATTACAGCAAATGGTAACTGTTTTAAAGTTAATGGACAACGCCTTAAACCATTTGTTGAGAAATTTGATTCAGAGGACATGTCCATCACTCTGAATGATCCTGTCTATCAGGATGATTGATCTCCTAGTCTGATGGAGGTATAGCATAGGTAGGTTTTCTTTAGTTTTACTGTTTTAGTAGGTTTTAGTTGTTGGGTTAGAGACTTCCATGATCGCTCTCTCAGGTACTATTGATTCTCTCTCTCTCTCTCTCTCTCTCTCTCTCTCTCTCTCATATTTTACCATTGCTCTCATGTTCATGATAATTGCATATCTTTTTACATTGAGGACAATGCAAGATTTGGTTGGGGGGTGAGATGAGATTCCTCATCTAGCATGTTGCAACATTTCGAGCCTCACATGCGCAAATTTTTTCGAATTTTCTAAAATTTCAAAACTATTTTAGAAAATCTTGTTTCTATACATTCGAGATGCTATGAGTATAAGAAGAGGAGATACGAAGTGTGTGATGTTGTAGGTCTTGAATTTCTTCCGACATAAGGGTTTATATGTTTGTTCCCCTATTGTTGTGATTGATAGAAAATTTGAACACCTTTACACCAAGTTCACATTACACGATTTTCATGAGTTGACAGGTTTATGTGATTTATGGATTAGCTAGACTTTGATTTAAAGGTGTTGAGCAGCCAAGTCGGGGTATTCTGTCCATCCTTGTCCATGGGAAAATAACAGAAGATATGGATTTCTAAAAATCCTATCTAATTTAAAAGAAAAAGGAAAGAAAGGATGAAATCGGGAAGGAAAGAAAAATGGTGGAAAATTCCGAAAAGGGCTACCTATTACCAACCGGGGGATGGTCGAACCGTAACCAAAGCCAGAAATGGGACGTAGTGTGAAAGCCGTCGGAAGGACAGTAAGGCAAATTCCTGTCATAGGCTTGTTGTTGCTCTATGCACCTTAAAATCCTTGGTTTACTTAATCTATGAAGAAGATGATCCCAGAAACTCACGAGATGAATTTTCACTATGCACACTAGGTTGAATTTGTTCGAGTTCTTCTATTTATCAATCAATCAGCGGGAATTTCATGTAGGCACTTCTTATGTTTTGAGAGTCCAAGGTTTCAGCTTCTATCACCTAATTTTTTCAAATTTTACACTTGTACATCTTGGAATGGAGAGAATCATGGGTTCTGAAGGAGAGTTGGGTTTGGAGGTTTGAAATTGTTTCACGCATGTTTTGCTCGGGACTAGCAAAACGCTGGTTGGGGGTGTGTTGAACCTCCAATTTATACATTGCATTGCCCATTACATGACATGGTTTGCATGATTTTCATGATTTAAAGGCCCATCTAACACATGTTTTGTGATTATAGGGGATGAGAGCAGACTTCATTCAATTAGGGATTAAAAGAAAGCCTTGGAGCCATTGGATGAAGGATGAAAGAGGACCAAAGAAAGAAGAAAGCAAGGAGAAGAGAAAGAAGGAAAAAAGAGGACAAAAGAAAGAAAGAAGAAAAAGTTGAAAGGAGCCAGACCGGTCTTAACCGGTCGGCCACACATGCTGATCAAAGAGAAGACCAGACCGACTGGTCTTGACCGGTCGGCCATGCACACTGGAGGCTAGAATGAAGTCCCACCGGTCTTGACCGGTCGGCTATGCACGCTGATCATTCTTTAAAACAAGCCCGACCGGTCTTGACCGGTCGACTGTACTCCCTGGACTGTTTAAACAGAGTCCTTTCTAAATCGGGACTCCGAAAACTGCTGCGCACTGCGTAACCTTTCGCAGATTCTGGATGTTTCCGACGCAAGGGAGCTTTCTTACTATAAAAGGACACCTAAGGGCTCTTCCTAGGTCATAAGAGTAGCTAAGGGACGTGGTTCTAAGGAGGGGAAGCTGTCGTGGAGCGTCTGCAACTCTCCTATTTCTGGTTTTTCTAGTTTTATGCTTTTATTAAGAGTTTTTAGTTGTAGCATGAATATGCTCGGCTAGAACCTCTCAGCTAAGGCTGAGAGGTGAAGCTTGTAGCTAATTCTATGTTAGATTCAGTTTAACTTAAGTAATTTTAATTCAAGTTTGGATTTTTCTCATGTTCTAGTTTCTAAAAGTGGTAGTTTGAGATGTTTTATGAGAGTTCATGTGCTCCGGACATGAATTCCTTGCAATTCTCTGAGATTATCATATAATGCTTGTTTAGATTTGAATCATAGTAATCCTTGAGCAGGCCATAGTCCATAGGCATGCCCGTTACTCCGAAGGCTATGGTTTTGAATTCTATATTGATTGACTGGACTAGAACTTGGAAGTTCAACTTGATTTGGATTGAATGTGTGTGAATGCTTTATTTTCCAACTAGATGAGAGATAGGACTTCAAATCTAGTTGTGTTCTCTACTTGGATTGATTGAATTGACATGGGATTGCTACAAGTGGATCCTTGAATGCCTTAGTACTTTAAATTACTGATTTTCTATTAAAGTTACTGTTTTAGTTAATTACCAAATTGAATATGATATTCTTGCAAAATTGAGTTGCTGGAGTAGTTTAAAATTGTTTCTATTTCCCTGTGGATCGACCTCGGTCTTACCGAGTTTTATTACTACATCGCAGCCTTACACTTGAGGCTAGCGAACATTAAGCAAAGAAACAGCATCTTGGGACGACCACGGGTCGGGATCTTGACCAACCCGCTGACCAAACACCCGTATAAAAAAGAAAAACCCCAGGGAAGCACAACCTTGCAAGCAATAAGCTCAAAATTCTCTGCATCTCTAGCAAATGCAAAATCATCAAACTGAAAGAGAATGAGCCAAGCCATGCATTCATCATGCATCTCCATGCATCAGCATCCATCGCATCAGTCATCATGTTTACCTGCTTTCAAAATAAAAGTCGGGTAGCTAAAGACCCCACAGGCATCCCTAGTGGAGATGCGTGCAGACCAGATTTCTATTTCAAAAGACAAAAAAAATTCCTATTTGCAAATAAAAACCCCATGGAGTATTACTCCCCAGAGTGGGTATCTTTTCAAAAAATCCAAAAAATATTTTCCCAATAGAGCATTCTGCCTCCAAAACACCAGGAGATCTTCCATATCTCTGGGTAGGAGCCGGCGCAAAAATCAAATAAGATATGATGTCTCGCGGTTTCCCCGGAGACCATCGGATCCAATTCACTCAAAGTACGGTCGAACTGAACTCCAGTGTCAGTGCGGTCATACCACATGCCAAGATACGAAAAGATGAAAGCTAAAAGGCTCGGTCAAAGAAACCCTTTGAACAGGTGGAAACGATGAATTGTAACCCAAGTATCAAAATCAGCAGATTGGGTGGAAAGAGTTCACAAGCACATACCTAGGCATGGATGCCTGAAGTACCTTGACTGAGTCCAAGTCGGCATAGTAGAATTCCGTAAGACTACATGACGCAGGGCATCTAACCACTTTGACAGTCAAGCGAAACAAGTACTCCTGGAGTGATCCGAAAAAACATCAAACATCACAATCAATCTCAGGGTCAGCAACTTCGTAAGACTATGACGCCAAGGCTCTGCTGTACCTTTCCGATGTTAGTACCGATCGGGAATGGAAGGGTTGCGATTGGGTACCCAGGTTGCAGCAAACTGTAGGGACAATCGCAATGTTTTCTCCAAACTTCCGCGGTATGTGCGAGTTATCAATTTCCAAACAATCAACTAACTCAGATACAAAGGATAACAAAGATTCCAGCCCACAATCTAGGAAGGAATGAATTGCAAACCCAGCATCAAAACCAGCAGATCGGGTGGAAAAAGTCCACCCGCACATACCTAGGCGTGGATGCCTGAAGTACCTTAATTGAGTCCAAGTCGGCGTAGTAGAATCCCGTAAGACTACATGAGCAGGGCATCTAACCACTTTGACAGTCAAGCGAAACAAGTACTCCTGGAGTGATCCGGGAAAACATCAAACATCACAATCAATCACAGGGTCAGTAACCTCGTAAGACTACGACGCAGAGGCTCTGCTGTACCTTTTCGATGTTAGTACCGATCGGGAATGGAAGGGTTGCGATTGGGTACTCAGGTTGCAGCAAACTGCAGGGACAATTGCAACGTTTTCTCCAAACTTTCACGGTATGTGCGAGTGATCGATTTTCAGATGATCAACTGGCACAGATGCGAAGGCAAGCAAAGATTTCAGACCATGATCTATGAATGATCGGGTCAAAAGTGGGGTGTTCACTCGCTTTGGCATTCGGTTGCACGCAACCTCTGCCAAAGAGGGGCATCTGTAGACACCCCACCTTCGGCTACACTGTTGGTAGAGATAGCTGGATGAATGGAGGACTATACCCCTAAATCCCGTGTCCAAACTCAGCCAAACTCACCCTTGTAAGCCTCAATCCATAGCCCAACTCACCCCTAAACATCAGCCTGAAAAACCCCCCATAAGAAAAACCAGTCAAAAAATCCTTAAAAAGTCAAACTCACTGAGTCAACCCGTCGAGTCAAATCACCGAGTCAACCCGCTGAGTCAACCCGTCGAGTCAAATCATCGAGTCAACCCACTGAGTCAAATCACCGAGTCAACCCGCTGAGTCGACCCACTGAGTCAACTCACTGAGTCCCAAGCAGTAGCTCAGAGACATGACCGTACCACGCGCTGGAACCCGAGGAGCGTGGGGGCCGCCCAAAATTATTTACGGGTTCTGCCACTGCCCGCTGTTATAAATACCCCCCTCCCCTTCTCATTTCAAAAAAACCCAAGCCAATCCCTCCGAAGCCAGCCCGAGTGCAATCCATCTCTCCACCCTTTAGCGCATTCCTCCACCAAGGAGAGCCCGGGTGAGAAGATCTAACCCTGGTCCAGCCTAGCCTGACCACTGGTCCGAGTCTCCCAAGACATCCAAGTCTTGATCCAGCCACTCGAAGCCAATCCTTGTGACACCTTCGTCCATCGAGCTACTCTTTTTCCAGCATCATCTCATTTGCATCTAGCATAAGTGCAACATTTACTTTTCTTCCAACCCCCCTGCTTCACTACAAGCACTTTAATTATTTAAGCACACGACATGCATCCCGCATAAAGCACCTGTCAGTTCGAGCGTATGCTCTGGGCTTGCCTGTTAATGGAAACCTGCCCATCAGAAACTCTTATTGTTCAGACCTGCATTCATACATTAGTCACTACAAGCACTTTGATTATTCGAACACACAGCATGCATCTCGCATAAAGCACCTGTCAGTTCGAGCGTATGCTCTGGGCTTGCCTGTTAATGGAAACCTGCCCATCAGAAACTCTTACTGTTCAGACCTGCATTCATGCATCATGTCATCTATGAGAATATACGAGAATTAAAGCAGACTTTCAAGTATTCGTTCGATTCTGTGAAGTAGAGACCGTACTTCGGTACGATCAGTGTGTGGGGTGCTTAACCTCTTCCCACCCTGTAACCGTGATCCCTTACCTCGAATCTCTGTCCGCAGATCAAAAGGAGTCATTTTAGAGAAATGAATCTTCGGATCTCCTTCTCTAACGTTTCTACGGGGTCTAGCCGACTGTAGATTCAAAGTAAATGGCTAGTGGTGACTCTGATCTTATATAAACTCATCTAAACACATCCAGCTTAATACAACAACCAAATAAAGCCCTCAAGAACGAGGCAAGCCAGTGGCACAAACGGCGATTCGTACGCACGCAACCTCTTCTTCTTTTTCCGAAAGGAAAGGGAGAACATCGTCGGAAGCGTGGAACGGCGAGGGTCCACAAGGTCGCAATAGGTTTGTTTAAACTCTTTCATACTATTCTCTCCCCTCTAGGACATAATCTTACTTATAAGGAGATCAGGTTTAACCTTTCAAGAATATACCACTTACGATACCCTTACCATTCTATAGATTCCATAACCACTACACATAAATAAAAACATGTAACCTGATTTACCTATGCATGTCTTTATTATCCAATCCTTCCACTATCATGGCCATCCGACTTTATTTTCATGATGGCTAAGTGGTGTACCATTAGATCTAGTTTATTAAATCATTACTAAGTGCGATTAAAATAGTTTTAACATTTAAAAAACTTTAATTGTTAAAAACCTTTGTTAAGCCTTTTAAAACCTCTTTTAGTACTGGGCCAAGTGGTAATCTATTAAATCTCATTATAAATACATTACTGGAAAATGAATGGATCCTTTTTTTCTCATGTAAGAATCAACAGATTGATGTACCCATCCATATGCATTTTTAGTGGACATACGATAGCCTCGTAAAAAGAGCCAAAGCATAAGTAACCAAAATCTTGATCTTTATACATCATCAGATCTGACAATTAATCAACTCCTAATGCATCATCAAGTCTAATAAAAGTGTAGGCAAATAGGCCTCTAAATTAGTGACTTGATCTTGATCCACCAATGAAAGTGCCCAAATTAAAGGTCCAACAAGATTTTATATTTCTAGCACACTTATACTCCCATGTGAGATAGGTGAAGTTATACCAACACAAAGTCGGCCCCCAATATGTAGAGACTATTCATCCTAATCCAAGTTGGTCCTCTTACATAGGATGGTTGTACATCTCATTATGTGATGACTATAGGGTCTGTCCTAAAATCAATGATGGTGGCGGTACAACATTATACTGAGGTCTATGAACCACAACCCTCTCATGGTCGATGACCATTGTGTCCAATCTTGAGTTTCCAAGCATATCTAAAGGAATTACTCCTCCACTTAACCTATATTCATGTATATATAAGGTGATACCTTATATTAACTAAGGCATAACAATCTGTCCAATTAAGACCCTTCGTTATCATGATCTATGGTTGAGATCATCCCTGTCACATCTACTTGGCCAGTGAATTGGGCTCACATTAGTCTTCCAGGGCACAACTCCAACAAGATCACACCCTTTTCGTATCTCCTTTATGAAGGCCTTGCGCCCCTAATTATGCAATCTATATGCCTTAACACCACACACCTTAAACTAGCCAAGGCCAGTCTCAGCTACAACTTGGATAGTGTAGATACCCCACTCGAAGCAAGAATGAACTACTCTTTAAACTTCAATCAGGCATCGATAAAGCAATATCTAGGTAATAAATTGAAAAGCATTGGAAACCCAAATTGATCGAATGGGAAGGATGCTTGACACATCTTGGGAATGACCAATGGGTCAAATTGGCTAATGTTAAGCTCGATCACTTAGATTACCCTTTGGAAAACCTAATCGTACATCTCTTTGATAAAATGATCTCTACCTGACCTAACAAATATAAAAGAAATTCAAGCAGGTCAAGTTAAAGAGGTCCCCAACGCCTTCCGAAAACAACTAACGGATCTGACTAGTTGGCCTCAAACCAAGGTAGCTAGATCTCAAACAATCATCTGAACTTCACTTGACACTGAATATTCTCTGTACATGACAAATCATATATGGAAAATGACAAAATAAACCCTCGGCTCACTGCGAGATAAAGGTTCACGTGGCATGCTTTAAACCTAACAGACATTCTACCTAACCCTTACATAATAAAAATCATTTATGAGCTATAGTAACATCATCTCGGTCATCCATGGGTAGACAGTAGAGGTTTATATATTTCACACAACAACTACCATTCCATGGGGATGAAGGTTGGAGAAATAAGAGGAGAGTTAGGGAGAGATAATAAGAAATAGTCCCTAAGTTTTAGAAATTCTGGAGATTTTTGGTCGACACTGAAACACTGCTCAATATATTGAGGTAGGGACAATAGAAGAAACTTCCAAATCCAAGAACAGGGTTCGAATTGAGGATATCAGACCATCCTTAATTGCCAAAAGAGAATGGTTGGTCTCCCATTTTCTTTCTCACAACTCAATCAATTTAGATTACATTTCACTACAAACATTCCTAGCATATTTGCAATCACACTTTATTATCTTTTATTCTACAACCTTTTCGCCCTTCTTTTTACTTCATTTTGTTTGCCTAGCCGTTGTCTTAAACTTCGTAAAATAAGGGTAAGACTACTTTGCATCTTATTCATTTACTTAAACTCCTAAACTCTGTGAAGTAAGGCTAGGATTGCGCTTCTTTCTATTTAATATATTTTACTTTATTTTTCCTACACAAAGCCATTTTACTCTACCAAGTAGGCCTAGATAATTATTTTTTTTATTTATTTTGCCTGCCCGACCTTGCTTGTTTAATGAAGGATGACCAAATATAATAATGCTGAAATTCTGTTAAATCCCCTAAAAACCATAAAATCCTGTAAGGATAGGTTGCACATCGTGCTAGGTAGAAAATGGTGCTTAACTCTTTCCTCTTTTATCACTGAGACCCTTACACAGAATCTAAGCCGCAAACCAATAGTCGAAGTCACTTAAGTAGAGAAATCTCACGATTTTTCAATCCTTAAAAGATTATAAGGTTTCTAGTCGACCGTAGAAATCAATACCACATCACATTTGATCCAATTGGAAAAGAAGAAGTTGGGTGCGTGCTCCATCATGGTGGTTACAAATTGTAAGGTGTTTAGAGCTCACACTCTCCATTTCTCATGTTGTGATACCCCTTAAAGGAGTTATACTACCTATTTCATGTGCTTCCTATGCAACTCGATGCATCTTTTATCATATCTAGCATATGAAACTCCTTAGCCATGTTGGAATGATTATACCAATATGTATGTCACAATGCTGCATGGCTATTTGAAGTCAATTATCTCCTATGATACATTATATGCATCATTTGCTATTATGTTGATAATCGACTGGCTATACGAGATATGCCTAAATGCCAAAGACCATCCCTTGTACCTCAATCTACTCGATTATCTGAACACTTTGAAGACGAAAGGGCATATAAATTAGGACTTTTATGCATCATTTGTATTCAACTATTCTACGACCACCTAATAGGATTAGTTTTTCTTGATTTTTATCTTAATGTAGGTATATTAATTTGGGAGCATATTTTTTTTGTAGTATAGTTAATAAGATTAATGAACAATCACTTTGAACCCCGTGGCACCTGAAAAAGAAAGAAGAAGAAGTCCCTAGCACGCATGAAAGGTGAGTTCTACTATGGATCTAGTAGAATATTACTTTTATTTTCTTTTATTTTCTTTTAATATTGAATATTACATTTATTTTCTACTTCTGATGATATAATTGTCGAGTTTGTTATTGGGTTCTTCTAGGTGGATTGATCAAGGATGTTACTTTCTTTGTTGATGTTTGTGGTTAGTAATATGATCGATTTGGTATTTATTTTTGTAGTTCGTTGGAAAGATGAGAGTCTTCATTTCAGCAAAATTGTGTACTAACTACAAGCATAATTTGTATGCATCCAAGGGTGCTATTTTCATCTAATTTGAATTACTTATCATTTTTTTCTTAACAATAGTTCAGGCCGTTTGTTTAATGAATGTCGAAATTTCGTCCATGATGATTGATGCCTGCTGGAGTACGTGTGCATGCATTGACTCTTCGGCTGCCGTGTTTGAATGAGCCAATGTAACATGTGCTCATGCATAGACTTTTTAGCTGGATTCGACATCTATGAATGTTACTTACGAACTACTCTGAGGTATGCAGCAAGTGTTATCCTCTCTCATGGCAACAGGTGGACCATTTTCTAGATGAATGGCGAAATTTTGGTCATGATGTCTGATCTAATATGTGTGCATTGACTCTCTTCAGCTTGCACGTTTGAATGGGGCACGGTTTGGCTGGTGACTCAACACCAGCTAGCTGGCTAGCTGGTGTCAAGGTTCTACCCTAATGTATGTGTTTTATTCATACTGTATATCTATTTTTTCATATTATTTTAGGGCTTGAGCAAAAAAATAAGGCAGATCCAAATCTCATCACACCACACACCGTCCAGCTATTTTTGCAGCTCATTTTAAGGCATGAGCAAAAAAAAATGAGGCAGATCCAAATCTCACCACACCACAGGAAGAAATATTGAATGAACGTCCACCATTAAAAACTTTTTAGGGCCACTGTAATGTTCATTTGCCATCCAACCTGTTGATAAGGTCACACACATATGGATGGATGAAGGGAAAACACAAATATCAACTTAATCCAAAACTTTTGTGGCCCCCAAGAAGTTTTCAACGGTGAGCATTCAATCCACACCTTTCCTTGTGGGGTGGTCCACTTGAGCTTTGAATTTGCCTCATTTTATTGGGCTCATGTCCTAAAATTAGCTGGCAAAATGGATGGACTGCGTGAATAAAACATATACATCATGGTGGGGCCCACAGAAATGTGACATCAGCTAGCTGGATGGTGTTCGGGTCACCAGCCAAACCCCGTCCATTTAAGTTAGTGTCAAAATTACGTTCATGATGACTAATGTTACATGTGCTCACTGACTAAAGGCAACGGGGTTGAAAGAATTAAATGTGGACTGGCCAGCAGTTGTACTACAGCCTAACTGAACATTACCAAAGATCCACCCCATCCATCAGGTGAGCTGACACATTTTCACCAATGGATCCTTATACAAATTCTAATCCAAGACTTAGGTTGGCCACACTACATGAACAGTCTAAAATCATGCCTAAAACTTCTATACTCAGGTGGTGTGGCCCATGTGAATCTTGGAATGCCCTGATTTATTGAGCTACCCTTCACCCTCGTGGGGCACATAAGATGAATAAATTGGATGGCACATACACCAGTGGACCCACACATGGTTTGGATGATTTTAAGGGTGGAACTTCCTAGATCTCAAGTATTCCCCGTGTTGTAGCCCGCCCGAGTTCTTAATGGGCCTGATTCTAGGACCCAATTGAAATACGAGGTGGCAGACCTGATGGACAGTGTCGATCTCATCCACAGGGGACGCGGATTAGCTACTGACAGGTTGAGTAGCGAACATCCCTACTGAAGTGACGTGACCATGTTCTGTGGGCCCTAGAATGATGTACGTGTTATATCCACACCTGTCCATCCATTTGGAGAGACCATTTTGGGGCATGACTCAAATAACGAGGCAGATCTAAAATTCAAGTGGAACTCACCACAGAAAATAGTGGGGACAGTGACATCCAACGTTGAAAACTTCTTAGGCCCACCATGATGTTTATTTGAGATCTAACCTGTTCATAAGTTCACACATACATGGAGGAAGGGAAAACATAAATATCAGCTTGATCAAAAACTTCATGGCCCCTAAGAAGTTTTCAACGGTGGATGTCACTGTCTCCACTGTTTACTGTGGTGGGGTCCACTCGAGCATTGGATCAACCTCACTCTCTGAGTCATGCCTTAAATGATCTCTCCAAATGAATGGACGGTGTAGGATACAACATATACATCATGCTGAGGCCCACGTACTATGGTGACGTCGACTTCAGTAGCGAGATTCGCTCAACCTGTCAGTAGCTAATCCGCGTCCTACCACAGGGAGTAACTCCATCCACATCAGCGTAGTTCACGGAAGAGAAAAACTTTGATACTCTGGCCGAGTGTAATGGGTGATACACACACAATTAAAAATTATTTAGATATGTGACATGCAAATAATTTAACTTTCGGGATGTTACTTAAAGTCAGTGGATTACACATTTTAGTCAAACATATAAAAGTCATAAAATCACTCTCCAAAAAATATAAAAAAAACAGGGCAGTTTATTTAATGGCCCGTTTGGCAGTATGGATTTGAGGAGAAAGGAGGAGAAACTGGTTGCTTTATTTTGTTCGGCACCATGGATTTGAGAGGAATCCAGGAGAACTCAAAAAGGCACTTTTAACCCTTTTCCAAATCCTCAAAAAAAAAGATGGGATTTGAGGAAAAATCCTTCCCAACGGGACCCACTGTAATGTGTCCCTAACTATGGGACGCAACATGATGTATGTTTTCCATCCAACTTGTTGATAAGGTCACAAAGACCTGAATGAAGGAACCACACAAATTTTAGTTTAATCCAAAACTTTTGTAGTCTGCTTCTAACAACCGTGACAGGGATATACCTGTGGCAGGACATGGCCCAAGCTCCATGGGCCTAAGCTCCATGGGCCCACCATGATGTATGTGTTTTATCTATGATGTCATCCATTTTGCCAGCTCATTTTAGGGCATGATCTACAAAATAATGTAGACCCAAAAGCTCAAGTGTTTTGTCCAAGCCTACCTGTTGAAAACTTCTTGGGAGTTTTTTCCAAGCTCAAGTGCCTTGGGAAGTTTTCAACAGTGGGCATTCAATCCCTATTGTTTTCTGTGGTGGGTTTCACTTGAGCTTTGATTTGAATTATTTTTGGGCTCATGCCCTAAAATGAGCTGGCAAAAGGGTGGACAGTTGTGGATAAAACACATATATCCTGGTCAGCCCCACAGAGCATGGGCCACGTCGTGCCAAAGGGATATCCTGTGGTGGATGCCACATGCAATCTGCTTCCTTCCTTTTAAATGGTGGCCCATGGGCTCACCAATCTATATCTGTATGACTTAAACTTGCTGAGTTATTACAGAAATATACTATTAGAATATACAAAAATGCTAGGTAACTAATAAAAAGTTCGAGAAAAACAGGAAAAATGGTGGATCGCATGCCTTCTTTTGCATTTTATGTAGAGTCATATGTAAGGGATCTTGAGAAGAGTAAAACACCAAAAACTTATGAACTAGCGATAGATAAAAATTCATAAATGGACAAGTAAATATAAGCTACAAAAACATTACTCCTTAAATATTCACCTCACATGGTAGAGAGAGAGAGAGAGATCTTATCCTGGCAAGGAGATTTTTCTCGAGTGGGAGAGATTCTCTCTTATCCTTTTCAAAGAGATTTTTTCCATGTGGGAGAGATTTTTGACACCCCGGTCCAGAGCTCAAGTGGTAGACTGAGTGCAGATAACTTTCAACAAAGAAGTCTTGGTATGATTCCCAAGTGGGGGTGGCTATCATTGCGGCGTGACAAATAGTGAGGGTGGGTGTACTAACAGTAGGGTGTGTGTAGGGAAAGATTTTTGGCCGTTTGTAGAGAGGGGCTAAATTATAGTCTACAACACTTAAGCTCTGTCCGACCCACCATATTGTATGTTTGATATCCAATCCATCCATCATGTGCTAACTCTATGCTCACTATCCATATAAAAGTCATCTCAATAAAACACTGAGATGGACCACACCACTCGAAAACAATCTAAAACTATGCCTAAATACTCTAAAAATTCATGTGGTGTGGCCTGTTGAGTTTTGGAACAGGATAATGTTTCTATTCTATCTCTTTATCTTGATGAGTTACATTGGATGAATCGTTGGGATGAAATGAGAACATCACGTTGGCTCCAACCAAAACCTATGTGTGGTGTCCATCTCCACTATAACCTATAGTCTGACCCACCCGGTTCTAGATACGGGTGCACCTAATGTATGGAGTGGACATCTCAAAGATAACATGCTGTTCTAATATAATTAGTGATGTTATTTTAAATGTTGGTGGTGCAGAGGATTATGTTCCAAGAGAGTGAAATATTTTTGTCGTGACAAGTCTCCTGTATTCTGCTGAGTAGTACAAGGAAAGTTATAGATATCCAAAATGAAGTCCGATCCTCACATTCTTGCAATACTAACATGGAGAAAATAAGTTTTAATTGGAGCTGATTTCATTGCACCCACATGTAGGGCTGTAAATGGTTGGGTTTGGGGCCGGTTTAGCCAAAACCAAATCTGCCCATTTACTAAATGGGTCTGGGTCCAAATTTTAGACTTAGACCCTTTTACTACATAGGCGGGTCTGGGGTGGGGGGCGGGTCTACCATCAGACCCATTTATAAATGGGTATGGGTCTGGTAGAGGGAGATTCACCCATACCCATTTATAAATGGGTCGGATCTAATGGGTCTGAGTCTGGATCTAATATGCAAGCATTTTGACAAGACTTAAAATCGGGTCTGGACTAGTCTAGGTTGAACGGGCCCTTGAAACATAGACCAAACCCACCCACTTACTAAATGGGTTCGGGTCGAGTCGGGTCAGGCCTAATATAAAGGAAACCAGACCCAGACCCGTTTAGCAAATGGGTCTATTCTTGGACCCAAACCCGTACCATTTAACAAAGGGGTCGGGTCTGGGCTGGGTCTAAATGGGTTGGGTCTTGGTACCCCATCGGGTCCGCTCACCAATTTACAGCCCTACCTACATGTAAAATAATAATAATAAATAAATTAATAACAAAAAAGATTTTGAAATTAAAATAATAATCACCTAGCTTAATAAAAAGAATTAAAAATAAAAGGATACGATTTTTCCAATAAATCACGAGCGATTGAAGTAAACTACACGCATGGATCAGCAATAATTAATCTAAAAAGCCTCGTCCCTTATAAGCACATTTTTCATGTCTCACACACTTGCAATTTCCCTCTCTAATGGCGATTTATCTCAGTTGGTATCTTTTGTGGGCCACTTCTTGCTAGCCTGGTCCATGATATCTTCGATCAGAAGTGTCATGTTTATGTAAGAAGACCCACCTTCTTCCATGGCCCTACTTGCCTTCTCCCCAAGCTCTCTTGCTCTCTTTCTCCTCTCTTCTCCTTCATCTCCCTCATCCATCATCATCTCTACAGCCTGCTTAACAGTTTCCATCTTCACCAACACATCGACATTCTCGTCTCGTTCCCATTTATTGGCACCCAGGAAGACGCCAAGATCTACGCCAATTCTCAGAACTTGTACAAGATACTTTTCATTGAGAAACTGCTCTGCGAAGAGAGGCCACGCCAAGATGGGAACACCCGCACAGATGCTCTCCAATGTTGAATTCCAACCGCAATGCATCAAGAACCCTCCGATTGCTGGGTGGGATAAAATCAGTATCTGTGGGGCCCATCCTCTAATTAGAAGAGCCCTTTCCTTTATCCTCTCCTCAAATCCGTCAGAAAGCCATTCATCTACCTTGGCCGGTTCCATGACGTCTCTAATCACCCAAACGAACGGTTGATTTGAAGCTTCCAAACCCAAACCAATCTGTATCAACTGCGAAGGAGAATGGCGGCATTGGCTTCCAAAACAAACATAAACAACTGACTTTGGCGTTCTTGAATCAAGCCAACTCAAACATTCGTGTTCATTGATAGTGTCTTTATTCCCTCTTGCTGCCTTATCCGACATCTCCTTGTTGCAGAGAGATACTGGCCCGACAGTCCATACCTTCTTTCCCATGGCCTTTTGGTAGTACTCAACATATTCATTCTCCAGTTCAGAAAAACTGTTCACCACCACACCGTAAGATTTTGAATCGGCAGCACTGCATCTACTGAATAACTTTTTCAAATCAGACATTTGTTGGGAACCAAACAGCAGCTGGGATTTCGCTATCTCAATTCGATGAGGCAAGCCCGGCACAGCAACTGGTTCCAACTCAGAGGCGACGTTTTCGTGAGACTTGTAATGGTGCACGTTGTGCAAGCACAAGAGAGAGAAGCAGCACATCCCATGGAAAAAGATCCTCGGTATCTCGAACTTGTTAGCGGTTTCAAACGTCCATGGGATCGAAGAGTCCGAAATAATGCAGCTTGGGCGCGGTTGCTGTTCTTGAAGATATTGTTCTATTGGCTGCTGCAGAAAATTGAATGCGTTGAAGAAATCCACCACCAATTCTGGAGCGATGACATCCATGTTCTCACTTCCGTCCGGCAAGCCAGTTTCCTGATACGGGAAGCCGAATTCGGCAAGCCGGATTTGGAGACCGGATTCGATGGCGCGGTCGATTCTGTTCTTGAATCGAGCAGCATTGAGGGTTGTGGTGATTATGGTAACAAGCACGCCACGCCTTGCGAACAAGTGGGCCATGTCGAACATGGGGATCATGCGGCCTTGGGCGGGGAATGGAATGAAGATGAAGTGATGCTGGTGGGAATCTTGTGAAGCCATGGTGAGTTTTGAAGAGAAGGATACAAAAGAAAGATGGCTGAATATTGATTTGAAGGTGGAGTGTCGGGTGCATATCTATATATATATATATATATATATATATATATATATATATATATATAGACCTCCAAAAAAAACTTACTTTCCAATTTTTAAACCTCCAGACAAAATTACCCTGAAATGGTACTATGAGGTAGACCTCATGGGAACCCATGAGGTCGAGTTGCGTGGGCCCCACTGTGATGTGTGTCTAACATCTGCCCCATCAGTCAAATGCATCATTCCATGTTGGGCCACGGTCTTAAAAATCAGGTCAATCCATAACTTATGTGGGCCACACCACATACAATAGTTGAGAGGGGCTACCCACCAATTAAAACCTTCATGATCATTTATTAGGGGCCACCGAGATGTGGTTCACAAATCCAGCCCATCCATTGTGTGTGTCCCACTTGGATGAGGGGTCATAAAAAGTTTCGCCTACATTCAAAACTCAGGTGTGCCCCACCAAGTACTTTTAAATGTTTAAGGCAAGTCTTCACATAATTTTGGATGGCATGGCCCACCTGAGCTCTGTATACGGATATTTTTGGGATATCCCCAGACCTAAAGGAGACCCATCAAATCCACAGTTTTGATGCTCCACACACATCACAGTGGGCCCACACAGTTCAACAAGGCCGATTGCATAATGGGCCGCATCGCGTCTGTGGAGCAGGCTCCACTGGCCTGTCCCATCAATCCATCACATCCCATCATCAACAATCTATCACTTTCTTTCTCTCACCAAAGTCAAAGGTTGCAACCCCTGCCCTAACAAATAATTTCTCCCACTCTTTCTTCCATAATTTCTCCTGCTCTTTCTTTCCCAAGAGTGGCAGGCCATCCAATGATCGGATTTTCCTTTCTTTTCTTTTCTTACCCTTCCCTTCTGTTTATTTGTGGACGGTTGTGGGGCCACAAGTGGGCTACGCTGTGAGATAGAGTGGTGGACCTTGTGTGGCCCACTGTAATATTTATTTTTCATTCAATTTCTTAATTACATCACAAAAGGTCTAGATGAAGGAAAAATACAAAGATTAATTGAATCCAAATATAACCCGCCTCGAGATGGCCAAACTAATGGATGGAGTCCATCGTCCACATACGGACCCCAACAGACAAGAATGACAAAAAAGAAAAAAGAAAAAGAAAACAAAAAAAGAAAAGTGAAACTGTCCAGACGGTGGACGTTCTCAGCGTCAGAGACGCTGGAACAGCATATGCGCGGAGTGGGTCCCCACTTGTGGGACCCACAATGATATATATGTCTAATCCACGCCGTTCATTTGTTTCTCAAGATTATTTTAGTTATGTGACCTAAAAATGAAGAAGCCCCGATCTCAGGCAATCCACACCGCAGGCAACAGTGATGACAATGATGACCACCATTGAAATCTTCCTAAGCCCCCTGCTTGATGTTTATTAGCCACCCAACCTGTGTCATAGGACGACTAGGCCAGAGGTTGAAGGGAGAAGACAAATGTCAGCTCGATCCAGAGCTTCCTGGGGCCGCACGTGTGGAACCATGCAGGCAGCGTGCATGCGCACGCTGTCCAGAAGGGCTCCACTCGTGGGGCCCACTATGTTATATTTGTTGAATCCACACCGTCCATCAATTTTTCCAGGTCATTTTAGTGCTAGGGCCCGAATGTGAGATAGATCTAGATCTCAGGTGTACCACACCACAGAAAACAGTGGACGCAGTGACGTACACCATTGAATCATTCCCCGTGCTCACCCATGTTGTTTATATACCATCTAACTTTTTCATCAGGTCATGTGGACCTGACTGAAGGAAAGCACAAGTATCAGGTTCATCCAGTAGTCTGTGGACCACACTATCCACCGTCCAGCACCGGGGATACCTGGGGTTAGGGCTCTCAACGGAGTGGGGAGATCCGATTCGTTCCGTATAATGCAGATTTAGATCTTAAAATAGGTCCTATTAGTTAAATGGACTGGATTTGGATCTTAAAATAGGTCTCATTACTTAAATGGACCGGATTTGGATTCATAGGACCATATCCAAGTTCAATCCCAATTCGATTAAGATCTGACTCATTGTGATCTTACGTATATGTTATATTCATGCTGGCCATCCATTTTATAGATTATTTTAGGCTATGTCTTAAAATTAAGACATGCCACTCTTAGGTCGACCTTATATCAGTAAATAGTGCATTTGTATAATTTTCCTACTAAATTAAATATTATATATTATATATCTTATATTATACATTTTTTTAGATAGGTAAGAGGGTGGATTCGGACTAGATCCGACAAGAATCCGATGATTATATGAATGCAAACCCACTCAGTCCATCCATTTGCAGCCCTTTGGGGGTGTGGGCCCACCTCATCAGTAGGACCCACACCCTGTGAAGAATCCCATATACAGGGTAGATCCAAATCTCAGGTGGACCATGCGACAGGGAGCAGTAGTGATTAAAGGCCGATAGTTGAAATACCTTGGGCTTACCATGTTGTCCATGTATGCCCACACCGACTATCAGTTTTTCTACCTTATTTTGGGTGGACCCACAGATCAGAGGGGCCCACGTGTTGGGTGCATGGAATCCAGGCTGTCCAAGGGGACCATTTGATGTATGTGTGTCATCCTCGCCATCAAGCGGGTATGGCCTGTCATTGAGGACCACCTTGTTGATGTGTTGTATATATACCCTCACCGACCACCTATTTTGCAATATCATTTTAGGCCTAGGGCAAGAAAATGAATCAGATCCGAATCTCAGGTGGACCACACCATAGAAAGCCGTGGGGCAATACGTCCACTGTTGACACTCCCTAGGGCCCACCCATGATGTTTCTTTGCCATCTAAGCAGTGGATCATGCCCACGTGGCAAAAGGCAGGGAGCTCACAGACGTCAGCTCAATCCAAAAGCTCAAGTGGGCCCACCATATATAGAAAGTATTGGTGATTGAAAGTCTGCTAGACAATGGCTCAGGACCATCATATCACGCCGAGATCGGATTAGGTATTACTCACAGGCGGAGTGCGTGTTGTCAAAGAGACATGTTACATCAGCAAACGGTTATAATCCTGCAACCTGTCTCCACCCAACCGATACCAAACGTAGCTCAAACAACACTTAGCGTAGCCCGTGCTCTGCACAGGGAATATTACTTAATGACACCGGACGGGGATTTCCTGCTGAAGCCTTGAAAGTACCTGGACTGGGAACCTAGGTGGGGCCCAGAGTCATGTTTTTGATAAATCCACCCCGCTCGTTTTGGGAGCTCATTTTTGGACATGAGACTAAAACCAGATACAAGATTCAAGTGGGCCGAAAACATGAGGATTGAACGTCCACAGTTGAAATATTTGTTGGGGCCACAGGAGTTTCGAATCAGGCTAATAATTTGTTTTCAGTTCATCCCAGTAGTCATGACGTTATGAACGGCATGGATGTCATATAAACATCACTCTGGACCCAGGGAGGTTTCAACGGTAGTAATTTCCATATCCACCTTTTCCTTTAATTGAGGCCCACTAGAGTCTTGGATGCCTTAAAATGATCTTATAGAATGGATGGACGGCGTGGATAAACAGATACATCACAATGGGCCCCTCCACAGATCAGCGTCCATACTGAGGAACGATGCAATCCGGGTCCGATACGTGGCTCGAGTGGACCACAGCCCGACGCCATAGGCTGTTTGGGCAGGAGTGGGATTGCGTCCTTCCTCATACCGAGCTGTGGAGGGGCCCATCGTGATGTATCTGCTTATGCACTCCGTCCATTCATTTTATAAGATCATTTTAAGATATGACTCTAAAAAGGAGGAAGATCCAATGCTCAAGTGGGCCACACAAAATAGCAAGCTGAACTTGGCGACGTCATCACTACAGTGGAGCACTACTGTAGTGATGACGTCACCAGGTTCTGCTCGGTATTTGGTGTGGCCTACTGGAGCGTTGGATCTGCATCTTTTTTGGGCCCACTTGCTAAAATGATCTTATAAAATGGATGGATGGAGTGGATAAACAGATACATCACGGTGGGCCCCTCCACAGCTCAGTATGGATGCTTTGTGTCCATACTGAGAAGGACGCAATCCGACTCCGTTTGGGCGTCCACCTTTGCCACCATTACTTAGGGCCCGTAGTAGTGCTTTGAGGGGCCCATAGGAGTGGCCATGCTGTGAGGTCCACCGTGGTGCATGTACTGTATAGCCGTGTTGCCCATCTTTTTTCCTAGTTCACTTTGGGCCATGAGCCCAATATTGGGGCGAATTAGTGGGCCACACCATATAGGGCCATGGGGCTAATGATGTTGTCCACCATCAAAACCTTTTTAGGGTCTATCATAAAGTTTGTTTACTCTCTAACCTGTTTTGGACAACTGGATTATGAGGCCCATTGTGATGCGTAGTGGGGCTGCCATGATGTACGGGTTATAATTGAACATTCGCCACTTTGTTGTACATTTTATAGCCTCATTATGTCCCACCTTGAGGTATATGTTGTGGCCATGTCGTAGGCCAACCTCCATGTATCATTGTATCCGTGCCGCGGGCTACCTTAGGGTATGTTTTGTATCAGAGCCCTGAGGCCCACCTTGATGTACGTATCGTAGCTACACATCCTACCATGAGACTTACCCTTATGATGTGTGGGGGACCCACTGTTCGGGTCTCACACTTTACCTATGTTGAGCCTTATCTTGGGCCTGTGCTTGGTTACCTTTGGACCACCTTCTTGGGCCTAACTTGGGATGGCGGTAGGGCCCACTCTGTTGTCTGTCCCAGGCCTACCGTGATTGTTTGTGGACCCTACGAGTGCCGCCCCGTTTGGATGCCGATAGTAGCATATTTTGGTTGCTTCTCTACAAGCTTGTTGTGCAGGCTTATTGGCTTGAAAGACCACTGAAGTAGAGCCTTGTGGACCCTGATAGACTTGGTTTCCAAGTGGGTTCCACCTATTGTGAATGATATGTTTCCCTTATCATGATGGTGCGATGTTTAACATTTGTGTTGGTACGACACTTCCTCAATAACTTAGTCGTGTTAAATCAGTGATTAGTACAAGGTTTACGCTTATGATTTCTATAGCACTTTATTTAAATTAATATGACGTTTTCTTTATATTGAGGTTACACTTACTCCATGATAGATGTAACATTAATCTTAATCTTAAGTTAGCATTGCCTTTATGCTTGATGTGGTATTACACATCTCATGCATAGTGGTTATGATTATACGTTATCATCTGCATCATGTGTACACGACTTGGATGATTGCTCATTCATGGTTTTACCACGCCTATGTATGGCAAGACTATTTGATATTCTTATGATTTAGGGCATTTTAGGGGACCCTTATGATATAGGGCCTCCTTGCATGTATGCACGACTTGCATGACATGGTTGCATGTTTTTTTTATAATGGATTCATGCATTCACGCATTTGCATGAGGCACTTGCATTTACAACCTAGCGATATCAGAGTTGTAGCCACCACAGATATATCATGGTTGACAGGCATGGACACTGGAAATATGTTCTAGCACTTAAGCGTTATAGATGTCCTTAGATGACAGTTCATAAACCCTATGACCGTAGAATGCTCCAATGTCTAGATTGAGTGGATTCAGGAGCGCACTAGTGCTAAATACTAGTAGGTTGCATTTCCCACTGTGTTGGGGTTGATTGGAAGGGGGTGTGACCTTATCTGCTCGGGTGAAAGGGGCTACAAGCTAGGTTGAGTCTGACCATCTCATGAAATGGGTCTACTATAGGCGAGCCAGGTGGGCATTGGCATACCACTGCTATAGGTTGAGTCTCTTCCACTCACTAGGTCATGTGCGTGATGGGGCGTCAGGCCAGTGTTATAGTATACTACACCTCGGTGATTTCATATGGGAACCATACTAAGATGTTGATTAGACATCAAGATTGGCATGTTATATTGCATATGACATTCATACATTCGGGTTTATGGTAACGTAAATAAATCCAAGTGTCATACAATCGTGGGCTAAAGTCCCAAATAAGTATGGGACTATTCAGGATTAAGAGTCATCATCTTGGAATTACTTCACATGTTACGTATGGGACTAACGTGTGTCGTAACCCTGAGTGGGAGACCCCTACTAGTACATGATACCACGCACTATGACTCGATCATTTATCATGTGCTTGTTTTCCCTCGTATCTTAATATACTTCCACATTAACATGTTTAGTTGGTTGACTAAATATACTTATGTTTATATCATCTCATAGTATATATGCATAAACTTTGTATGACTCAGTACACGTGTGAACAATGGTATTATTGATCTTCCATCTTTGTTGCTTACTTTGATATTGATATTAATATTGATACGATATATCTGTTATATTTATTGCGCGCACACACATGAACTTTACTGAGATTTTTAGGAAACTAATGCACGTTTGTTTACGCCGCAGGTTAAGCTGTAGTATATTAGTAGTTTTAAGGTTAGAGCGTGCAACTATTTCTTGGATTGTGTAATATCATATATTTACTTTATCAACATTCTACCTTAAACCATT
This sequence comes from Liriodendron chinense, assembly GCA_003013855.2. Taxonomy (NCBI): domain Eukaryota; kingdom Viridiplantae; phylum Streptophyta; class Magnoliopsida; order Magnoliales; family Magnoliaceae; genus Liriodendron; species Liriodendron chinense. Next base: position 17,263 of record ML058591.1, on the reverse strand, counting down.
GTTTAGTGGACACACATGTTGCTTATGGAGTTCTTAAAGTTATGCTCCTTAAAAATAAAAAAAAATAAAAATAAAAAATCACCCTGAAAATCTTTTTGGTGGAATCCTACTTTTGAAACTTACTATATGGGAACTAGGAGCTGAAATCGAGATACTATGGAGGCTGTCACCTCTGGATTCGAGTTACAACGAATGGGCGTTGAAAACCATATTTGGGGCATGACATGTTTCCTCTTCGTTATGATTAAAATAGCTGGTTGATTGTTATGTTGAATGTATTATTATTGAATTGCTTTTTTTAGAACTATGTTGAAATGCTTATGATCACTAAAATGTTATGAAGTATGTGACAATTGGTAACGTGATGCATTGATCATCAATACCTCATCATTTTCATGCATAGCATTCTTACGACGTATCCTAGAGGACCACTCTAAAAGACGGTGGTACTTTTAGTGGCGGGTGCCTAAGGAACCATCCTTATATGCTTGCAATAAGTACGTAGAAGACTGCCCTATAACAAAAAGGGGGGATGTGAGCCTTGCCCATGCCTACCAAGATGGTGGAAGCTTGCCAAGTGTAGATGCTAGTTGATGAATATCCAAACTAAGCAAGTGGATGGTCATCCCACTTGATGCATCATATCGCATTTCATTATTGCATTAATTTTTACATATTTTGTACTTGTGTGCACTATTTTAATTGTGACGTGCACGAACCATGATGGGTTCACTCATTAGGCTTGGCCAGCTGACGTGTATTGATGAAAAAACCATAAAGAAATGCTTGAGCTGAAGCTCAAAAGAACGAGGCTGATCCACTTGATCCATGGGATAAGTGGTCATACATGATCGATAAAGAATTTGCTACTATGCAATAGATGGATTCTTAAGTGCATCTGCTTAAGAGATATCTCATCAACTGAAATAATTGATAATTTATTTACATTATGGATTGGTTTTAAGTTTTTGACCGCTAAATAATTATGGATGTTATTTGTTACCATGGTCCTAATTTGGTGGACTTGGTTAAGTTACTAGTTAGTACAAATGATGTGAGGAATGAAACGATTATGAATGATGAAATGAGTAATTATGAATGTGAAGATAGATGAATGGTTGTGTGTGATTGTTGTATGGTAATGGAACTTAGAATGCATATGAACTATGCCTCTAAATAACAGTATGATTTATTGGTTTAAGTAAACTTAGTGTACGAGTCATGGACCATAACGCGGCGCTGAGAATGCACAATCTGTATCCGAATTGTGGGGCGTGATAGAATAGTATTAAAGAGATGCTTTCTCAAAAAACCTAGAGTGACCTGTAGTTTATGTTCCCCATTCATTTACATAATTGGTAAACTTTTAGAATTAGAAATAAGCTACTTAGGATTCCCTATTTGACTGTTGTGTTTAGTGAAGAACATAAAGACAAAATTTAGGTCTCCCTACTCATTGATGTGTCAAACAAAAATGTAAAAACTAAGTTAGGATGTTCCCTATACTCTAATTTAAATCTATTTTGGTTAGTTTAGATCATATAAGCATTTTTTAAAATATTAATTAAATCCCTAAAACTCCTACTGGACAATAATGAACAATAGAAATTACACAACTTGTAAAATTCATAACTATTAAACCCCAACTCTAATTAGGGCAATTCAAAAGCTAGATCATAGCTGGACTAGTCTGTTTTAAGAAAAAATAATGAAAAAATATAGTTCAGACAATCACTATACTGATTTAGGGAGTCAGTGTAGACTGGTCAGAATTCATTTATTTCTGAACAGGTCTAACCATGGGAATTTGAAAAATTTTTGTGGTCAGCAAATCAAGTTAAAAATTTACAACAAAGTTGTATTATGGTGTAGTCCAAGTGAGATTTGTTATTAAACAAACACATTGATCACGTGCGATTTTTTATTAACTATAATTCAGGGGGTTTCTTAAATGAATGGCGAGATTTCTTTGATCACGATGCCTGATGTTGTATGCGCGCATTGACTCTTCAGCTGCCGTGTTTGAATTAGCTGGATTCCACATCTGTGAATATTACTTATAAACGACTCTAAGGTATGCAACGAGTACTATTCTCTCTCAAGGCAATAGGTGGACCATTTTCTAAATGAATGACGAAATTTCGTTCGCGTGCATTAACTAGGGCTGTCAATGGGCCAGGCCGGGGTAGTTCTCAGGCCCAGATTTTGAACTGTTTCAGGCCGGCCGTCGGGCTGGCCCCTATTCAAAATTCAGATTTTTCAGGCCCGAGCCCGGCCTATTGTCACCTCCTAGCATGGACTCTCTTCAACTGCCGCCTTTGAATGGGGTGCGGTTTGACTGGTGACCCCAACACCAGCTATCTGTCAAAGTTCTGTAGTCCCTACCATGATGTATGTGTTTTATCCATGCTGACCATACATTTTTCCAGTTCGTTTTAGTGGAAGAACCAAAAAATGAGGTAGATCTAAATCTCAGGTCGACCACACCACATGAAAAAAATATTGATTGGACGTCCAACATTAAAAACTTCCTAGGGTCCACTAATATTTGTTTGCCATCAACCCTGTTGATAACGATCACACAGACCTTGATGAAGGGAACAGACAAACATCAGTTTGATCCAAAACTTCTGTACCCTCGAGAATCTTTCAATGGTAAGTATTCAATCCCCACCTTTTCATGTGGTGTGGTCCACTTGAGCTTTGGATCTGCCAAAAAAATTGGGATCATGCCCCAAAATTAGCTGGAAAAGTACATGGACGGTGTGGATAAAACACATACATCATGGTGGGGTCCACATAGTTTTGACATCAGCTAGCTGGATGGTGTTCGGGTCATCAGCCAAACCCCCGTCCGTTTGAATGAATGTCAAAATTACGTTCATGACTAATATAGCACGTGCTCACTGACTGAAGGCAACACGTGGTGGAGAGAATTAAATCCACCCCATCCATCAGGTCATGAGCTGCCACATTTTCACCATGGATCCTTATACTAATTCTAATCCAAGACTTATGTGGGCCACGCTACATGAACAGTGTAAAATCATACCTAAAATCTCTATATGCAGGTGGTGTGGTCCACGTGAATCTTGGAATGCCCAGAATTTTTGGGCTACCCTTCACCCTCATGGGGCACATAACATGAATAAATTGGATGGCATATACACCAGTGGACCCACACACAGTTTAGAGGATTTTAAAGTAGCTCAAGTGGTAGATTGGGTGAAGATAACCTCGTTTCAATTGCGGTCTTTGTATCGATTCCCAAGGGTGACTAACAATGTTGTGTCACTAACATTGTAGAGGTGGATGTACTAACAGTTGAGTGTGCGTACTAAACCACCACCCTCCCCCCCCCCCCCCCCCCCGGCCAAAAAAAAAAAAAAAACCTACTCCCCCTGTTGTGGCCCACCTGAGTTCTTAATGGGCCTGATTTTGGGACCCAAATGACCCAATTGAAATACAAGGTGGCAGACCTGATGCACAGTGTCGATCTCATCCATACGGAGTCGTTCCATCCATGTAAACAAAGTTCACAGAAGAGAAAAGCTTTGATACTCTGGCAGATGGGTGATACACACACAATTAAAAATTACTTAAATATGTAACATTCAAGTAATTTAATTTTTGGGATGTTTCTTAAAGTCAATGGATTACACAACTCAGTCCATTATATTTGAGTTACGATATACCAGGTCATCAAATAACTCTAAAAAAAAAAAAAGAAAAAACGTGTCAGTTCATCTAAAAGTCCACTTCTAGCAACCATTACAAAGATATCCTATGGCAGGAACACAGCCCAAGCTCCATGGGCCCACCATGCATCCACAATGTCATCTGTTTTGCCAGCTCATATTAGAACATAATAGAAAATGATGTAAGGGTCTAGTGTTCAATCCATGCCCACGGCTGAAAGCTTGTTGGGGGCCACAGAAGTTTTGGCTCAAGCTTATATTTGGGTCTCTATTCATTCAGGTCTGTGTGACCTTACCAACAGGTTGGATGGCACAGACCTTACCAACAGGTTGGAAGGAAAATAAAACATCACGGTGGGCCCTTGGAAAGTTTTCAACGGTGGGCATTCAATCCCTACTTTTTTGCGGTGTGCTTCAGTACATGAGCTTTGGATTTACATAATTTTTGGGCTTATGCCCTAAAATGAGCTGGCAAAACGAAGTGGATGGCGTGGATAAAACACATACACCACGGTGGGCCCCACAGAGCTTGGGCCTACGTCGTGCCAGAGGGATATCCCTGTAGCGGGTGCCACAGGTAATCTACTTCCTTCCTTTACAAGGGTTGCCAAATGGGCCCACCAATCTATATTTGTATAACTCAACTTGCTGAGTTATTACAAAATATAATATAAGAATATACAAAAACACTAGGAAAGTAGGAAAAAAAATACGAGAAAAAAAGAGGAAAAATGGCGGATTGCATGTATTCTTTTGCATTTTACGTAGAATCATAGGTAATGGATTTTGAGATTAAAACACCGAAAACTTATGAATTGGAGATAGATAAGAATTCTTAATTGGATAAGTAAATTTAAGCTACAAAAACATTAAAGAGAGATTTATGATCCTCGAATATTTACTCCACATTGTAGAGAGAGATGTCTTATCGTTTGCAAGGAGATTTTCTCTAGTGGGAGAGATTTTTGGCAGTTTGTAGAGAGAGGGGCTAGAATAATCTAATTAGGGTTATGTAAGGAAAACACTATCTAGATTTTGGTTACTAAAATGTTTTAGTGTTGTAATTCTCCCGTAGAAACCCCACCTACGCCAAGTTGATTAAGGTTGGACCAACCTCACTTAACTCGATGGCTAAACCTAACCCAAAAACCAAACCCTAGTCCAAACCCTAAACCTTAGTCAAGACTCTAGTCCATAGTCTAAACCCTAAACTCAACCCAACTCATCCCAATTAACCCCATCGACCTAGTCCTAAACCATGTGACCCTAAAAACCTAGAGCCCTAAGTTAACTTGGCGAGTCGACTCATCGAATCAACTCACCCAGTTAGCCTACCTAGTCCAACAACTCAGTCAACTTACCTTATCAAGCCCAACCCTAAACTAGGCCTAAGCTCAAAACCAAGCCCAAACGAATCAGAAGTGGGGACACAACTTGGCAAACTTGGAGGAAAGACCTCCACACGCTTGAGGGAGGCTCCTTGCCAAAACAAGAAGCACCAAGGAGGCCACCCACGTGACACTCCTCCTATCTTGGCAGGCCTGACCCCCAATGCATCTGGACTCGTTTTTGCAACCCACAAGTGTGTGAAAATGTGATTTTACTTCGATACCCTCCTCTTGAGCCAAAATTGCCATCTTACCTCTCCATCCAACCATTGAAATCTTGTCATCTGGAAATTGACTATTTAATCCCTTTTTAGTCCTGAAGTTACCAAGAATTATAGGAAAATCAGGATGGGAGGCTATATGTAACACCCGTACCATAATTAGCCTCCGTACGCCCCGTTTCCAAGCATGGCATACTCGGAACAATCCAAACCGACGAGTTTCGATCAGACACCCTATTTTAGTACCGTAACGACCCGAGACTTGTACCCCGGCGACCGCGCGGACGCCACGACTCCAACGCCGCGCGGCACGCTCCGTTTTGATACCTAGTTTGAAAGATGCGTACATGTGTGCAAATCTAGGCGGGCCACACTACACATGCATGGTGTGGGCCCCACTTGCACAAATCCCTAGGTTGTCCTATCAATCAATCAACATCCCATCAATCAATCAAGCATCAATCAATCAAGGGTCTCATCAAGTACATCTCTCTCTCTCCTCACAAGTCAACTTAAGCCCATACCTAAGCCATCCACTCTCATAATTGCCCTATCCCCTTGCCATCATCATTTTCTTTTTCAAATACCACTTATGTCCCAAGCCCCTACCACCACAAGAAGGCCATACGTAGCCACCTCCATTTGAGAGAGAAAGAGAGAGAAAGAGGGAGAGAGAAAGAGAGAGAAAGAAAGAGAGAGAAAGAGATTAGTGGGTGAGATTGGAGGGTTAAGAGAGAGTTTTGGTGAGCCTAGGTGATTGGAGGAGGAGATCCACCCCATCAAGACCGTCCGATCGACTATCCAACCCGATTCAACCGTCCATTTTCGAGTGAGTGCTAAAAGGGGACATAAACTCCCCTTTCTTCCTTCTTTCCTTTTCATTTTCGGGGCCACAAGTGGGCCATGTTGTGAGACAGCGTGCCCCGCACGCTGCCACGACATGGACCACCTTGTGTGGCCCACCATGATGCTTTATTTTCATTTTTTCCCATTCTTTGAAACACAAAGATATAGATGAAGTATAATACAAGGATTATCTTGATCCAAAGCTAATTGGGCCCACCATGAGATGGCCCAGTTGATGAATGGCGTAGATCCTGCACGTGTGGACCCCACAGGTAAAAAAAGAAGAAGAGAGAAGAACAAGAGGACCAGCGTGGGACGCTGGCCTCTCACCGCGCTAGGGGCGCTGGAGTAGCCAGCGTCCACGGACGCTGGGCTGGCCCAGTCAGTGGCCCACCTCGTGGGACCCACCTTGATGTATTTGTTCTATCCAAGCCGTCCATCTGTTTTCCTAGATAATTTTAAGGCCCAAGCCCGACTATTAAGTAGATCCTGATCTTGGGTGGGCCTCACCACAGGAAACAGTGAGGATGAATGTTTACTGTTGAAACCTTTTCAGGGCTCCACTGTGAGGTTTACTTACCATCTAATCTGTTGTCCAGGACACACAGACTTGGATGAAAAGAAAACACAGATATTAGCTCGGTCCAAAACCTTTTGGGCCATGAGTGTGGTCCACGCTGGAGGCAGCATGCTGGACACGTTGCCTAGCAGTGGCCCACCTAGTGGGACCCACCATGATGTTTAATTGAGATCCAACCTGTTCATAAATCCACACACATGTGGAAGAAGGGCAAACAAAAATACCAACTTGATCCAAAACTCAGTTGGGCCCACCTAGAATGTACGTGATTTATCTTTTCAGTCCATATGTTTTTCCAGCTCATTTCAGTGGCTGAGCCTAAAAATTTAAGCATATCCAATGTCAAGTGGGCCATGCCACGGGAAACAGTGGGAATAATGATTTACAACGTTGAAACCTTCCCAGGCTCTATAGTGATGCTTATTTGTCATCCAACCTGTTCATAAGATCACATGGATATGGATGAAGGAGAAAACATAAATATATGCTTGATTCAAAACTTCTTGGAACCCAGCTGGGTACCACGCAACCCAGCAGGTGGCCCACCCTGTGGGTTCCAACGTGATGTATTTGTTTAGTCCCACCATGGTCCTTCCTTTAATATATATGTTTTATCCATGCCATACACTATTTTTGTCGGCCTATTTTGTATGTACAGGCCTAAGTATGGGGCCGATGTGGTCTCAAGTGGGCTATGCCGCGAAGACCTTTACATTTCCAATGGGGCCCATAGTTCGAGTCTCGCTCTCTGTATATATATTGGGCCATTTAAGGCCAACATTACAAGATATGTCTGGTAACATGCTAGTATACTTAGCTTGATAGGTCACACTGATAATATGCTTAGTGTAATGACTATCACGCCCATTCATTTGTACATACGCATCATATGTATGCCTGACTGTGGACGATGTCGATCATAGCATATGCCTTATAGCTTGAGATACTTAGGGGACCCGTATGAGATAGGGTCACCCCACATGATCGCGCAGTATGCGCAGGTTTGGTGCATGGCTTTGATAGTATGACTCATGCATCTCGCATTATACATGTCATGATCAGATTCTCACTACAGTGGCATCGGGGTTGTAACCACCACAGTCACATCGTGGATGGTAGGAATGGACATCGAAAATATGTTCTAGCACTTGGGCGCCAAAGATGTCCTTGGGTGAAAGTCCCTAAACCCTGTGGTACTAGTAGGATGCTCCATTGTCTAGACCGAGTCGATTTATGAGCGCATAAGGGCTAAATACCAGTAGGCCGAGTCTCTCACTATGTCGGGGTCGGTTGGAAGGGGGTGTGACCTTACCCGCCCGGGAGCAGAGGGCTATATACTAGGTTGAGTTTGACCAGCTCGTGAATGGGTTCGCTATCGACGAGCCGGGTGGATTTTCTTGTATGTCATTGACGAGGCGGATAGTGAGGTCTTTTCCACTCGCTTGGTTATGCGCGCGATGGGCGGCAACCAATGTCTGGAGTGTACTAGACCACGGTGATGTCCCAGTTGTAAACCGTATAATATATGACAGTTGAGGATTAACATGCGCACATTGCATCATTAGCATATGACACTCGGCCATATAGGCCTATTGCATTGCATAGCCTCGAGATGGCTAATGACATTCATAGACTTGGTAGTGTAGCCTGCCATCATTTCCGCTTACTCTGATATCTGTATACCTGTCATATGCATTGCGCACACACCACGCACTCTCTAAGCTTCATAGTAAGCTTATGCACGTTGTTTACGTGCAGGACATACTATAGTGCCACAGCAGTGAGACAGGGGCGCGCATTTGATTTTTCAGCTTTCAGTTATACTTTGTATTTCCTTTTTCTGCTGCATTGTACTCAAAAGTTTATCTTAGTGGATATGTGATGTGAAGTTTTGGGTTTGGTACACTTGTGGTTATGCTCATCTATATATATATAAAAAATTTCCTTGAAAATCCTCCTTTTGGGATCCCAGGATCGGAACCTGGTGTATGGGAGTTAGGGGCTGAGAATGGGGTACTACGGAGGCTGTCGGCACCAGATTCGGCGGTCGAAAATTTAGTGAGCCCGGTCCCCAAGTTTGGGGCGTGACACTATAAATAGCCCATTCTCCTTCTCATTTCAATCATCCTAGAAAATTCATCAATCCTCAACATCCCTCCTCATACACCCTTAACCTAAGCCTTCCATCCCTCCACCAAGGAGAGAGAGAGAGAGAGAGAGAGAGAGAGAGAGAGAGAGAGAGAGTCTAGCCCGCCAGAGCCCAAGCCTCTTGAGCCTCTAAGGTCCTAATATAGGCCACTTGATTTAACCTTTGTGACACCTTCATCCATCTAACCACCAATTCTTTAATCATCTTTGTCCATCTCTATATGAATATTGTGCAATATCCATTCCCCTTCTCAACCCCTATTCATCTGATCCATCCATAGTGCGTTGCATTTTCCATTAATATTGACCCGAGCGTGTGCTCTGCAACTTGGCGATTAAGTCAGACCTTGCCCATCAGAAACCCTGGTTGTACGTATTACATCAATGCATCACTGCTAGCACCTTATGTTTGTATGAGTAGAGTGGGTGCCTAACACTTTGTCATTCTGTAATCGCGATCCTTACCCTAAATCTTTGGATGCGGATTAAGGAATCATCGTAGGACTAAGGATCTTCAGATTCTCGATCCTAAACGTTTCTATAGGGTTTAGCCGACTGTAGATTCTAGTTAACTGACTAGTGGCGACTCCAGTCATATACAACACCGTCTAAACACATACCCACGCAAGAAGCCCTTGATAGAGGCAAGCTCATCAAAGGCATGAGTTAGTCCCTGATCAAACCAAAAGGTTGACAACCCTAAGCATAGGGCTGTGATGCAGTTTTAACTTGGTGAGACTGAGATTGAACCATAGTGAATTATGGTTGAAAACACAATAAGAACTAATTTAGAACTAAGAGTTTAACGAGTTGGATTCCTCCAACGACTTAAAAGGAATAAAAATAGTAATACTAAATCATTAAAGATCTTGGGATCCACTTATAGCAACCACAATGTCTATTTCATCAATTCAACTTCTATAACTCAATTGGAATCAAAATTCTATTTTATCCAATCGGAAGATAATTCTATTAAACCAATCGTAAACATATAACAAAATATGAATTCAACTGAACAATTCTCTCATGAAACACTCAGACATCAATTGTAAGGAATAAAAAACATCTATTGTAACCATAGTTCTCAATATATCAATCAATTATATAAATTGTTTCCTTCTGTAATCAACTAGAAAAATAAATTAAAGCATCCGATGCAACCGGAGTTCACAATAGATCCAGAAATAAACAACTAAAAGACTTTAAGGTAAAATTCAAATCTATTCAATCTAATATCATCATTCAAACCATTATTGTTGAATCTAAAACATTGTACTTAACTACAAGCTTCACCCCCTTAGCCTTAGTTAAGAGATTAGCCTAGTATGGTTAACATTTCAAACAAAAATAAAAAGAAAATATGAAAAACAAACTAGAACCAAAAGTTGAAGAAGAAAAACGGCTTTACGGAAGCTTTTTCGTCACTTGGTCTCTCTCTCTTAAGCCATAGTTCGTACCTAGGAAGGCTTATGTTAAGCCTAGAATTGTATATACTTAACACCAATTCCATGCCTATATTACATTAAACAAATGTGCTTAAAATGCTAACTTGAGATGTTTTTATGATTATAGTAACTTAAAAGAGATTTGAAAGATTGAAGCTTAATGGAAGATGATTACATATGTTTGGAAGTTAAAAGAAAGCAAGCAAAGGCGGAGAGAAAAGAAGAAAAAGGAAGGAAGAAAGAAAAATTGTAAATCTGCAATTTACAGCAGATTGCGACTAGTCATTTGGACTGTGCGATTGGTCCCAAAGTCAGAGACAGGTTGCAGTAAACTTATGACCGGTCTAATTTCATGAAGATTTGGGTGTTACTTGCTGGACTGTCTGGGTGCAATTGCGACCGGTTGCCAGTGCATGTGAATTTCAAAATTTTGTTGATGTGAAGAACAATTGTTGTTGCGACCGGTCACCAACTGACGTAAGTGCATAAATCCTTATATAGATTGAGGCAGTGGCGGAATTTTCTATATAATGGGGAGCTCCATTTTCTTCTAAAGACATCTAGAACGTGGAGGAAGAGAGAGAAGCTTTGATGGAGGAGGTCTACGTCAAGTTTCCTTAGTTTCTTCTAGTTTTAGTGTTTGTTTTTCATGTTTTTTGAATTTTTAGTTCAAGGATGTTAGAGATGAACTAAATCCTTTTAGCTAGGTCTAAGAGGTGAAGCTTGTAGTTCGTTTTTTATGCTTTGATTTAACCTAGGTATTATTTTAATCTTTCATGTTGAACATAGTTTTATTCTAGTTTAAATAAAGTTCTAGTTCTTCTTTGATCTTTTGATGACTATGGGCTCATTAGATGCTTAGATGTTTTAAAGCTAGTTTCTAAATTGTTTTGCAATGTGTAGATCTATATAATTTATTGATTTATCATAGACTCCGGGGCGTGGTAAATGCTTTAAATTCCCTGTGATTTAGAACTTGGTTCTTAATTTGGGAACTATTTCAAAAATAAAGTTCTTATCTTTTATTTGAATTTGAGATAGAGAGAATGGTTTATTGACATTGGTTTGATTGGAGTTCAAATTATGGTTTTACTTTAATCTAGTGAAAGGATTATAAGACCATGACTATGATCTTATATGTTTTGTAGAGAAATTGGTCTGTATAATTTAGAGATTTGGATTCCCTACGACTAATACTATAATTCTTAAAGAACTGAAATTTATCAATGAATGTTCTATTTATATTAGATGATGAATTATGATTTAATTGATCTATTTTTCACTTAGATAAGATGAGACTCTAATTCCAGTTGTGTTATTGATAAACCTGTTGAATCATGCATTGAGAATGGCTATAAGTGGACATTTGGTGCTCTAGTGCCTTTAGCTTATTGATTTCACTTTACTATTTTTACCATAATACACTCAAATTCAATTCTCAGAATTAGTTCTTAATCCAATCTCGATTTAAGTTATTTTAGAAGGATCCCATTTACATTGACATATACCCTTGAGGACGATCTCAATCTTACCGAGTTATTACTACATTGTGACCTTATACTTGGGGTTGACGAATAGAACACCTCCTTAAATAGAAAAATTACACGCCAACTTAAAATTCACAACAAACCACCATATTTTAGTCCATTCGGTCGGATCGAAAGTTCCTTCGATTGTACTTCAGTCGCAATGACAACAACCGAATTTCCTCCAAGATTTCTCTAAACTCGCTGTCCAATTTGTGCCCTTTTCCAATCAAACCAAACTCCCGTCGGTCAGACTAAACATCATTTCGTTCGGATCGGATATTGATTCGGTTGAACCAAATTACTTTTGAATTTCTCTTATGGTTGTTGGATGGATTTCAGCACTTTCGATTGGATCGATCCTGACTTCGAATAGAGCAAGCATTCTATTTTTTCTGTTATTCGAGTTCTTAACTTTAAAAACTTGTTTTCCACCTTTTTGTACTTGATTTTCTTAGATCTTTAACACTCGAAATCTTTACTTTAAACCACCAAACATCCATTCTTTGGTTTAATCATCTCTTGAGCTGCTAAACCATATTTTTAAGTACATATTTAGTCTTTGACGTTGAATCTCTCCTTACACATGAAACACACATAATTCGGACTAATTAACTTAATATATACAATAAAAACAATGCAAAATATGGGATAAATATGTAATATTTAAACGTTATCACAACCCCAACCAGCATTTTGCTAGTCCTAAGCAAAACATGCGAAAGATTTTCTCAGTCCAAGAGCAAAATTCCTTTGCAGAAGAATATATTTTGTACATTTATGTAATCTTCAAAACAGTTCAAATAAAAGAATTCCAAGTCACACTAGTTTTGAAAATCGTATCCATCTAGATTCTAGGACTTATCAAGTTACCAAATTAAATCCAATTCATTAATCATTCAATTGAAAACATTCCAAACATCGAGTTTCATGGTGCAAGGTGAAATTGAAACTTAATACAACTAAGAGTTCCGTCTTCCAAAGTAATGTTAACCTCATAATCACCGAGAGTGGTTAGATCAACCAAGTCACTCATTCCGAACCTTGCTAGCGTTCAATAACTATTTTTTAGCTTTTTTCTTTCATCGACGTCTTTCACGCCATTTTTATTAATTTTTTGTCAATAGGTTGCCATTTCTGATGTCATTGCTTTTTAGCTGATACTTCACCTTTTTTTAAAATAATGTAGACAAGGATCCCTAGGCTTAGTTCTTAGCACTTTAATAATCATCTTGCTAACACTACAATATCCAACTTCAATCCTTGAAGTGTAAGCTAGATGTAAATTGTGAAAATTTATGATTTAATCAATGTTTAAATTTTCTAATTGAGAATTAACATAAAGAATTCAATTATGAAAACTTATAAATAACTAAATTCTAGGATTAAAATATTCTCAATACTAAGTGCCTTTTCATTCTATATTTAAACTAATTAAAAAATCACCTGAATTCACAGAATTTATACTTTTAAAAATAAATTTTTTCACAAATTTTTAAAAAATTTAGCTAAAAAAACAACAATTTCATCACAAATCGAAGAATTTTCCAAACGAAACCCTACCCCCACCCTAAATGGTACATTGTCCTCAATATTAGAAATATGTGCAATAAGAGTAACATGAGAGCAATCAAATTATAATAAAAAAGAGGGTTGAAAATACCTGAGCTGACGAATATGCAGAATTGTTGGAACTCCTAAATCGCTGATAAAGTAAACTCCTAAACTAATTGTTCACTCCCCAAGTGCAAGGTTGCGAAGTAGTAATAATTCGGAAAGATCGAGATCGTCCCATAGGGATTTGTATGCGAGTATTCTTAGAATTTTCCTAAAAATAACCTAGAATCGAAATTATATTATGGAACTAAATCTGAAAATTAGAATTGTAGGATTGTGATTAAAACAGTAAATAAAAAGGTGAAAAATGATAATCTGAAGTCACTAGAGCGCTAAGGATCCACTTTTGGTTATTTTCCATGCAACAACTCAACTAGGTCTCTCAACTACTCAACCAGAATCGAAGTCCTATCTCTATTTGGTCGGAATATGAAGTGGTTAAATCACATAAATAGTCTAAAACAGATGGTTGTTCATTGATTTAGTTCCTTCAATAAAGTTCAGGCATTGGGCACACTCAATTGTATAGGCCAATCCTTTATCCATTCAACTTAAGATCATAACCATAGCCTTCATCAAATCATGTCACTAGACTTGATTAGAACATATGATTAGAACTCCAAGTAAACCAATATCAACAAGCAAACACACATATCTCAGATTTACATAAAAGATTAAAATATCGATTTAAAAAGTTCCCACATTAAGAACAATCATCTAGATCACAGGGAATTCAAAGTGTCTATTATGCCCGAAGTCTATGGTAGATCAAGGAACTTTATAGATCTAGACAATTCAAAATAGATAAGTAATTAGATTTAGATCATTCAAGCATCACATAAGCTTGGAGTCATCAATAGATAAAGAGAAAAACTAAAACTAGATCTTTATTCAAACTCACATAAAACAATGTTCATCAATTAAATCATGAAAACGAAACTTAGGTTGGATCAATGCATAAAAAATAAACCAAAAGCTTTACCTCTTATCTCTAGCTGAGAGGTTTTAATTCATTTCTAACATCCTTGAACTAAAAAGCCTCAGAAAAACATAAAATATTAGAAAACTAGAAGAAATTAAAGAAAACTCGGAGTCGAATCCTTCTCTCAAGCCTCCTTGATGTTCCACATGTCCTAGCATGCTCTGGAAGGGAAGAGGAGTCCTTTTATAGCCAAATTCAAGCACCGCCTCAAACCGAGTAAGAATTTACAAACTTTACGTCAGTTTGATTGATGCTCTGATTGATCGAAACAATTCTAATTTATCAGAGTTTTTGTCTATAGAGTTCATATTTTTTACATTTGAAATTGCTGATTTTTCGATGGATCGAAATCCCAGTTTCGATGTATCGAGATTCAAATTCCGATTGATCGAAACTATTCTGATGTATCAGAAGTCAGTCCAGAGAGTTCAGACATTTAGCCCCTGATTTGTGAATTTTTGATTGATCATAACTCCAATTTTGATATATCGGAATGTAATTTTCGATGCATCGAAGACCTATCGAACACTTATAAAAATTATTGTTTTCTCTATTCTTTAGATTTTGAACTTCAAACTTCTTCCACTTGAAATCTTCCTCCTTTCTCTTCTTTAATTAATCTTCAAACTTCTCTAAAGTGGTCCTTTAATCAGTACACCCCCACCATCTTCCTCATTTTCATCCAGAACCATATGAACTCTGGTGGGCCCTGTTATCAGATCCAACACGCCCATCATGTAGACCATAATCTCTTTAGCCAACCCCAGAAATACCTCCAAGATCCACCGACCAATCAATGGCTACGGGAGATCCAAAAATCAAAGAAAATCGTGACACAACTCGTTATCGCGCCGCTCCTTTCTTCCGTTTTCACACGTATCTAAGGTTATATTGTTGAATATATCTCATTTGAGATAGTGATTGATGTAGCCCACATTCAATTGTCATGTCATCACACATGTAGTCATTACCACATCAGCCCATACCTAAGTTAGTTTTTAAAACTATTGTGTCTTTTAAATTATTGTAACCGTTCCCTCTAAGTTTCTAGTTGGTTAAGCAATTGTGGTTAAGGTGTAGGAGATAACTACCCATCCACTATCTCCATATGGTAACTACTTTCTTGATGTGAGAAAGATATAAAGTTATTTTCATGGAGGGTCCCTAGTTTACAAGCAAAAAAAAAAAAAAATAGCTTGTGATTTTCATCTAATATGTGCATGAAGTGTTTGAATAGACTAGAAGATTTCTCATTTAAATTAAGGGTATTTGGTTGTTGAATTGTGCCACACCATTGAAGTATCGTCAACTCTATTTAAATTTCAATCTTTGACAAAATATAAAGCTAATTATCATGGCCGAAGGTAAGATCTTGAACTTCTGCTAATTTTATTCTTCTTTAATATCCATCATTGTGGTATTAGAGCCACACTTTGGAACATGATGGTTGTTTTATACTTTGTTATTTTTCGTTTTGGAGAATTTATATGAATTTATAAGTTTCTAAGATTCACATAAACTCCATATGAATATTATGCTAAAATTATAATTTTTATTATTGAAATTGGTTGATTTTCAAAACGTTTTTGGTTTAAATATCATGATTTTATTTTTTAATGAAGGCACCTAATTATTGGTGTAATTTATTTGAGATAATGGTTATGTATCATATCACTTTATTACCTAGTTGGTTTTTGGCATTTTAATGTAGAGACCATGAGATCTTATATCCTCTTACCTTTAATTAAATGTATCTTTCATATTTTCTTAAAGTTGAACCAAATACATTTTGACATTAATTTTATTATATTTTGGATTCAGCAGAAATAGAATTTAATTCAGGGGTATCTTTCTATAATTTTATTTTTTAGGGATTTATTTTGAAATTCGTAACAGGGACCTGTGTGTAATAAGAATTACAGTAAGCATATAACTGTAATATTACAGTCCTATACAGATTTTAATAAGGGCCTATTTGCAGACAGAAAATTACAGAAGTACTTTATTATAACAGAATGAATATTTTGATGAAATTTACACGTATTACCATGTGTTTAATATTTTATGATTCCATATTAGTTTACGATCTTACACTGACATTTAGTTTAGTCAATTTATAGACTATTATCATTAAATGCCATTATAAAGTTTAAAACATTTGATTTGCTTACAGAGTAGCCAAAGCATCTTAAACTATGATAATGTCCAGCTACAAATTACACCATAAATTGTATGTGATTCTTCCTAAGGCAATGGCATCAACAATTGTGATTATTCCTTAAAAATTAATAACTTTGCCCCCATAGGGAGGTTATTATATTTTATGGATTAATCAGAATGAGATAATGAATTTCACATCAATATAAAAATTATTCTAAATGCTCATAGGTATAGGATAATTTTTTTTTTTATTTTGATGTCATAAAATTGTTTAGTCTCATTATAAAGTTATTAAATAAATTAATGGCGTGTTACAACCCCTGCCTATAGGAGGGTTATAATGACGCAATGATTTTTTCTTAATACCAGGTTTGCTAACATGAGTTAGCATTTTAAAATTTTGTTATAAATGTTTCATAGTACCTAAGTAAGCATGATTATTGTTTAAATTTTGCAGCTATGTCATACGCTTTTATGTCAAATGAATCATCTCAAATCCCAATGTTAAGTGGTGACAATTTCTCGGATTGGAAGGAGAAAGTTCTCTTTACGTTAGGGTGCATAGACCTTGATTTGACACTTTGTATGGATGAACCACCCATTCCCACGGAATTAAGTACGTCAAATATAAGGGTCACATATGAGCATTGGG